>CM067168.1:3248750-3330495 GCA_034093135.1 Erigeron breviscapus
TTTGAAATTTATTATTATTATTATTATCAAATATATTACATAGTTTATAAGTATGAGATTATCTAAATCACACTAAACTATACAAGCATGTATGTATACTTTCACAATCTATTACATTTAACATAATCAGAAGATATATAGAACTTAACTTTTGAAGAAGAGAAGATGGAGAAGTAGCTCATGAAGTGCTGGATTAGATCCATTGTCTGCATGGTACCGGATACTAATCATAACGGCAGAAGTAGCATGACATCTGCAACTCCAAATCCCATCAATTAAATAATAATTAACAATATAATAGCTAATTAAGTGGGAGGGGACAAAGATCAAGCCCTAAACCATCTTTTGAGTTAATTACTTAAATATTGAAGGGAGGGGACAACCTACACTAATATTACCTATATAATAACTAATTAAGTGGGATCAAGTATCCATGCATCATCTCTGCATGCAATTGTGGGTCTCAAATAGTCTTTCATCTAAACTTAATCACCTCGTTGACTTTTTATAACGATTACTCACCATAAGCAAGGTAACTTGTAGCCAAAACAGAAACTACGCATCCGACGGAGACAACCTTGTCCCATGAGTGAACAATCGTTATATACATTAATATCTAGTTGTTTCTTGTTTCCATCGAATCTCACCATTCCGCCTCCCATAGAAGTCCTATCCTTATGGCACTTTGCACAGAATACTCAACAAAATGGCCAGACAGTGTGAAATAATAGAATCCACGGATTCTCACCTCAATTAGGAAAGTTCACGGGACAGATAGTGGGAGTGTCTTGCAACTGATCTTACTAATTCACAAACATTTAATGGACCTACTAGACAAAGTTTGTATTCCTAATCTAATAATATATCTGGGAAGAAAAGAAGATCGTCTTCAAGCTAACAGGCAGAAAGCTTAACTTCAGAAAACTCACAATTTAATTGTATGGTCCACACCCAACACAGTTCACATAATGACCAATATACGCTAAGAGAGTGAGCGAATCGAGGTCAGACTCTTGACTTAATAAGTGGTATTATATATAGAAAATGATAGAAGCAGTAGTTCATTTTGAAATCCAAATGATACCGTGATTTTAAGAACAAAAAACACAAACTATAAGAGCTCCTTTGGGCAGAAAAAGAATACAAACCGCCTTCGGTGCCACACTATCATATGCATGTATTATTACAACTCCAAACAGGAACGAACATTACATATAACTTAAGTTTGTAGAACAAACAAGCTACAATAATCTAATACATGTATCATACTAACAAAGAGAATGGAGGAAGGAACCTCGAGTTGAGTCAGCATACATGTTGGATTCTCATAACCTCTATGTTCTCATTGCCTCTCCTACATTCCCTGCAGCATCTGATGCTTTTTCCTTAGCAGCCTCGTACGTTTCCTTAGCCTGCCCACTCAACGAGTCCTTTGCAGCCTCATATGCGTCACCAGCCTTAGCTTTAGCTTCACCATAGGTTTCATGTGCTTGATCCTTAGCTTCACCAGCCTTCTCTGAAGCCTCATCATAAGCATCTGTCATCATCCCTTCCATTCCTGCTTTGATTTCAGAGCCTTTATCTGTGGGCATTCGTATCTTTTGATCTGCTTTCTCGGAGGCATACTCATATGCATCAGATGCCTTGTCTTTGGCATTTTGGGCCATATCTGAACCCATGTTCATTGCTTTGCCAGCCCCCTCAGATACATAATCGTATGCATAGTTCCCGTTCTCGTATGCTGGTTCTTCCACAACACCAGCCATAGTTTGAACTTTCTTCAAGGCTTCCTGTGCGAGTTCAGAGACGTAGTTATATGCTTCATATGCTTTCACCTTGACATCATCGCTAGCAGTGTCCACTGCATCACCAGCCACGTATTTTGAAGATTCTGTAAGAAAATAGATCATATAGTGAGCATGAATACTACTACTTTGAAGCCAAAATACTAGTGCATTTGTATATAGTTACAAACAGAAGCAGCAAAATTTATTGTGGGTGTGCTTCTTGATGCAACACACCACAATATAACACATACAATGCGTTTGCAGACGTATATATGAAAGTCTATGCATATTTGGAAACCTAATCACCTGAAGCTGCAGAATTCAGTGTGGATGTGCTCTTCGATGCAGCCTCACCGGCTTTATCCACTGCCTTGTGAGCGCCCTCTTTCACATCATCCTGGTCCATACCGATACCCCTAATATATTTGCAAACAGTGGTTGGATATGAAACTATCAGATGTGAGCTCCGGAAAGTTAAAAATAACTGATTTAAATGAACGGCATTTGTCCTAGTGATATCAACTATCACAGTGTACTAGCAAACAAAGGGGTGGTAGGTTCGAGTCTCATTGTGGACAAAGGTGCATTACATTAAGGTGTGCAAAATCTTTGTTGATCAACAATAAATAAAGAATGAATGATACTAAGTACCAAACGAACTGGGTAATAGAACTGACTTCTATAGTTCCATAAGACTAATTGAAGCATTATTCATTGCCATGTAAAGACGTAATTCTAACTCTGGTCAACTTGATGCAACAGATTAGCATTGTAACGTGGCTTCTTACCATCATTAAACTTCACAATCCAAATTCGAATAGCGCCATATAAATCTTAATTAAGTTCATGGATAAACTTTTCTTTTTTCATGGATAAACTATATAACCGCGTACTAAATTTACAACTTGAGCAACAAATAAAAAGTTCTTACATCAAACTAATTTGTAACTACCCCGAGGCATTTGTATATACAGTTGGACATGTATCTATATCATTTGCCCTAAGTTGATACCCGGCCTTTGACCTTTGCGAATCAAAGAGGAAATGCTATCCTAAAGGCACAAGCAAATAGTTCTAAACCTAAATTAACAATTTAAATTATAGAAATGATCCATATTAGCATGTCTCATCAATTAAATTAACATCTTTTCTCATTATGTTCTTCTCAGCTCTTTGTTAACTGAACCATCTCGACCACATACAATACGTGTATGTAAACATTTGATTGTATATTGTTCGTAAGCACATAATTTCTATATAAATTAAACAAAAACATACGAGTATACGACTATTGAATAAGGCTATCTCCAATGCTAAAGGACGCCCTTAAGCTGCCATATCATATCCTTACAAATCCTTATACATCCTTATAAATCCTTCAAATCCTATAATTTTATCTCCAACCATACAAACATCCTTACATATCCTTTTACCTCTAACTAAAAACAAGTATATATTAGGTAAGGACAAGTAAGGGCATGCCTTTAGATAAGGGCATCTTTCAAAAAATCTTTAGTTTTGGACAAGCTTCAACGGCAAAGGATATCCAAAAGCACCTAAGAACACTCTCATTGGAGATAGCCTAAGGAAGTTAGGGCTACCAATAACACGTAATAAAATGTTGGTATAAAACCTTATCCATGATACTAAGGGCCACGAATAGCAAAATTTGTGAATAACAATTAAAAAAAGAAAAGAAAAAAGGAATCTTGATAAAAGTAAAAGTAAAGTAACTCCCAATGCTGTCTTCCACGGGTTTTGGGTTCCAATACTGTCTTTGACCGTGTATGGGGAGGTTGAGATGTAGACAGCCTTACCCTTACGAAAGGTAGAGAGGCTGCTTCCAGATTCTAACAAAGGTAGAAAAGGACCTCCAAAGGATCGAACCCATGACCTCTGTATCCAGAGACAAGGGCTCCAACCACTAATCCCAGTTGGTTAAAAAAAAAAATCTTGATGATAAATATATATAGATATTGATGATTGCTTACGTAGCGACTTTAGCCATGGCCCAATCAGCCCAATTACCGGTTTTATCCTTGGCTTCATTGACAGCACTTTCAGCATTCATCTTCACGTTCTCCGCCACCTTTTCTTTTACGTTTCCGACACCTTTTTCTACGTCGGTTACGCTCCGGCATACCGTCGTAAACACTGTTAGCCATAATAACATAACCACCACTACCGCCTTCACCATTATTTACGATTGTTTTCCTTAATTTGAATTCAGTTTGATCGGCCGGGGAAACAAAAAGGATATTGGAATTGTTATTATTTTATTTTATTTTTATTTTTATTATGATGAATAAATTTGGGAGATTTTACGATGAAATCGGCGTACCGACAATATTTCGCTACGTGGCAACCACCGCTAGTTTTCTTATGTCTTCCCGCCACGTTTTTCTCTTTTCCGAAGAATACACCCAATTTTACTCCGTAGTTGTATTTTAGAACGTCGGTTAGGTTAAGCTTTAATTTTAAAAACTTTTCATCGTTAATTACATGACCAGTTTGACAACTTTAAACGAATTTAGTTATCCAAATTAAACTTTCTTTGAAGCTTCTATTCTAACTCATTATTTTTTTGGATATCACAATCTTATAAATCATTTTTGAACAATCTCACTAATCATTCTTGAACTCTTTCTAAGTTGTTTAATTCTTTCAACCATTTTAACTCTATCAGTCTATATACTAGAGTTACAAATTAATTACAAACAAACTTTTACAAACTCATGTGTAACAATAAAATCAAGAGAGAGAATGGAGAGAAAAATTTTTTTTAACATATAATTGGTCTACCCAATTTGCCATATCATTTTATAAAAGTTTGTTTGTTTTTAGTTTGTAAACATAACATTTCCCTTACATTTATATCTATTCTTATTCGATTCTCTATTAATTATCTAAAAAATTCAATTTATCATATTTATAATTAAACATAACTAAATTAAAACACATAGAGGAGAACTAGATTTTAGACCCGTGTCAAATACACGTTAAATATAAAACATACTTATACGTTAAATATAAAAAGATAATGTAAATACTAATGTTAAAAATATTATACTTAAAAAAAAGTAATTGAGATAGTCAAATGTAAATATTGAATGTTAAATCATATCAAGACTGAATGTTGTAGCAGAGTTTATTTTATACAAACTCTTCCAGAAAAGCAATATCTTAACTTTGATTACACAATTGACCGAGTTTTCATTGATGTCTTGCAAAAAAAGTAATTTTATTTTCGTTAGCCATGGTTGTTAAGAACAATAAAAGTAACAACTGGTTCGTGAGGTTTTCAATAATTTCGTGTGTTGTGATTTTATATTGTATGATTCAGTTTATATAAGAGGAATCTGTATCCTAAATATAGTTTGATTCTAATTACTAATAACAACAATGATTATCCTAATTATAGTCTGATTACAATTACTAATAACAACAATATTACAATTAGTTTGGTTACAATTAATAAAATAAAATATTGACATAAATATTAATTCGTATTAATTCAAATGTTGTAATCTCTCTAACTTTTAGCTATATTTTGTTATAGATAGACATTATGCAATAAGTTATTATTTATTTTCAAATTGAGTTAAAGTGTAAATTGACGTTGGAAAACAAAAAATGTAAATTAATTTAAACATGTGTTGATTTAATTAATTTTGAGAAATTGAGGGATGTGATTGGTCAATTGAGGTTAGGTCAGTTGCCTTTTAGTATATATAAATTAAGATAAGATAAAATTAAAAAGATAAACATGAAAGTAATTTATTTTTAATGGGTAAATTAAAAGATCTAATAATATTATTCTACTTTGAACACAAATAGTTTGATCAACATGGTTTAAATTTGTACATCATTAGATATTTGACCACGATACAAATAGCCTTACATATATATTATTATTTAACATAAAGCACAATATACTAACCACAATAAGTAATAATGTAAAATTGGTATCATTTAAATATATATTAATTATCAAGATTAAGATAACCAATAGTCGTCGTCATCGCCACTATTGCCGTCGCCATAATTGCATTGTACGGATACCTTTTAACATATAAGTAATTGAAAGACGTTTTATGTAAAGTACGGTTGACCAAACCTGCAAAGAGAACACAAACATGAAATGGATTCGAAAAACTTGAGTAGCTTTCATACATTTTCTCAGGGTTTTTTGGGTCTAAGACGAGTTTAAAGAAAGTCCCACCAAGCTAAAAATAACGAATTCGACCTTGAGATCTAAAAACCAAAATATGTTTGTACCTAACATCTAACCACCAATTAATGCTAAATTAATTATTAAAGGTATGAACACTATATAAAATATAATTTTTACATGTGTATACATAAAATTTAAAAGTTTCAACCTCTGAAAAATAAGATCTTGTATGATCGTCCATTTTGCTTTACATGTATCTTCTGCTAAAGTTTTATAAAGTAAGACTAGTTTTAGAAAAGTTTATCCTTAATAAACTTATTATATTATTCTGATTTATACTCATAAACTAATAATAATAATAATAATAATAATAATAATAATAATAATAATAATAATAGTAATAATAATAATAATAATAATAATAATAATAATAATAATAATAATTAGACTAGTTTATTCCCAAATCACCTCTATCACCATCACTTCCTCGAAAATACCTTTTCCATGCAGCACCACGAGTTTCGTTAATACGCGTTTGTGATTGTCACTACAAACCAACTTTTGGTGCGGTGCAATACTACTAACTAGGTATTTCATACTGCCCCATGGGCGGTTTCGGTCTCTGAAAGCTTATGCGTTGATGGGTTGGTGCTAAAGAAAACCATAAATTTTTTCAAAATAAAACAAATATTAAAAAATCAAGTTGCAACGTGTTCTTTTTTCCTTTTAAGGACAATATTACAACGACATAATCATGTTTGTGTTTACTCTTAAAAAGTCATGTTATCATCAAAGCCAGGGGTATGAAATGAACTCGTGCCCACAAACGGATAGACCGAGCCATCCTCAAACTCCCCAATCTCGAACATCCCACAGAGATACCCAAACTCAGCAACGGTACAATGGCGCTGCCTACCCCCCAACCGAAAATGGATCACCCGATCCTCACAAAATTCATCAATGGGTAGCTCCTGTACCACGAGAGTGGAATAGAACTCCTGACACCACTCTTTAACAACTGTCTTCCTTAGTTCAAAAATTCTCTTCCACATCGGTATCCACACCATCCTACCGCTTGTTTCGTTCATAAACTCAGTTAACATTCTTTGCTCAAAGTAATCCATGAGACCCGCCTCCCGAATCATTTGCCAGTCTATAGTCCTAGGGGAGACCAAATCATAATCTTGAATCACACACAACCTATTCATGTAGGCTTGACGCTCCCCCTTTGGAGCATTAGGGAACTTAAGCCAAGGGTGGGTTGGTGTTCTCAACGTTTTAATTATGCTGCTTCGTTTCTCAGAAGGGGCCTCGTAGCTTTCATCCACGTAATCGAACTTCTAGGGTTTTTTGGGTCTAAGACGAGTTTAAAGAAAGTCCCACCAAGCTAAAAATAACGAATTCGACCTTGAGATCTAAAAACCAAAATATGTTTGTACCTAACATCATAACCACTCAATTAATGCTAAATTAATTATTAAAGGTATGAACACTATATAAAATATAATTTTTACATGTGTATACATAAAATTTAAAAGTTTCAACCTCTGAAAAATAAGATCTTGTATGATCGTCCATTTTGCTTTACATGTATCTTCTGCTAAAGTTTTATAAAGTAAGACTAGTTTTAGAAAAGTTTATCCTTAATAAACTCTTTCATCTTATTAACATATTATTATTACTTTGTATAAACTAATAATAATAATAATAATAATAATAATAATAATAATAATAATAATAATAATAATAATAATTAGACTAGTTTATTCCCAAATCACCTCTATCACCATCACTTCCTCGAAAATACCTTTTCCATGCAGCACCACGAGTTTCGTTAATACGCGTTTGTGATTGTCACTACAAACCAACTTTTGGTGCGGTGCAATACTACTAACTAGGTATTTCATACTGCCCCATGGGCGGTTTCGGTCTCTGAAAGCTTATGCGTTGATGGGTTGGTGCTAAAGAAAACCATAAATTTTTTCAAAATAAAACAAATATTAAAAAATCAAGTTGCAACGTGTTCTTTTTTCCTTTTAAGGACAATATTACAACGACATAATCATGTTTGTGTAGGACAATATTACAACGACATAATCATGTTTGTGTTTACTCTTAAAAAGTCATGTTATCATCAAAGCCAGGGGTATGAAATGAACTCGTGCCCACAAACGGATAGACCGAGCCATCCTCAAACTCCCCAATCTCGAACATCCCACAGAGATACCCAAACTCAGCAACGGTACAATGGCGCTGCCTACCCCCCAACCGAAAATGGATCACCCGATCCTCACAAAATTCATCAATGGGTAGCTCCTGTACCACGAGAGTGGAATAGAACTCCTGACACCACTCTTTAACAACTGTCTTCCTTAGTTCAAAAATTCTCTTCCACATCGGTATCCACACCATCCTACCGCTTGTTTCGTTCATAAACTCAGTTAACATTCTTTGCTCAAAGTAATCCATGAGACCCGCCTCCCGAATCATTTGCCAGTCTATAGTCCTAGGGGAGACCAAATCATAATCTTGAATCACACACAACCTATTCATGTAGGCTTGACGCTCCCCCTTTGGAGCATTAGGGAACTTAAGCCAAGGTGGGTTGGTGTTCTCAACGTTTTAATTATGCTGCTTCGTTTCTCAGAAGGGGCGTCGTAGCTTTCATCCACGTAATCGAACTGATAACCTTCCGGCCAAACGTTGTCCTCATACCTTTGTGGTACCTGTTCCCTCTGACAAAAACAACCAAAAATGTACTACATAAGTGATGGGAGACAATAATGGGCGATAACGAAAAGCTAAGGCAAAGAAACGACAAAAATGGGCGCACAAGGCAAAAACTCGCGCCGCGAGTCAGTACGATTTTTTTTTTTTTTTTTGGATTTTCTGGATGGGTTTTCTCACTAGTTAACAATGTAGTAACTAATTTGAATTAAAAGAACAAAAGGATGATTAAATCTTAAAAAGCCCCAAATTGAAAATTAGGAACCCTAATTGGATTTTTCTAAGATTAATCTCCAAAATTAGACAATACTAAGTGACATAACATCAATACAACACTATCTAAGCAATCAACAAGCATCAATTGAAAGAAAAAATTAAAGATACAACAAACCCTAATTATTATTGAAATAAAGATTAAAAAGAAAAGAAAAGAAAACTTACCCTTGACATGATGAGGATGATGATATGAGGATGAAGAGAAGAAGATCTTGAAGAGAGGAAGAAGAAATTACAAACCCTAAGTGTGTGTGTGTGTGTGTGTGTGTGTGATTTTAGAGAAAAAGAGAGTTTGAGAGGGAAAGAAAGAAAGTAACAAGGAAATGGATCGGCCCTGTGGTCTAATTTAGTTTCTTTTATTTTATTTTATTTAATTTTTAATGGAAAAGAAACTTACCTGGCCAGCCGGACACGCCTCGCGCCGCGAGACGAGCGGATCGCGCCGCGACTACCTTTCTCGCGCCCCGCGAGAAAATCCTCTGACCTTGTCACCTCCAACATCGCGCCGCGATCCTGCTTCCTCGCGCCGCGATCCACCCCAGCTACTCGTGCCACGAGTTCCTTTCTCGCGCCCCGCGAGAAAATCTCTGACCTTGTCCTCCAACTCGCGCCGCGATCCACCCCAGCTACTCGTGCCACGAGTTCCTTTCTCGCGCCCCGCGAGAAAATCCTCTGACCTTGTCACCTCCAACATCGCGCCGCGATCCACCCCAGCTACTCGTGCCACGAGTTCCTTTCTCGCGCCCCGCGAGAAAATCCTCTGACCTTGTCACCTCCAACTCGCGCCGCGATCCACCCCAGCTACTCGCGCCGCGACTACCTTTCTCGCGCCCCGCGAGAAAATCCTCTGACCTTGTCACCTCCAACATCGCGCCGCGATCCTGCTTCCTCGCGCCGCGAGCCTCATAGGTCGCGCCGCGAGCTTCCCTGTATCTTTGATTTCGGACTTCTCAACACACAATTTCGCCTATCGGTTCGACCTGGACGACCTATCACCTGTACATCTTAACAAAAACACATAAAATAGAAAGAAAAGTACTGAAACGACTAAAGATAGCAAAAACACACGGGTTGCCTCCCGAGAAGCGCTTTATTTATTAACGAGTCATTAGCTTGACTCGATCAAACCTCATTTTCAAGCAAAAAGTTGGAGCTTCTCGACAAAAGCCCCCTCCCCAACTTCTTCTTCATGGTAGAGCTTTAACCGATGTCCATTTACAATGAACAAGCTCCCATCCTCTCTAAACAACTCAACATATCCCGAAGGATATACATGCTTGATGACAAACGGTCCATTCCACCTTGATGTAAGCTTTGGTTGGTGGATTTTGAACTTGGAGAGAAACAACAACACCTTATCTCCTACTTTAAAGTCCTTTCTCTTGAGCTTTTTGTCGTGCCAAACTTTTGTCTTTTCGTTGTACAACAACGAGTTGTCATAAGCACCATGCCTAAGCTCATCAAGCTCATGGAGTTGCAACATTCTTGTTTCACCGGCTTCAATCAAGTCCATGTTGCAATGTTTCAAGGCCCAATATGCCTTGTGCTCAATTTCCACCGGCAAATGGCAAGTCTTGCCATAGAGAAGTCTATATGGAGTGGTGCCAATGGGGGTCTTGAAAGCGGTTCGAAACGCCCATAAGGCATCATCTAGCTTCTTGGACCATGACTTGGGGTTTCCATCAACGGTTTTCTCTAGAATTCTTTTCAAAGCACGATTCGTGTTCTCAACTTGCCCACTAGTTTGTGGGTGGTATGAAGTTGAGAAACGTTAAGTTACCCCGTATCTCTTTAAAACCTTTGCCAATTGATGGTTGGCGAAATGTGTGCCCCGGTCACTAATTAAAGCTCTTGGCATACCAAATCGGCTAAATAAAGCCTTCAAAAAGTCGATCACTACCTTGCCATCATTGGTTGGCAAGGCCTTTGCTTCAGCCCACTTCGAGACATAATCAACCGCCACCAAAATATAGAGACATTTGTTTGATGGTGGAAATGGGCCCATGAAATCGATTCCCCACACGTCAAAGACTTCACACACTTGGATGGATTGTTGAGGCATCTCATCCCTTTTGGTGATAGTTCCTTGCCTTTGACAAGCATCACATGTTTCAACAAGTGTTTGAGCCTCTTTGAAAATCGTAGGCCAATAGAATCCCGCATCAAACACTTTCTTCCCCGTCACCGATGGCCCATAATGCCCACCGGTTGGTCCATGGTGGCATTCATCCAAAATCCTTCTAGTCTCACCTCCCCACACACATCTTCTAATCATGCCATCCGCACACACCTTGAACAAATACGGCTCTTCCCAAAAATAGTGCTTGATTTCGGAGAAAAATTTCTTTCTTTGTTGCGAAGACCACCCCTTAGGCAAAATTCCTGCACACAAATAGTTAGCAATATCGGCATACCAAGGTGCTTCTTCATCCTCCACCTGCATCAAAAACTCATCGGGAAAAGAATCATTAATCTCATGCTCCTTCAACACCTCAAGGTGAGGGTTTTCGAGCCTACTCAAGTGGTCGGCGGCAACATTTTCAGCCCCACTTTTGTCTTTGATTTCAATATCAAACTCTTGCAAAAGCAAGACCCAACGAAGCAAACGGGGTTTAGCATCTTGCTTTGAGAACAAGTATTTCAAGGCCGAATGATCGGTGAACACGATGGTCTTATTCAACACCAAGTAAGGTCTAAACTTGTCAAAAGCATACACCACCGCCAACAACTCTTTTTCGGTCATGGTGTAATTTTGTTGGGCGGGGTTTAGGGTTTTGCTAGCAAAGTAGATAGGCCGAAAATGCTTCTCATCCCTTTTGGTGATAGTTCCTTGCCTTTGACAAGCATCACATGTTTCAACAAGTGTTTGAGCCTCTTTGAAAATCGTAGGCCAATAGAATCCCGCATCAAACACTTTCTTCCCCGTCACCGATGGCCCATAATGCCCACCGGTTGGTCCATGGTGGCATTCATCCAAAATCCTTCTAGTCTCACCTCCCCACACACATCTTCTAATCATGCCATCCGCACACACCTTGAACAAATACGGCTCTTCCCAAAAATAGTGCTTGATTTCGGAGAAAAATTTCTTTCTTTGTTGCGAAGACCACCCCTTAGGCAAAATTCCTGCACACAAATAGTTAGCAATATCGGCGTACCAAGGTGCTTCTTCATCCTCCACCTGCATCAAAAACTCATCGGGAAAAGAATCATTAATCTCATGCTCCTTCAACACCTCAAGGTGAGGGTTTTCGAGCCTACTCAAGTGGTCGGCGGCAACATTTTCAGCCCCACTTTTGTCTTTCAAAAGAGAAAAAGCGTTTAGACACTCATCATTAAACTCAAAAGGAACGTCTTTTTCCAACAATCTAGTCATAGGCCTTGTGATTTTAGAAAAATCTTTGATGAACCGCCGGTAAAACCCGGCATGACCTAGAAAACTTCTTACCGACTTCACATTTGTGGGTGGAGGTAATTTAGTCATGACATCAATTTTTGCTATGTCAACCTCAAGACCCGCCCTTGACACTTTGTGACCCAACACAATGCCCTCTTTGACCATAAAATGGCATTTTTCCCAATTAAGCACCAAATGTGCTTTTTCACATCTCTCAAGCATTTTATCCAAGTTAGCCAAACAACTATCATATGAATGACCAAACACCGAAAAATCATCCATGAAAACTTCCATGGAGGTTTCAATCATATCTTGGAAAATGGCCAACATGCATCTTTGAAAAGTGCCGGTGCATTACATAAACCAAAAGGCATTCGGCTATAAGCATATGTTACAAAAGGACAAGTAAAAGTTGTTTTATCTTGATCATTAGGATCAATGGGTATTTGGAAGTACCCGGAAAAACCATCTAGAAAACAAAAGAATTCATTACCCGCCAATCTTTCAAGCATTTGGTCCATGAAGGGTAAAGGGAAATGGTCCTTTTTGGTGGTTTCATTCAACTTACGGTAATCAATAAAAACTCTCCAACCGGTAACCGTTCTAGTTGGGGCCAATTCATTCTTCTCATTTGTTACAACGGTCATCCCACCCTTCTTTGGTACACAATGTACCGGGCTAACCCATGGACTATCCGATATTGGAAAAATAATACCCGCATCAAGTAGCTTAACAATTTCCTTTTTTACAACATCTTTCATGTTAGGATTAAGCCTTCTTTGCCTTTGAATCACCGGTTTTACATTTTCAATTAGATTGATTTTATGTTTGCAAAAATCGGGACTTATTCCGGGTATATCGGATGTCTTCCATGCAAAGGCCTTTTTATGGGCCTTTAAAATGGACATGAGTTTAGCCTTCTCCTCACCCGAGAGTGATGAGGAGATAACAATGGGGAGAAGAGACGTACCTTCCAGGAATGCGTATTCCAAATGATCGGGCAATGGCTTGAGCTCTAAATCCGTAGGAGGATTATCAATGGAAGTGGGCAGCTTGTTGCTTGGAATTCTTTCAATTTCTTCAAACCCTTCTTCCTCCAATGGGGTGTCATCCATGCTTAGTGCCATAATCTCTTCAATCTCTTCCACTTGGTCACTAGTGACATCTCCCTCTCCAATGCTAGCCAAGCGATCATCATTTCCCTCACCATCAATTCCAACAAGCTCCAACATTTCCAATTCAACCGCATTATCTATAACATCAATTTTAAAACAAGTGTCATCGGAAGAATAAGAATGTTGCAAGGTTTTTTCAATTTTAATCACAATCCGGTCTTCCCCGACCCCCAAGGAAATTTCCTTGTCCTTTACCCGAATGATAGCATCCGCGGTATATAGGAATGGTCGGCCCAAAATGAGAGGCACCCTTGTGTCCTCTTCCATCTCCAAAATAACAAAATCGACCGGAAACACAAATTTGCCTACTTGCACTAGCAAGTTCTCGGCTACCCCCAATGGGTATTGAAAAGAATGATCCGCAAGGCGGATGCTCATTTTAGTGTGTTTCAATTTCCCCAAAGAGAGTTTTCTAAAAATGGAATAAGGCATCAAGTTGATGCTTGCCCCAAGGTCGGCCAACGCTTTATAAGACAATTTTCTACTAAAAGTGCAAGTGATAAGAAAACTCCCTGGATCCGAAAGCTTAGGTGGAAGCTTGTTTCGGATGACCGCCGAGCATTCTTCATTGAGGAAAGTTGCTTTTGCCTCATCAAGCTTCTTTTTGTCCGTCACAAGTTCTTTGATGAACTTGGCATAGTTAGGCATGCCCGAAATGAGATCAACTAACGGCACATTGATAGTAACCATCTTGATCATGTCAAAGAACTTGTTGTATTGTTCCTGGATCTTTTCCTTCCTCAAGCGTTGAGGAAAAGGAATCTTGGGCTTGTATGGCTTCACTTCGGGTTCCTTGATTGGTGTAGCTTTAGGGACCGAAGTGGTCACCACCGGCGGTGACTCCATCTCTTCTTCTTCATCAATATCTTCTTCAAACTGCCTATCTCGAGGAGAAACGATAGAAATACAAGAATTATCAATAGGAGGAGTACTTACCTTTCCGGACCGTGTGGTTATGGCATTAACGGTTTCATTCCGGTGTTTGGGTGCTTTGTACTTGTCATCCCCATTTCTCCATGATCCTCCTTGGCCTTGATTCGGGTTTTGTTGGGTATTGCTCAGAAGAGTACCCGGTTGCCTTTCTTGGTTTCCCATTCTATCAATTCTCTTTTGCAAGTTGGAGATCAAAGCATGGTTGTTGCGGTTGCTAATGTCTAACTTATCATGCAACCCTCCAATCTTGTCATTCAAAAGCTTGGAGTAATTCTCCATTGAAGCATTTCGCTTCTCTTGAGCCTCCTCCCTCTTGTCTTGTTTATCGAGAAACTTGGCCATCATGGCCATGAGAGGTGAGCCTTCACCTTGATTTTCTTCCTTCCTAGGAGGTGATGGTGGTTGCTGTTGTTGAGGTGCTCCATGATTATCATATTTTTGCCACCTACCTTGAAAATTACCTCCACAATTGTTAGAATAAGAATTAAAAGAGTTAGAAGGGTTACCTTGATATCGGCTTTGGAAGTTGCCACCCCGTTGAAAGAGAGGTTGGTATTGGCCTTGGCGTTGATTTTGCACAAAATTCACATCTTCTTGGGCAACCGAATCACACTCATCGGGATGATGTGGACCTCCACAATGAGTACATCCCCCGGCCATAATCTTCACATCCCGCTCAAGTCCACCAAAGTTGTTCTCCACCATTGAGAACCTTTCGTCCATTCGGTTTGAAAGTGCCCGAATTTCAGAAATCACCTCGGATGTTTCCCTTTCATCAACCCTAGCCACTACCTTACGTGACCTCCTATCTCTATTTGAAGTCCTAGAAACTTGAGCTTTTGCCATATCTTCAAACATTTTCCAAAGCTCACTCGAGGTCTTGTAACTAATGCTACCTCCACACGTCATTACCATCTTCTCATAACTCTCCCTATTCATCCCATCTATGAATATCCCCACAATCTCGGTGTCACTCATCCCATGCCCGGGACATTCCCACAATAGATCTTTTATTCTTAACCACGCTTCAACTATAGACTCATCCTCATCTTGCCTAAAAGATCTAATTACAAGTATGAGCTCTCTTTCCCGATTTGCCGGAAAGAATCTCTCAATCAACGCTTCCCTAACCGCACCCCAAGTAGTCAAACTATCCGGTGCCAACCCTTTCAACCATTTATGAGCTTCTCCCGTGAGAGACATGGGAAAGAGCTTCATCTTGACGTTGTTGGCCTGATTTTCCCCATAATTGAATAGATTGCAAATCATCTCGAACTTGTCAAGATGCTCATGAGGATCTCTTTTGTGCCTTCCGTCAAAGCACAAATCTTTAACCATTTGCAAGTGATTGCCTTTCACCGTGAAGGTGTCAATTTCGGGTGCACGAATGGCCGATTGGCGAGAAGTTGGTATAGTTCGAGGAAGGTCCTCGATCTTCATGTTGAAGAGATCGGGGGGGTTTTGTTGCCCGACCATATTAACGGTTGTTTTCGGTGATTCGGGTGGGGTAGGTGTTTTATCGGAAAGTGGTTCTTCTTTTTCGGAATGGTAACCCCACTCGTTACTTCCCGACTCGTAATAAGTCTCGTGAAGTATGTGGTCGGATTTGGTCTAGGAGTGGTGTCTATGAAAAATGGGTCGGAAGTTGATGGTTGTGATGTTTGTGTTTTGGTGTGCTTTTTGAGTTTTTCGGAATTGGATGTGGCCTTCACTAATGGTCTCCCAGAAGTTCGAGTGTTCATCCACTACCTAGAAATATTCTGCGAACACAACACAACAAACAAACCTTAATAGCACCTGGGGTACACTTAAAGCAAAATAAAATGAAATAAAGCAAGTAACTTCTCCGTGCGAAGCACGAAAAAGGATCGATTCACAGAATCTCAACCAAAAGTACTAAAAATCAATCCCCGGCAGCGGCGCCAAAAACTTGATGTGTGAAATCTAGTTTAAAATTTATAACAAGATCTACCGCTAACTGACTACAACACACTTACGGGCAGTGTACCCGTTCGTATGTAATATAGCTAACTGGCAAGACCAGGATCGAACACAAGGACTGATTGTTGTACTAAAGGCTGTTAAAATGTAAATCAAGAAAAGTTTGTAGGCTGTGGTATCAAAAGTTAGGTTTACGGTTAAAATGGATGTTGGTATTTATACCCAGGAGAAGGAAAAAGCTATTTGTCAGACACGGGTCGCGCCGCGACCTCCCTAGCTCGCGCCGCGAGTTAACCAAACATCGTACAGAAGATTTCAGACCAAAAACTCGCGCCGCGAGAAATCATCGTCGAAGATTTAGAACAAAAACTCGCGCCGCGAGTTAACCAAACATCGTACAGAAGATTTCAGACCAAAAACTCGCGCCGCGAGTTAACCAAACATCGTACAGAAGATTTCAGACCAAAAACTCGCGCCGCGAGTTAACCAAACATCGTACAGAAGATTTCAGACAAAAACTCGCGCCGCGAGTTAACCAAACATCGTACAGAAGATTTCAGACCAAAAACTCGCGCCGCGAGTTAACCAAACATCGTACAGAAGATTTCAGACAAAAACTCGCGCCGCGAGTTAACCAAACATCGTACAGAAGATTTCAGACCAAAAACTCGCGCCGCGAGTTAACCAAACATCGTACAGAAGATTTCAGACAAAAACTCGCGCCGCGAGTTAACCAAACATCGTACAGAAGATTTCAGACCAAAAACTCGCGCCGCGAGTTAACCAAACATCGTACAGAAGATTTCAGACAAAAACTCGCGCCGCGAGTTAACCAAACATCGTACAGAAGATTTCAGACCAAAAACTCGCGCCGCGAGTTAACCAAACATCGTACAGAAGATTTCAGACAAAAACTCGCGCCGCGAGTTAACCAAACATCGTACAGAAGATTTCAGACCAAAAACTCGCGCCGCGAGTTAACCAAACATCGTACAGAAGATTTCAGACAAAAACTCGCGCCGCGAGTTAACCAAACATCGTACAGAAGATTTCAGACCAAAAACTCGCGCCGCGAGTTAACCAAACATCGTACAGAAGATTTCAGACAAAAACTCGCGCCGCGAGTTAACCAAACATCGTACAGAAGATTTCAGACCAAAAACTCGCGCCGCGAGTTAACCAAACATCGTACAGAAGATTTCAGACAAAAACTCGCGCCGCGAGTTAACCAAACATCGTACAGAAGATTTCAGACCAAAAACTCGCGCCGCGAGTTAACCAAACATCGTACAGAAGATTTCAGACAAAAACTCGCGCCGCGAGTTAACCAAACATCGTACAGAAGATTTCAGACCAAAAACTCGCGCCGCGAGTTAACCAAACATCGTACAGAAGATTTCAGACAAAAACTCGCGCCGCGAGTTAACCAAACATCGTACAGAAGATTTCAGACCAAAAACTCGCGCCGCGAGTTAACCAAACATCGTACAGAAGATTTCAGACAAAAACTCGCGCCGCGAGTTAACCAAACATCGTACAGAAGATTTCAGACCAAAAACTCGCGCCGCGAGTTAACCAAACATCGTACAGAAGATTTCAGACAAAAACTCGCGCCGCGAGTTAACCAAACATCGTACAGAAGATTTCAGACCAAAAACTCGCGCCGCGAGTTAACCAAACATCGTACAGAAGATTTCAGACCAAAAACTCGCGCCGCGAGAAATCGGGTCGCGCCGCGACCTCCCTAGCTCGCGCCGCGAGTTAACCAAACATCGTACAGAAGATTTCAGACCAAAAACTCGCGCCGCGAGAAATCTTGGTCGCGCCGCGAGAGTGCTTGTGAACGGTGAACGGGCTGGCGACTGGATTGGTGAACGGGCTCGTGAACGGCTCGCGACGCGATCCACCCTCCTCGCGCCGCGAGGTGTGCATGGGATCGCCGTTTCAGCTTCGTTTTCAACCATTCTTCATCCGTTAGCGCATATGGACGATCGTTAAGCTATTTTCTACCATTTATGAGCCTTGTACCTGCTGTAATCCTGAAACCACTAGCAAATGCCATAAAGCACCACAAAACATGTACAAACGGCTATAAATCGTGTACAAAACGTCCAAATAAGATGTGAGGAATATGTATATATTGAGACACATCAGAGAGCTTTCCATATCCATCACATACACATTCCCTCTTCCGGGAGCAATCAATACTACCTTCCAGTCCTTGTTAAATACGATGCCATGAACAATATTGAACAAAACTTGATAGCTATCATCACACAGTTGACTGACACTGATCAGGTTATATTTCAAACCATTCACAAATGCAACTCGTCTGAATTTGACTTGTCCATTGTTCAGAACACCATACCCCTTAGTTTTTCCACAACCATCATTTCCAAAAGTAATGGAGGGTCCATCAGAAATTATGAACTCCTCCAGCAGGGTCTTACATTCGGTCATTGTCCTGCCAGCTGCACTGTCAAGATACCAGATAAATTTCTTTCGATCGCCCTGCACATCCACCAGATATATCAGTTAGATTTGGGAACCCATCGACTGATGGGTTCACTGGACCCTCCCTTATAGGTCCCTGGAGGTATCTGGTTGAGTTCACTTTCTTCCAAAACAGATTTTTCTACAAATGTAATTGGAATTGATAGTTTTGAAACCTTTTTCTTTTTCTCAACTGGAGAAATATATTTATCTTTCTTTGAAAAAGGTTTGGTATTTTGTTTAGGGCCAGATGAAGTACCCTCAAAATTGTTTAATCTTGCATTACAACTTTGAAATTGACGAGTCAGTAATTGAAACTGGCTCTCTAACCTTAACAAAATACTTTCATCAGATGACACCTGAGCCTTTCCAGTTGACTGGACTCTAGGCTTAGGTAGGGAGACATTCTTCTTCTTTGGAACAGAAGGTTCTTTGGAGGAGGACTGAGGCAAAGGTTTCTTCAGATTGACCTTTTTAACTAGAGCAGTCACCTGAGGTGCTCTAGTTTTTACCTCTGGGGATTGAACTGGGAAAATATTGGCCTTAGGAGTTACAGGCTCATCATAAATGGTAATGGGCCTGAACCCCTCTGGTAAACAATCAATTACTGGTATTAATGATGCAACATGAGTATTTCCATCTAAATAAGCACGTTTTTGAGTGGGAAATTGATTTACTCCAGCATCATATGGCTTTCTGGTTTCAAGCTATGATTTAATAACCAGTTTTTCTTTTTCTAAAATGATTTCAAGATCTTGCTTTTCTTGAATCAGTTGTTCAGTTACCAGAACTTGGGCTTGAAATGCCAGTTCAATATCTTGAAGTTCCTATAATTTTGATTTTAAAACTGTAATTTCAGAAAAATCTGTTTCTAGACCATTTACACAGTCAGATCTAACAGTTTCAACAAAGATTAAATCAGAATTAAGAGCTTCAGCAATATCCAATTTTAGTTCAATGTCAGTTTCCACATCATAATCACTGACCTTTTTGATAACAATGTCCACCCATCTTCCAGATGTGACATCTTCCTTCACCAGATGCTCTTCGTCTGCCAGAGCCATGTAACAACAATCTCTTTCTTCTTCTTCATCAACAGATGAATCATCAGAAGGAACCCATTTTTCTTCAGTTGTTGCAATCATGCATTTATTATTTTCCATTTGTTGTGCCATGAGAGCAATTTGAGCCTTAAGTTTAGGTCCTTGTGAACTGATCGTCAACGAGAACGCTTATAGTTATGACGAGAGTGCGGAATCCTCTCGTGATAACCTGTTTGCTTAATTATATTATCGTCTTTCGTTGTTTATACAACCTAAGACCTTAAACGCGCGCGGGTTTGCAATTGGACAGAGTTTCGACGTATTATCTTAATTAACTGTTGATAAATACGTATTATGTGTGTGTATTTATACTATACTGTTCATAAACGCGTGCTAATATGGACCGTATATCTTAAAGCCCATAGCCCATTAACAAACGCGTGTTAATATGTAAACACGTGATGACCACGTGTTTAGGCAAACTCGTGTTACTGTAACACGAGTTTAGGCAAACTCGTGTTACTGTAGCACGAGTTTAGGCAAACTCGTGTTACTGTACACGAGTTTAGGCAAACTCGTGTTACTGTAACACACGTGTTTAGGCAAACTCGTGTTACTGTAGCACACGAGTTTAGGCAAACTCGTGTTACTGTAACACACGAGTTTAGGCAAACTCGTGTTACTGTAGCACGAGTTTGCATACACTTGTTACTGTAGCACACGAGTTTAGGCAAACTCGTGTTACTGTAACACACGAGTTTAGGCAAACTCGTGTTACTGTACACGAGTTTAGGCAAACTCGTGTTACTGTAACACACGAGTTTAGGCAAACTCGTGTTACTGTACACGAGTTTAGGCAAACTCGTGTTACTGTAACACACGTGTTTAGGCAAACTCGTGTTACTGTAGCACACGAGTTTAGGCAAACTCGTGTTACTGTAACACACGAGTTTAGGCAAACTCGTGTTACTGTAGCACACGAGTTTAGGCAAACTCGTGTTACTGTAACACACGAGTTTAGGCAAACTCGTGTTACTGTAGCACGAGTTTGCATACACTTGTTACTGTAGCACACGAGTTTAGGCAAACTCGTGTTACTGTAACACACGAGTTTAGGCAAACTCGTGTTACTGTACACGAGTTTAGGCAAACTCGTGTTACTGTAACACACGAGTTTAGGCAAACTCGTGTTACTGTACACGAGTTTAGGCAAACTCGTGTTACTGTAACACACGTGTTTAGGCAAACTCGTGTTACTGTAGCACACGAGTTTAGGCAAACTCGTGTTACTGTAACACACGAGTTTAGGCAAACTCGTGTTACTGTAGCACGAGTTTGCATACACTTGTTACTGTAGCACACGAGTTTAGGCAAACTCGTGTTACTGTAACACACGTGTTTAGGCAAACTCGTGTTACTGTAACACGAGTTTAGGCAAACTCGTGTTACTGTAGCACGAGTTTGTACACATTTCCTTTTGTCATCTTTTAAGTATACTTTAATTACTCAAAACGTGACAAGTTTATCACTTGTATCTGTATGTTATTTATAATCACATTCATACAAGTCGTAAACATTAAACATACCAAAACTCTGATCAATATGTAATCATTCACATTACTTAAGTCCAAATAACAAGTTTAAACATAACATAAGTCTATGATTACATATTACAAAACATAAACATATACTGATCAAATCGCTGTTGCTGTTGTCAACAGAAACATGCACTTACAGTCTCCCCCTTGACATCAGCTACACGATTTCTTCAGTCTTATAAAAACACTATCCATCAATTAACAATCTCCTGCTATTTGCATGAATATTAGCATGTAAACAAATACGCAAAATCTTCCTATATCTGCTTTCCTCAGTGGTCCATGAAGGTATAAACAGACATTCAGTGTCATATAACCTTCTCTGATCATCTCTGGAAAGATTCACAATCTGCATAGGATCAAATACACGTAACAAAATAACTCTCTTATCTCTATCTCCATACATCAATGCTTCACCAGTGTCCCTGTGAATCTCCAGTGATCAAGTGTACTCAAAACATCTTGAGGCCATTTCTTGACTGGAACCTTCAGTACACGCTTAATTGATCTTTGAGTAAATTCTATCGTACCATCATCCTTTGTAACTTTCTTCAAGGATCTTGGCATTATGTACACACTGGTTTTATCAAAATTATCATAGAACCTTTTCCTATAATCGTCTTGCAACTTTCTACTCCAGTAAGTTGCATAACCATTACCACTCGGATTAACAAGCCTTTTCCTTCCTAAATCCATTAAATCGGATTCACCAAGGCTTTTAAAATATTTCTTCATAGGCTTTAAGTACTGACAACCATCATCTCTTTTAATAATAAACAATTTCAGTTCATCATCAAAAAACCAACTCAAAATAGTAGTAACATACTTATGAGCATCTCTATCACTAACAAAATCCCAAAAGATAGATGGTTTCATACTTTCTCCTACCAATCCTCTTGCCGGTATTCTTCTATCAATTTGATGCAGATGATCTTCATCCCTACTTGGCACTGGATACTCTGTCACATCAAATTCCTTAGAATCTTCAATACTCCAGCTTAGAGTAATTCCATCTTCATCATCTCCAACTTTGGTAAAAACCGTAAAGTGTAGAGTTCTTGAACTTGGAATAAAAACTCGTTCAGCTTGAACCTCTTGTTGATCATCTGGAACTTGTTGATCTTGAGCTTGTGCTTGTTGTTGCACAAAATCATCATCTTGAACAACATTAGTCCAGTCCAAATCAGGAATCATTTCACCTTCTTCCAAACTTTCATCATCTTCAGAATCATCAGATTGAACCTTAGATGTACCTGTACCTATCTTTTGAAGCTTATCTGAAATTTAAAAGTTCAAAATATGCAAAGACAAACAACATCAAAACATAAAAGATAGCATAAATACAATAAAACTATATCATAAATATAATGTAACAATTAAGTACACCAATATTTATCTTATAATTTTTATCTTATTTACATCTAAAACACACAAATCATTAAGCTCTTAAGGTTCAAAATCCAAATCTGAATCCGAATCCGACTCTGACTCTGAGGGTGTACGAGTTAACCCTAACTGCTCTTTCATTTGATCCTTATATGATCCTGGATCATAATAATCATCAGGAACCATAAAATCTGCCATAGCTCTCAAATGAGCTTGTGAATCATATCCCAATCTCCTCTCTAGTCTATGCACTATTAATGGGTGCAACTCTGACTCTGAAGACTTATTGGTAGTAGGATCAGAATTGGAGTTACCTGAATTGGAATCACTATCATCATCATCAGCAAGAACTACATCTGGAGCAACCATCACAGCTTTTCCTGAATCTTTCTGAGTCCCAGACGTACTAGCACCAACTGTACCAGCAATCTCTGACTCTCTTTGTCTTGGTGTCTCCCCCTGAGTCGTTGCTTCTGCTTGAGCTTCAGTTCTTGGCTCACCATCAGCATTTGCATCATCATCATGATCTTCATCCTCTTTCCTCTTCAACTCTGTCTCCCTACAACCATCTCCCCCTTGAGCCAACAACTGCCTAAGCTTTTCTCTGAGTTCAGCACTTTGACGCTTTTCATCTGCTAAATCAGCAACTAACGTCCCTACTAACCCTTGCATTGCCTTCATTTGAGCTTCCAATGTCATAACTCTTGTCTCCAAACGATTCATCTTGAATTGAGGCAACATAATCTGCGCAGGTTCAGAAGTAGACGCAACTATTGGTCTAAAGTGTGCAACTCCAGAGGTTCTGGTAGGAGGTCTTGGAGGAAATTGAGAACTGCCGATCAACGGCGATTGAAGTGGACGAAGAAGTGTCGTAAACGCAGTGCTTACAGGAACAACAGATCTAATCAAAGCACTCTGCGTATGTTGAGGAATTGACACTTGACTTGATTCAGCTTGAGTAACTGCAACTGAAGGTCGACGAAATTTTTTTCTTCTATAAAGCAGAGTACCCTGTGTAGATGACGCAGACACAGTAGCAACAACAGGTACCTCTGATTTCCGAGGAAAAACACATTTACGTGAAACATTGGTATTCACGTAAATTTTTATTTCTAAGGCTGTGGGAAAAATTTGATAATTGCCGAAAATTTTCATCCAAAACGTGCCGAAATCGCACAAAAACGGACCGAAAATTTTTCGAACGCTACCAAACTTCAAATCTCCATGAATCATGCCATTTTAAGACCATGGACAAAAATTATTTTTCCCGCCAAAATACTCTTTTTTTTTTTTTTTTTTTTTTTTAATTATTATACTACCCTGTTGTGTGCTTCCATGCAATTGATCTTCTGATTAATCTTGAACCTCTTTCTTGAACTCTATCTTCTATGATCATCTTCGTATAGCATCGGCACAGTTAAAGAACTATACCTACGAACTTGATCTCCTGGCTTGAACATATTCGTAATATGTGTTGAACTTAAATGACCAACTTCGTATGTAGAAAATCAACAATACAAGCGAAGTTATTCTGCCAGGTATGAACATCTTCGTAAGAAGAACCATGTTTGTTCTTGCGAATATAAACCCAAATTGGTGTTATCTTCGTAAGTACAATCTTTCTCACGAACTTGTTACATATTGCGAAGATATGCTCAAAAACACTCTTATCTTCGTAAGGTCTGAACGAAGATAGCTTAAGTTCGTTGGCTAAGGTTCGGAACGAAGATAGCTTAATTTCGTATGCTAAATTCGTTTGATGAAGATTCAAAACGAAAATGAAGATAACTTCGTTTTCTATCTTCGTTTGAAGAACTTTAGAACGAAATTAAGTTAAGTTCGTTTGCTATCTTCGTTTGAAGAACTTCAGAACGAAATTAAGTTAAGTTCGTTTGCTATCTTCGTTTGATGAACTTCGTTTTGCTAAGTTCGTAAGTCAAACGAACTTAACGACAGAAACTTCATCTTCTTCATATTTTCGAACATAAACCCTAATCCAGATCTCGATCGAAGGCAAAATAGCCTCCCCTGCTCTGATACCATGTTGGAAAACGTGTTGAGACACGTTCCCGGATCGTTTAACACGAGATCTATACAGTCATAGATGTGCGGAATCCATCTATAATCGTCTTTAGGTTTAAATGATGAAAATGGTGATGAACACGAAAATACACAAGATGATAATAAGAACAGGAGATAAATTCAGATGTATAAAACTCATATCTTGTATTAATCATAAGATTACAATACATAAAACGAGTAGACATCTGATTCTTTGGGCGGCATCTCAAGGTATAGATCTCTACCTTGAGAACCTAGTGAATGACTAACGTTGCAACTAAATCATCAACTGAAAACCTAAACCTAAGATCTCTATTTATAGGCTGAACATGGGCTGGGCTGTCAAACTCGTACAAACTGTGCTGGGCCATACGAACTTATTAGTTCTTACGAACTTAAAGTTCGTTTGGCATATACTTACGAACTTATTAGTTCTTACGAACTTAAAGTTCGTTTGGCATATACTTACGAACTTATTAGTTCTTACAACCAGGTCATCATTTTCAGATTCATCACAGTCTGGAGAGATAAGACTAGATTCTCCAGATTCCATGAATTCAGACACCATCTTCTTCATAGAAAATACATTCTCAGAAGATATTAGTGATGTACCTTGTGGTTCAGTATGACTAACCACACTAGAATTATTGGAGGCATGGTTATAGGCATCTTGTTCTGCCACAACTCTCTGAGCCTGATTTTCTTCAGTGTATCTGAAGGCTCCATATAAAGTTGACAGAGTGTGAGTGTGCAGAGTTTCACCTTGTCTTAAGACCAGGATCATGTGAGACCATTTGGTGGGTAAAATATCACAAATTTCTCCAGAAGTATATCCTTGTCTTTCTCAACCCCCAGTCCTCTCAACTGGTTAATAATGCTCAAAAATCTGGTGTAAGTACCAGTGAGAGACTCATTGGGCTGAGCAAAAAATGACTCATACCTCTTGTTTAAGGAGACCTTTCTGGTGACAATGGTGTCATCTCCTCCTTCATACTGGTTCACTAGTTCACCCCACATGGTTTTAGCACTGGGAAAAAGAACTAGTGTGGGAATTAGGGTTTCTGGAACAGCCCCGAGGATCATGTTTTTGAGAAGGGTATCTAAATTTACCAATCTCCTCTCCTCTTCAGACCAATGTTCCTCCCTCTTTTCCCTGCCTCTTCTAGATCCAGTTGGATCAAGAAGAGCATTGAGAGGTGATGTAGGGACGTAAGGTCCTTCATTTAAAATTTTCATCATATTTCTCTCAATTCCAGTGATATGCAATATCATCCTAGCTTTCCACGTACCAAATTCATCACTATTCCCACTGAATTTAGGAACAGGATTATTTGAGTAGTGCACATGCACATGTGGAGAAGCAGGAGCAGGAGGAGGAGGAGGAGGTGGATTAGTGTTAATGACAGGTGGTGGTTCATTATTTTGATCATTAATATTAGGATCAGGACCAAAACCTCCTTGTGTATTTTCTAGGTTGGCCATCAAAGAAGCAGATCTAGGCAAGTTTGTTTAGCCTTCTGCTCTGATACCAATTGTAGAGTCCCTAACTTGATGGTTTAACCCAAAAGTGTAAAATACAACAAGTTTAATATGCACTAGATTTGGACTAGTATTACTTGAATATAAATGCAAGTATATAAACAAAGTAATACAAGACTTAAAGTAAAGTAGAACACAATGTAATTTTTCAAGTGTATTTTATTTATGATGTTAAATAAAATACAAGGTTGTGCGGAATCAAGATAATACAAATATGTAAGTATCCTAACAACCTATGAATTAAAAATGATCTATATTTGCTAAATAAACTCTTTAGATCGAAATACTTAAAGTTGTGAAGTATCCCTGTTACGATCGAGAGTATTTAGACAAATTCACCTTAATTGCTAAAAGTAATTTTAACAAGGAAATGACTTTGTATTTATAGGCAAACAAATTCACCAGTGAATTTGTGCCTTACAAATATGGTTGTATGTATTTAATGAACCGACAAGGTCATTAAATGCATTGGTTAAGGTACAAGAATAAAGTCACATCAATATGATTATTATCCTTTTAACCAACCACCTTTACACACGTAAGTACTTTTGTAAAGACAAGTGGAATGTTCTTTGAAAAGTGTGTAAAGGCAAAAAGTCAATTCCTCGTAATCAGTGTTCAGACTTGTAAGGTCTAGAACACTGACAAAGTTCCAGTCGTAGATCTGGTAAGACTTCCAGTGGACTCCGCCATTTGTCAGTCTTCTTTATTCTAACTTCAGTCTTTGACTTCAGTGAGAATGTCTTCAGTAAAATAGATCTGGACTGGGGTGAAGTCCAGTGAGCTGATCTGGAGGATTCCAGATTTCCTATACAAGTATTTTGCTCACTGGTCTTCCATTAATTCTGAACAAATCTTCAGTGTCGCTCCAGTCGTCAAGTCTGGAGCGAGTCCAGTAAATCTGGACCTAACAATAGGTATGTTTTTATTTTTGTTTGATCCAAGTATAATGGATACAAAGATAGAAGATAGATATATATTTCTTGTATATATATATATATGTTGATATACATACAGATTGTATCTGAAGGGTTTTGAAACAATTGCCTTAAGGGATTTTTAATTAGGTATTAATTGATGATGGGTTTTTTAATTAAAATTTGGGAAAGGAAGAATCATGATATTATTGATGAAAGAATTATCTTGAAAATCATAAGGATTTCTTCGCGAGAAGATTCTGAACTTGGTGATATCTTCATTTTTTCCCGATTGGTTGAAGGTTGTTGACGGTTACTGTTTCCGGCGAGAATCGTTTTTCCGGCAAGGATCTGATCGAGATTGTTTTCAGTTAGGATTTGTGCGGACGTCAATTTTGAGCAGTTTGGTGTTGGTTTCAAGTCGAAACTCGAAGAAACAACAAAGTTATGGTGATTTTAATTTTTCCGGCGAGTTGGTGAATTTTCCGGCGAGTCTCAATCGGTTTAACTTTTGCTGAGGGTTTGTTCGCGGCTGATTTTTGAGTATTTTGGTGCGAATTTCGTGGTCTAATTCGAAGAAACGAAGGTTTAATCGGATTTTTAAGTTTTCCGGCGAGTATTTGCAGTTTCCGGCGAGTTCTGGTCTGTATATTTATTTATTTAATTATTTTTATTTGCATAAAATCCAGCCAAGCATGCCACGTAAGCAGTCAATGGGTCAAAGTGAAAGTGGTGACCGGCTAACTTCTTACCCGGTCACTTTTGCATGCTATGGGACTCTTGAACAAGTTTCCTGAACACAATAAAGCTGACCTAGAGTTCGTGCACACAATAACTTTTCATGATTGGTTGATTGCATTCCGGCGCACTTACCCCTATAATAAATAACTCTATCTTACTACTTATAATTAATTAAACTCGCAGACTCGCTACAACTAGGCTAGCTCGTTTGACTCAGAATAATTAAACAAACCGGATATTGACTTTTAAGGTCAACGACTCATGAAAATTGATCCACCATTTTCAATTCTTGCTCGACTTGAGTTCAATTCAAAGCTATAATTAATAAACACGTTTAAACTCACTATATTAAATTAACCTTTATACTAAAAACCAACTTATTTTGTACAAGTGTATAATGCATGGAGTACAACTATATGTAACTTTTGTTTCTTTTTGTTTTAACCCCTACAACTTTTATGTTTTAACATTTTAACCCACATAAATACATAATACAACTTTACGTGTTAAATAAATTTTTTGACTTTTGCTTTTTAATATTTATTAACTTCTCAAGTTTGTAGCTTTTAACTTTTACTCTTTATCAAAAAAAAATCTCATTTTTTTGACACCAAACTTTTGGGTTATCATATTTTTATCATACAACTTTTATAGATTACGATTTACTTACGTTATCATGTTTTTATTATACAACTTTTATATATAACGATTTTAAAAACCAACTTATTTTGTACAAGTGTATAATGCATGGAGTACAACTATATGTAACTTTTGTTTCTTTTTGTTTTAACCCCTACAACTTTTATGTTTTAACATTTTAACCCACATAAATACATAATACAACTTTACGTGTTAAATAAATTTTTTGACTTTTGCTTTTTAATATTTATTAACTTCTCAAGTTTGTAGCTTTTAACTTTTACTCTTTATCAAAAAAAAATCTCATTTTTTTGACACCAAACTTTTGGGTTATCATATTTTTATCATACAACTTTTATAGATTACGATTTACTTACGTTATCATGTTTTTATTATACAACTTTTATATATAACGATTTTACTTTTAAACCCTTGGTTTTGATTATATTTTGTATTTATAGCGCCTTTAAAATATAATACGGAGTTATAAAATTCATCACCATTACATCTTAAGTTAATGTAAAATTTAAAGCAAGACAATATATTACATTACATCGTCAAAATGTCATTACTTGCATTAATATAGTTATTATTTTGTTATATGCTTTTATACATCTTATTATTATTAGTATACGTTATTATTATTAGTGTTACATCTCTATTGCCTTTTTAAATTTGCATTTGTATATTTTGACATAGATGTATTTGTATTACACCAATACTATTATATATTGTTTGTATCCCAAACTTTATCATGTAAAAAACGTATTCCGCAGCAACGCGCGGGTATAACAACTAGTATATAACTGTTTGCAAAAGTAAGCAAACGCAAATGATAAGTCAAGACTCAATCTTAACGTTGACCTGTCGGGCAAAACGGGGTCATGAGCATATTTCATCAAACGCCTAAACAAACCTACATTATTCAAACCAAGTCGACCTGATCAAGTAAGCACTCCATCAGTAAATAAATTTGTATTCGTGTATATATATATATAGCTTTTTAAGTTGTTTCAGTGGTAGATATGATACAGTAGTCATAGAGATTAAATTAAAAAGCTGGAATTTGTCATATCGAATAAAGTGACATCAGAGGGCGATAGATGAACGTGCAAGTAATATAGCCCTTCCTTTACTTTCCAAGTGATATATGTATGCATCTATATCTATATTTATTTGTAAAGCTGAATTTCATCCTAATTGCTTTTACAATTCACTTTAATTTTCAAAAACATATATATTCTATGAAATCTATAAGGCAATTATTGTATATTTGAATGTGATACCACCGTACCATACATATGGTTAATTAATATTAATAGTACTAAAACTTGAAACGGAGTATGACCGAAACTAAGCATCATATATATCTATTGGGCTAAGTGCGCCGGAATGCAGTCAACTAATCACCAAAAGTTATTGTGTGCACGAACTCTAGGTCGGCTTTATTGTATTCAGGAAACTTGAAATTATGTTTATTGTGAACATAAAACGGGATTATGGCTATGTGGGACCGGTTACTTCACATAAAACTTGTTTATTTTTAATTTGATACATATATTGTGTGCATAAACTAATCCCAAAAAGTTATTGTGTGCATACATATATTTTTAATTTGATACATATATTTTTAATTTGATACATGAAAATTGGGATGACTTGGATCGTGTATACGGTGAGTTGAAGCAACTTATTTTATATTTTTTATTTTCTTTTTTAATAAAAACCTAGAATATTAATGGTTTTTATTTATATTTTTTCCGATGTAGAACCTTATGAAGGGTTGTTCTCGTTCAAGATTCATCACGGAGGGATGTTTACTTCTAAGCCAGGGATGAAATATGTACGGGGTAAGATCGACCATGCCGATTGCGTCAACATTGACCTATTTTCAGTGCATGAAATGGACTCTATAATGGAGAATCTAGGTTATACAGGGAAGCAGGTGAAAATTGGGATGACTTGGATCGTGTATACGGTGAGTTGAAGCAACTTATTTTATATTTTATATTTTCTTTTTTAATAAAAACCTAGAATATTAATGGTTTTTATTTATATTTTTTCCGATGTAGAACCTTATATATATATATATATATATATATATATATATATATATATATATATATATATATATATATATATATATATATATATATATATATATATATATATATATATATATATATATATATATATATATATATATATATATATATATATATATATATATATATATATATATATATATATATATATATATATATATATATATATATATATATATATATATATATATATATATATATATATATATATATATATATATATATATATATATATATATATATATATATATATATATATATATATATATATATATATATATATATATATATATATATATATATATATATATATATATATATATATATATATATATATATATATATATATATATATATATATATATATATATATATATATATATATATATATATATATATATATATATATATATATATATATATATATATATATATATATATATATATATATATATATATATATATATATATATATATATATATATATATATATATATATATATATATATATATATATATATATATATATATATATATATATATATATATATATATATATATATATATATATATATATATATATATATATATATATATATATATATATATATATATATATATATATATATATATATATATATATATATATATATATATATATATATATATATATATATATATATATATATATATATATATATATATATATATATATATATATATATATATATATATATATATATATATATATATATATATATATATATATATATATATATATATATATATATATATATATATATATATATATATATATATATATATATATATATATATATATATATATATATATATATATATATATATATATATATATATATATATATATATATATATATATATATATATATATATATATATATATATATATATATATATATATATATATATATATATATATATATATATATATATATATATATATATATATATATATATATATATATATATATATATATATGACTTGGATCGTGTATACGGTGAGTTGAAGCAACTTATTTTATATTTTTTATTTTCTTTTTTAATAAAAACCTAGAATATTAATGGTTTTTATTTATATTTTTTCCGATGTAGAACCTTATGAAGGGTTGTTCTCGTTCAAGATTCATCACGGAGGGATGTTTACTTCTAAGCCAGGGATGAAATATTATACAACTAAATTAGCTCAAGGTACCACTGTTTGTTGCACCTACACTGGTAGATATATAGCGAGTGTGTTTTTGGTTAGATTCGGTTCCATAAAGAAGTTGCAGAGAGAATAGCATATATTTAGGAATATCACAACATGCATGGGGCTACATTTTATGCTTTTATGATTCCCCCTTCTTGTTTTATTTTAGTTGTAAAAACTTCCTAAATTTTTAAAGGAAATGGCCTTCAATTCAACCCTTGCGTTTTAATAGATTTTTTGTTTTTGTTTGGATCGGCTATGGTTGGCTAAATGGAAGGAAGGTCGTAATGATTGGAGAAAACTAGTTATTATAGTAAGAGTTAATCGCAAGGATCGTCCCTGTGGTTTATCCAAAACATCAAGTTCCGTCCTTTAACTTTCATAAAGACACTGGACGTCCTTTATAGGAGGATAAGGGTCAAGAACCGTCCTTTTGTTTCACGTCCGTTTTCATTGCTCCGTTAGCACCCTCACGTGACTAAAACGTGAGGGTAAGTATGTCTTTAGCCAGTCAATGATTTGTCTTTCATCCCTTATATACCCTAAACATCCCCAATTTTCATCTCATACATCAAAACACATCCCCAAAATTACACCCCACCCACCAAACTTATGACCCGACATTCTTAATTCAACCTGCCAAAACCCTAATAACTTTAAGATGTCACGTAATCCGTTGTATTCAATACGTGAAGCAGGTGAAAATTGGGATGACTTGGATCGTGTATACGGTGAGTTGAAGCAAGTTATTTATATTTTTTATTTTCTTTTTTAATAAAAACCTAGAATATTAATGGTTTTTATTTATATTTTTTCCGATGTAGAACCTTATGAAGGGTTGTTCTCGTTCAAGATTCATCACGGAGGGATGTTTACTTCTAAGCCAGGGATGAAATATGTACGGGGTAAGATCGACCATGCCGATTGCGTCAACATTGACCTATTTTCAGTGCATGAAATGGACTCTATAATGGAGAATCTAGGTTATACAGGGAAGCAGGTGATGTTATATTTCTTTCTTAAACCTGGATATGAGTTAGATATTGGTCTTATGCCCTTATCAAGTGACCAAGATGTGCATAATTTGTCTAAATATGTGAAAAAAAATAGGTTGATACAAGTTTATATTGAACATGGCAACTCAAAGCCAGTAGGTTACTTTTCTCCCACTAAATTATCACTTGAACTGATTGAAAATGATGATGAGGTTGTACCTAGTAAACCTAAAAAGCCCTTATCTAAGAAACAAAGTGAAGGTAACCTTGGATTTAAGAAAATGTTGCTTGATTGGAATGTGGAACCTGTTTTAACTCAAGAAAGTGTAGTAAATGACAATGTTGATCATGCCAACACTGAAAATAGTCAAGAAAATTTGAATGACAATGTGACTAGTCAAGACAATGTTATTGACCAACCAGTTCAAGAAAGTCTTGGAAATGACAATGTAGATATACATAAGAAGGGTAAAAGGCATGTAGCTGAACTCTATAATGATGATGATAGTAATAGTAGTGGTCAGGATAGTGATGAAACTAATAATAGCAGTGGTGAGGATAGTGAAGATAGTGACTACATTGTAGATGAGGTCAATGAAGTAGAAGATGTAGAAGTGAACATGAGAGAATTTAGAATGCATATAGATGAAGATGTGGAGTATGTGGGCAATTTGCCTATACCTGCCAATGTAGAAGTTGATGGGGATGATGAGATTGATGTTATAAACAATGAAGAGTTTGATAGTGGTTCTGATGCAGATGACAATGTGAATAAAATAAGAAATAGGCTATTGAAGAAAATGGGGAAGAAGCCAACTGCTTTTAACACTGTCTTTTATTGTGGTCAAACATTTGGAAGTAAGGATGAGGTCTTAAGCTTGGTAAGGAGGCATGCAGTAGACAGCAGGAGAGAGTTACACATTGTGAAAAATGATAATGCAAGAGTGAGAGTGGTTTGTAAAGGCCAAATACCTTTGTTTGATCCAAATGGTGGCAGTGTAGCCCAAAACATTCCAGATAAAGGAGCTAGGCCAATTCACTGTGGTGGCCCAACTCTAACTGTTAGAGGCCCAAGTCAGTCTGTTAAAGGCCCAAGTCAGTCCACAAACCTAAAGAAAAATGACAAGGCAAAGGAGGTAGGTGAAGATTCCAAACCCAAAAAAAACAAAGGAGGTAGGGGAAATAAGGCAAATAAAGATGCATTTAGTTGTCCTTGGACTTTACACGTGTCCAAAATTAGAAATGAGCAAACATGGATGGTGAAAACATTGATTGAGGACCACAAATGTCTTCAATCCAGATCTAATAAATTCTGCACATCCAAGTTTCTTGGCAAAACCATTTTGCAACAGATTGAAGGTAAAAATATTCATACTTATGCTACATTATTTAAGTTTTTTAACTTGTTGTTTATATTACAGTTTCTTATAACTATAAATATTGTTATTTTAGGTAATCCAGAAATACCTTCAAAGGCATTACAAAACGAACTTCAAAGGAAGTTTGAACTAGCAGTATCTGCACAGAAAGCACAGAGGGCTAAGAAAAGTGCAAAGGGAGAGCTAAGAGGGGACTACACCAAGCAATACAACATGTTAAGGGATTACATACAAGAACTGCAGTCTTCCAATCCTGGCACCACAGTGAAGCTTGAGGTTGAAAGACCTCAAAATGTGGATGACCCAACTAGAGTTTTTAAAAGAATTTACATCTGCTTGGGTGCATTAAAGAGGGGGTTCAAGAGTGCTGGAAGGGAGTTAATTGGACTTGATGGAGCATTCATGTCTGGACCATTCCCAGGACAAGTGCTAACTGCTGTGAGTCTAGATTCAAACAATGGAATCTATCCTGTTGCGTATGCAATTGTGGAAGCAGAGACTTTAAACTCTTGGACATGGTTTTTGGAACACCTTGGTGATGATCTAGACCTGGTGGAAAGATCAAACTACACTTTTATAAGTGATAGGCAAAAGGTAATCTTGTTTATTAATCTTGTTCATGTGACAATACCCTTATATTATGAATTAATCTTGTTTATTATTCTTGTGAATGTAAGGGTCTTATTCCTGCTTTAGCAAAGATGTTCCCTTGTGCTGAGCATAGATACTGTCTTAGACATATTCATGAGAATATGAAGCTTCAATGGAGGGGTGCAGCTTTCAAGAACCATTTATGGAGGTGTGCAACAACAACCACTATCCAAGAGTTCACAACTGCAATGGCTGAGTTCAAAAGATATAGTGAACCTGCACATGCTTGGTTATCCAAAATCCCACCTCAACATTGGGCAAGATCTCATTTTTCAGGTACTTATTGACTTTAAACCTAACAATTCAATGTGGATTAGATCACTTATACAGGCACTTTGTTTTAACAGGAAGGGCAAAGTCAGATGTGTTGCTTAACAACATGTGTGAGGTTTTGAATAGTAAGACAGTTAAAGCTAGAGATAGGCCTATCATTCACTGTCTAGAATACATTAGGGAGTATTTGATGATTAGGATTGTGAATGTGGGAAAGGTTATAGACAAATGTGAGACTGTGCTTACACCAACTGCAACTAGACTGTTGGAATTGGAAAAAACGGATGCAAATACTTACACTGCAATCTTTAATGGTGTGGATAAATATCAAGTAAGTGGACCTTGGGGAGATCAGTGTGTGGTAGATATCACCCAAATGAACTGCACATGTAGGAAATGGGAAATAACTGGAATACCATGTAAACATGCAGTGTGTGCTAACTGGAATATGGCTAATAACAAAATAGCAGTTGGTCCAGTTGAGGCATGGGTTGATCCCATTTACAGGTTAGACACATGGAAGTTAATGTACCAATTTAAGATCAACCCCACCAATGGTGTTAACATGTGGACTAGGTCTCGCATACCAACAGTTATCATGCCACCTAAGTATCACAAACCTATAGGCAGACCAAGAAAGAAGAGAAGGAAGACTGCAGAAGAGATCCAGATGGCTTCTAATGGCAAGTTGTCAAGGAAGCTTCACTCTGTTTACTGTAAAAGGTGTGGCATTCAAGGTCACAACAAGAGGTCTTGCAAAGCCACTTCAAGCCAAGCACCTCAAGCTAGTCAAGCAAGTGGAAGCCAACCAACTCAACCTAGTCAATCAGCTCACCCTAGTCAAACTGCAAGTGCAAGAGGTCCAACTCCAAGTCAAAGAGGTCGAAATGCAAGCCAGAGAGGTCCAAATGCAAGTCAAACAGTTCCAAATGCAAGTCAAACAGTTCCAAATGCAAGTCAAACTTCCAGACCAAGCTAATTTAGTTGTTTTTGTTGTCAATGTAATGCCACTTATGTTTATGTCTTTTGCTAAATTATGTATGTTGCCACTATGTTTTCTGCTACATTATGTAATCTGCCACAATATGTAATGTGGATTAATTATGGTGTTTATGTAAGCTATTTTGGTATATTTTGGCATATGTAGATGATAAACATTGTATTTTACATATTGCATTTGGCATATTTAGGTGATAAACAATCTGCATTTGGTACATTTTGGCATATTTCACCTTATGTAATCTGTCACTATGTTCAAAGTTGTAACAACCAATTTAAGACAAAAATCCATTTCATTAATACTTGAGCAAATACAACAACTTGCAACATACAACATACACCTTTTTTACAACTTGCAACATACAACATACACCTTTTTTTGTTCAAACCATAAGAAAAATTACAACAAATAACAACCAACTACCAACCAACAGTTTCTTCAATTTCTTTCCTTCTTCTGTTTTTTCTTTCAGTTGTGCTTCGAGTTCATTCTTTGACCTCAACAAACCCGGTATAATAACCGTTGCCCGATCACACATTTTGGGATCAAACCATCCAACAAATCTGCATTTCGAACCCTGGTTGGGACATGCGTAGAAACGTCTTCCTGGGTTCCTTTCAGTCCATGATGTTCGTATTACTGCTTCCTTGCCACACCAACAAAACACCATGATAACTCTTGATGAGCACAGATCGAGAGAGAGAGAGATAATAGTGGGGGGTAATTTTGGATATTGGTCTTTGATGTATGAGATGAAAATTGGGGATGTGTTTTAGGGTATATAAGGGATGAAAGACAAATCATTGACTGGCTAAAGACATACTTACCCTCACGTTTTAGTCACGTGAGGGTGCTAACGGAGCAATGAAAACGGACGTGAAACAAAAGGACGGTTCTTGACCCTTATCCTCCTATAAAGGACGTCCAGTGTCTTTATGAAAGTTAAAGGACGGAACTTGATGTTTTGGATAAACCACAGGACGATCCTTGCGATTAACTCTAGAAATTATAACATTAGGACAAGATCGGTCTCTATAGTTTCCGAACAAATGTGTATGTAAGGGGTATAGTTTAGAACTTTATAAACTTGAAGGGCACAGAGTGTAATTTTCAAAAACATAATGTTAATTAATGGAAAGAATATGTACACCAAAGTAGTCCAAACGACTTCTTTCTATAATTTAAAGACCATAAGTTTTTAAGTCGATCGTTTTTTAGACTTCAAATCTTTTTAATAAAGTATTCTACTCTGGTACTGTTCTACCGTCACCATTTAATGTTATTTTGGACATATCTATAATATGGGGAAATAAACCAAATAGGAGTTTAGGACTGAGTTGTGATTTGTGGGCCGTACATTAAAACTTTATTGCTGGTCCATACTATTAACTAAACAAACCCATTAAAAGCCCATAGTGTACGTAATATAATTTACGTAATATAACCTTTAAGATGGAAGTCTTGGGCTAGCCGTCGAGACTATTTTTTCGTAATATAATTTACGTAATATAATTTACGTAATATAATTTACGTAATATAATTTACGTAATATTTGCCCGTACATTAAAACTTTATTGCTGGTCCATACTATTAACTAAACAAACCCATTAAAAGCCCATAGTGTACGTAATATAATTTACGTAATATAACCTTTAAGATGGAAGTCTTGGGCTAGCCGTCGAGACTATTTTTTCAAGGGTAATACCCTGGGCCGGAGGTCCCTTCCACTACGGTGGATCTGGAAGCAGCCTCTCTACCGTTGAGTAGGGGTAAGGTCTGTCTACATCACACCTCCCCCATACCCCGGCGTATGCCGGGATTGGGTACCGTTGCTGTTGCTGTACGTAATATAATTTACACCAAACTTCACATAGCTTCTGCGGGCCCGTGGAGGTGTGAATTACTGTACATGACATGGCTGACTAAATTTTGATACTTGTAGTTCCAAGTATGCAACTGCCCATTCCGAGCGCCAGTAAGCTAACTGGTTTTAAAAGAGGTCATTTATTTCAAGTAAACCTTCATTGGTTTCAAGAAGAAATAGTGCCAAGAATTTGTCTTTCATTGAAGAATCCATGGGTCTACCCAAAAACCCAAGACTTCCATATTAAAGGTTACCTGCAAAGTTTTTATGTACTGGAATTGTGTTCCAAAAGCAAGGCACAAAATTCTAACTATTGAGGCCCATGTACCTGTTGATCTACTAGCAAAAGGTAACAGTAAAACACCCCTAGAAGTTAAATGAATGGATGAAATCACACGACACTAGAGGCTAACTGGTTTTCTTTTTTTAAAAGCTCACAACCATTTCTCAAAAGAGAAACATTTATATATTTTTGCTTACCCAACCCGAGACCGCACGAAGTTATTTGACCAGTGATACGATGCCAGGCAACACAATTTATGTGATGGTATTCAGAGTTACCATACCAAAACAAGTTCCTCCTAATGGCTTCAAGCGAGTGAAGTAACTTTGTCGGAGCTTTAAAATGAGAGAAGAATTAAACGGTATACATATTTGATTCTGTCCAACTGTCCCCAAAAGAGAGTTTACATGCCTTCCAGCGTGTTAAATGTTCATGTCACCCCTACAATCAAGCCTAAGTAGGTGAAACAGTATACCTGTTGGGCTTGAGGATACAGCTTGAATATATGATTGATCAACCCCGACACCGCTTGACCATCTTCTCATAAGTAGCACATTGTCGGGAAAGAGAAGGTAAGAAAGGTTTAGCCCATTTGAGGGTAGCTCTAAGCCGGAAAATAGCTCCATAGAGACGGCTCTATTAATCTTTCATGAAAATGATTCCATGACAAGAATGAATATAAAATGGTGACCATTTGTGGTATGCCTCACGAACATTATATTCCTTTGTGAACCATCAACAACGAAGGACGTGCGAGTGGATTGAAGAATACCTCTAGTCCAAAGACGCTATCTATAAGGGAATGCTGTTATTCCATTTGCTGAAGGATATAATCAATAAAAGATCAACTAATTGACTCGAAAGCCTTCTCAAAATAACAATTAAAGGCCCGTCAATATTGTTTCACTCTGAAAGAAAAGCAGACTAACTTGGCGAGATGAGTGACCCAATAACTGATTCGAGAGGGACTTTAAAAATAACTTTTTGGATGCACCCAATGAGAGAAATGGGTCAAACGCCATTTAGGGTGGTGGATGGTGTTGCAATTTTCGTGAAGAAGGTCACAAAGCATAACCTACAGCGGGACTGATTTGTCCTTCATGGTTGAAATCCAATAAGATCGCAATGAAATCAAACTTTAGCAATTCCCAGTATTGATTCATAAAATGAGAAATTGAAGTCATCCTATCGGGGGCACAGTCACTACTACAATTCCACATGGCATCTTTAACCTCTTGTAGTGAACAGCGACTAACCGTATAATCAGCACCAGGCTATTGAAGTGTTTTAATGCCGCAACATCTCATGTAAGACCTGTTAGGCATTTGCTTAGTGAATTTGGCCTCAATATATTTAACCTCAGATTTAAAATACGCGTGGGATCTCTACACCAAATTCACGACTAGCATACCGCCATGTCGTAAATTAGAGACCGGTTGTTAATGAAGCCGTGGAAGAAGGATGAGTTTTCGTCACCTAGCAGGGCCCACTTATACCTCGGTTTTTGCCTTTCATTAGAGAGCTTCGAGCTTGTTATCTATGCTAATGTGTTTTTCAACTCAATCCTTTCTAAACTTGTCAAAGCTTGTTGGTCCAAAATGTCTTCAAGATGTTAAGTCTTAGCCTTTCTGGATCTATATGTCCAACAAGCGAAGAAGGTGATATCAAAGTTGTTTTAGTTTATTTAACATAAACTCAAAAAAAAAAAAAAATTGTTTTAGTTTTCTTTTGATTTATAAAAGAACTGATTAGATATTTTTTTCTTTTGTTAAACAGGATGTCAAGGATCCGTATTACAAGCCATTTTTCCCAGGCAGGAACAGAGGACCCGCTCGCGGCGGATATATGGAATCTTTATCTAGAAGTGGCTCTTCCTAGGATAGCCACCAAAGGGGCCGATGAAATTCATTTCTTAGACGCCCTTGACTATGACTTCAAATGCCTCCGGGCGTTGTCGTCTCGAGTCAACTACTCTAAGATTGCGGCCGAGTTCAAGCTTGGCCGTCACAGGAATAAGTTTCTAGCGGCAAGCAAGGCGGGACAACAAGTGGTAGTATTTAATTCTATATTTAATTCATATTTGTGTACATTAATATTTTATTCATATTAATATTAATGAATGTTTATAAATTTGTGAGAGGGATGAAAAGTTTTTCAGGATTATTACCTCTCCTGACATGCCCAAATTTGTCCAAAGGCTCATGGTGAACCTGGTTCCTGAAAACCCTCACTATTTGTCAAGTAAGGCTCCTCCACCCCAAAAATTTGGGAAGTCCTCATCAGCGGATCTATCCTCTCATCAAGAAGGTACAGGTGAAGTACCTCTTAAAGAGGTTGGGGCTTCATTAATCAGATGGATTGTATATTCTGTGTTGGTGTTTTAAGAATATGTAAACAGATTGTAAGCAATATATGAGATGGATTGTATATTCTGTGTTGGTGTTTTAAGAATATGTAAGCAGATTGTAAGCAATATATGCTCCACCAACACAGAATATAGCATATATTGCTTACAATCTGCTTACATATTCTTAAAACACCAACACAGAATATACAATCCATCTCATTAATGAAGCCCCGACCTCTTTAAGAGGTACTTCACATGTACCTCCTTAATGAGAGGATAGATTCCGCTGATATAGACTTCCCCAAATTTTTGGGGTGGAGGAGCCTTACTTGACAAATAGTGAGGGTTTTCAGGAACCAGTTCACCATGAGCCTTTGGACAAATTTGGGCATGTCAGGAGAGGTAATAATCCTGAAAAACTTTTCATCCCTCTGACAAATTTATAAACATTCATTAATATTAATATGAATAAAATATTAATGTACACAAATGAATTAAATATAGAATTAAATACTACCACTTGTTGTCCCGCCTTGCTTGCCGCTAGAAACTTATTCCTGTGACGGCCAAGCTTGAACTCGGCCGCAATCTTAGAGTAGTTGACTCGAGACGACAACGCCCGGAGGCATTTGAAGTCATAGTCAAGGGCGTCTAAGAAATGAATTTCATCGGCCCCTTTGGTGGCTATCCTATGAAGAGCCACTTCTAGATAAAGATTCCATATATCCGCCGCGAGCGGGTCCTCTGTTCCTGCTGGGAAAAATGGCTTGTAATACGGATCCTTGACATCCTGTTTAACAAAAGAAAAAAATATCTAATCAGTTCTTTTATAAATCAAAAGAAAACTAAAACAATTTTTTTTTTTTTTTGAGTTTATGTTAAATAAACTAAAACAACTTTGATATCACCTTCTCCGCTTGTTGGACATATAGATCCAGAAAAGTCTTTCCATCATCAACAAAACGGAGTTCAAGATGTTACTCATTTGCTAGTACCTCTTGAATCCATTTTTTATCTGCTTAGTTATCTTTCTTAACTTTTGGGACATAATCTGACTTGGTCGCCCATGGAAGATACCTTCTGAGTTCTGATAGGGTAGTAAGGATTAAATTGTCGAGACCCGGTTTATCAAACCAGGATTTAAAAAACCGAAATGGCGGCTGCCCAAAATCAGAGGCTGTTTTCGGTATAATCGGATTGTGATGATATTTTTCGTTGGGTTAAGCACGAAAAGAAGCAGTTGACCATTCATTGATGAAGTCTAACGAGACTAATGCCCAATCAATTCGCTCTTTTTATCCGGGTTACTTGTGATTTAGGTAAACTGTTGTCCACCCATAACATATTCATGTAAGTCAATTTAGTGGGTGAATTCTTTAAAAGAAAGAGCACATGCTGGGTTAATCTTTCATCCGGATAACGAACAGAATTAAAATCACCAATGAAAAGCCATATACCTTCATTTGATTTCTTTAGACCAGCAAGCTTATCCCAGAGGGCTCATTTGGATGGTAGATCGGTAGATCCTGTGGAGCGTAAATGTTGACTGTGTCTATGGGGTCTGGGCAACCTCTAATTGAACCGGAGATGTAGAGATAATTTTAACAAGATGATGAGCATCTTTTGATGAAAAATTCCTGGGCCCCAAATGTTAGTATATGATCACGTAAAAATGAACGTATGTCCGGAAATCATTTAAGCCTACGGGGTCACACGCGTTGACACTTAGATATCCGGTAATATGTATATATTGTATCTACATATTTATAATCACCAAATTAAGAGAAATGATAATTGGACATTATTAACTAGATATGTTAATTAGAATTATTTATTAATTAATAATTATGTATTATTAATTATTAAATATTAATTAATAATTAATGTAATTATTAATTAAATCCTAGTCCAAGTCAAAAAGGGTTTGCTTGAAGATTAAGTTATTTGGGATATATTTATACCCTATATATATCTTAATAATTAACCTTAACAATATTACCCAAAAATAATATATCATTCTCTCGGTCGAAAAAACACAAGGTCTACGAAATCATGGACTTTTGTCCCATGCGTAAAACTCACATCAAATTAATAAGTATTTGTTACTTGGCATTAATTATGGTGGGTTTAGTTCGACACTTTAATTTCGACGGCAACAAACTATTTGTTTTTTTTCCAACTGTTTGTTCGAACAAAAGTAATATAAAGCAAGCTTGGAGCTTTTGGCTTTTGGTGATTCAAGATCTAGCAATCTCCGGGTTTTGTTTGACGTGTCGTGTGTGCGATCGTAGAGAGGTTTTATTTTAAACCTTATTATAAAGTTTATTACTTTATCATCTTCAATTAAAGGTACATGCTCTCTTTCCTTGGTTAATTAATTAATTGCATAGTTTAATCTTCCGTTGCGTGCTTTGTGATTTGATTAAGATAATTGTTATACATTCCAACAGTGGTATCACGAGCCTACTATGTGATGATTAATTACCAAAAAGATCAAAATTTGAAGGGGGGTTAGGGTTCATGAGGATCGAAATTTATATATAAATTTTAGATTAATTTTGTTATTTTATTATAATGGTTAATATTAAATTAAATGGAAACAAAATTAATTTTATTTATTTATATATGTTTCGAAATCAGATCTAAATAATTTTTTTTTTTTTTAAAAACCCTAATTCCAAGTTTTGATCTTTAAGCATTATTATATGATAATTGCATGCGTTTATGGTGTACTTTTAATTATTTAATTGTTAAATAGAAGTAAAAATCATGAATTTTTCATGCAAATTATTCATGATTATTACTTAGATATATTGATATGAAATCTTGTTCATTAGGGTTAATTATGCTTGATAATTGAATAACTAATTGTGTGACAATGTGATTATGTTTTGTGAAAGTTTCTGTTTGACACCAGTTCACTAAAAAAATCATAACTAATCAACCGTAAGGAGTTAGAATCTGAAATCTTTACAGTAGATGCTTGACTCATAGGGCTACAACTTTTATGTTTTGTGCTAAGCCCAGTTCGGCCTTCTTCAGGGCCAGATTTGGTTGTGAAGCTGCTGGATTTTCCAGATCAGCATCTTGTTATTTATGGTAGATAATTTGTTATAGAAATTTTGGCTTACGCAATCAAGGCAACTTGATGAATGTGGTCTCTTTCCATATGAAAGAGGAGCCAATCTTATACCATAGTGACCAAAATTAGGTTGATTACCTTAATTGTTAAGTTGTAAATTTAGTAAGTTTAAATTTTGCCTTTTTTTATGAAAATTGTGTGCAAAATTGTTTTAAAAAAAATAAAATAAACTTGACTAAATTATATCGAAATAAGATTTTGTTTATAAAATTGGAGCCCTAAAATCAAAAGATACACCGGCTCACCCATTTGAACAAACTCTAAGAGAGGTATAAGCCGGAGTGCGCTAGCCTTCTAAAAGGGCGGGTTTTTAAACCGCGTTCATCGCATACCTTTGCCCTTGCGCTTCTTTGTGCGTTTAAATGGAGCTACCGAGCTCTTTTGTAATTAAAGGCAATAAAAATGAGTTTTATAAACAAATTATGTTTAGAAGATATGCATGAATCTTTAAAACATAACCTTTTGATCACACATCAAATTGATTGACCCAATAAACTTAAGTCATTGTCATCCAACTCGTAAAGGACACTTGTGGCTGTTGTTTTACTCACTGGTACACAGTGGTGAAATGGCAGTTGCATGGCAAAATCCCACTCACTGGTACACAGTGGTGGACAAATTTGTGCGTTCTTGGTTGGACGACTTAAAGCGAGTTAAGCGGTGAGACCTTAACCCGTGGTAAAAGATGGGACAAAACATGACTACAAATCACTTGATGAATCAAATGTAATTTGTAGGTCCCATTCTTACTAGGAATTTCACATGTAATGCAATTACTGCTCGTCACTTACCTTTTGAGTACAATCATTTCTAGCAGATCAACTGATGAAATGAGTGTATGTCAATTGGATCCTAGCCTTAATGAAATTAATTGTTTATTTTATAAACATTGGGTAATTGATTTCTTAAGGATTAATTATCGAAAATACCGATAATTGAACTTGAATCTGTTTTGTAAAAGGCAACAAATCTTTCACAAAACATACACCAATCGGCTTTTAGGTCGATGCTAGAAAGGGAAAACTTTCTAAAACCAATTTCAATGGTTGTTTTGTCAATAGAGAATTGTTCTAAAAGTTGAAAAGAAAACCCGTGTCATTGAAACTCAGATATCGCTATTCCTAATGCGAATGCCACTGCTTTGCAGTTGGAAGCATAAAATACTCAGTACTATAGACATATTGAGGTTGCTTATTTGATGCTAGAAGCATGTCTCCCGAGCTTCAAAAAGCAATTCGGATTGCAAAATCCGTGTGATATGATCAAATAACTCAAGTCTATGTACGGAAAACAAGTTGGAGTTGAAATTACTTGAGCTAATTGAGTCACTCCATAACTTGAACACGAGTATGGGGAACCGGTGAATGCTCGTGTACTCAAGATGAAGAGTTACTTTGAGCATTTTGGAAAGGTTAAACTATGCGTATCTTCTGCCGATTGTTATTGGCATAAGAGATTTTGAGAAGTTTGTGCACAATTACAATTTGCATAGCATAAGTTGGACTTCATAATCAAGTTGATTGAGTATGAGGAAAACCTTCCTAAGAAATTTGAGATACCCCAAGTTCTTATGATCAAGGGGGGAATGGTTTAGAAAGCAAAACAACCGTAAAGCTAAGGGCAAGAACTTTGGTAAGAGAAAACAAAGTATTTAGTCTCAAAACCTTAAAAGACCCCTTGGAAAAAGGAGCATACGGCTAAAGACCAGTCTTGTCATCACTATGCTAAAGTGAGACACTGGAAAAGGAATTGTCCTAAGTATCTAGCTGAGTTGAATAAGAAGAAGAAGCAAGTTGGTTTAACCAGTTCTTCAAGTATCTTCTTAACTGAATTATAAGTGTTGATGAGATTCAAATGATAATTCAATAGCAAAAGAGTCAAGTTAACTTGGACTCTATCTATCTTTGACATTGTCATCTTGTTTAATTTTGACAAGAAACGCATTAAAAGTCTTAAATGTGAAGAATTCTTACAAATCAAATGATGAATCATTTGAAAAATGCGTGAATCATTTGAAAAATGCGTGGTTTTGACAAGAAACGCATTAAAAGTCTTCAATGTAAAAAAAAAAAAATCTTACAAATCAAATGATGAATCATTTGATAAATGCGTGTCTTTTGAATTGTCGTTAGCAAGAAAAGCATTGAAAGACTTCAACGTAAAGGGATCTTACAATCAAATGATGAATCATTTGAAAAATGCATATCTTGTGTTTTCGGCAAGATGACAAGAATACCTTTTTCGCATAAAATCAGAAAAGGCTAAGGAACTACTTTGACTAATACATTCGGATGTATGTAGCCGATTTAGACATGAGTCAAGGAAAGATGCTAGCTACTTTATCATTTTTATGAATGATTTCAGCCGTTATGGTTATGTTTACTTCCTTAAACATAAACATGAAGTGTTTGAAACATTCAAAGAGTTTAAAAAATGAAGTAGAAAATCAACTCGGCAAAACCATCAAGATTCTTCGTTCGGATCGAGGTGGTGAATACTTAAGCCAAGAGTTTAAGGATTATCTGAAAGCATGTGGAATTGTCCAACAGCTTACTCCTCCATACACTCCTCAACATAATGGAGTGTCTGAAAGGAGAAATCGAACCTTGCTAGACATGGTGAGATCTATGATGAGCCTTACGACTCTCCCATTTTCGTTTTGGGATTATGCTCTAGAGATTGTTGCATGCATTCTCAATATGGTTCCAACCAAGAAGGTTGACAAGACACCGCATGAATTGTGGGGTTAAGTTCATCTTTGTAGGACACCCAAAGGAAACGATGGGTTACTACTTCTACTTTTTTACCGGAAACATTGTCAAAGTATTTTGATATGTTGAGTTCCTTGAAAGGAAACTCATATCTCAAGAAGACAGTGGGAGGATTGTTGAACTTGATGAGGCTCAAGAAGATGTGTCAACTTCTGAAAATACTAGCAATCTTCAACTTAGGGGGGAAAATATTCAAAGAGATGAATCTCTAGATGAACTTCTAGTTGAAGATGAAGCGATTCCAATTCGTAGGTCCTCAAGGACAATACGTGCTCGTGAAAGATTAAATCTTATGGTTGAATCTGAAGAATACGTATTAGGAGACTTAAATGAACCTCCTAATTTCAAAGCTGCATTATCAGATCCGGAATCTGAAAAATGGCTTGAAGCTGCGAATGTGGAAATGAAATCCATGAAAGATAATCAAGTATGGAGCTTGGTTGATCTTCCACCAAATGCTCAAACTGTTGGGTGTAAGTGGATCTTCAAGAAGAAGACGGACATGGATGGAAATGTACACACCAAATGCTTAAACCTTTTCTCCCGTTGCGGACATTAGAGCTATTAGGATCATCTTAGCCATAGCGGCGTACTATGACTATGAGATATGGCAAATGGATGTCAAAACTGCTTTCTTGAATGGTTGTCTAGACGAGGAAGTCTATATGGTACAACCAGAAGGTTTTGTCGATCCAAAACATCCCAACAAAGTATGCAAGCTTCAAAGGTCCATTTATGGACTAAAGCAAGCATCAAGAAGTTGGAACAAGCGGTTTGATGAAGAAATCAAAAAGTTTGGTTTCGTTCAAAATCCCGATGAGCCATGTGTATATCGCAAAGCTAGTGGGAGTAATGTTACTTTCCTTGTCTTATATGTTGATGTCATCATAGGAAAACACATTCCAATGTTGCAAGATGTTAAATCCCATCTTGGAAAGTGTTTTGCCATGAAAGATTTGGGAGAAGCGACATTTATTCTTGGAATCAAGATCTACCGAGATAGATCAAAGCGGTTAATTGGACTAAGTCAAAGTGCTTATATTGATAAGGTCACTCATGCAAGGACTTAATTTATCTTGCAAGAACGGTTCTTCTACACCTAATGAGGTGGAGCGTATGCAAAGAGTTCCTTATGCTTCGACGGTGGGATCTATCATGTATGCGGTAAGATGCACTAGACCTAATATTGCGTTCGCGCAAAATATAGTTAACCATTATCAGCAAAATCCTGGAGAGGATCATTGGATTGCTGTAAAGAATATTCTTAAGTACATGTGTGCTACTAAAGAATTATTCTTGGTGTATGGAAGAAATTTTGATCCAGAATTCAAAGTGAATAGATACTGTGATGGTGGATTTCAGACTGATAAAGATGATTCAAAATATCAGTCGGGATACGTCTTCATTATTTAAATGAAGGCACGGTGGAATGCTATGAGCTAAAAGCAAACCACAGTTGCCATGTCTGCAACAGAGTCTGAGTACATTGCCGCCTCAGAAGCTGCAATGGAAGCAGTCTGGATAAGGAAGTTCATTAGCGGGCTTGACGTGATCCCCTCGAGTGACTTACCCACTGATATGTACTGTGATAACACTGGTGCATTAATCATTGCCAACGAGCCCGGAGCTCAGAAAGGTGCCAAACATTATGCTAGAAGATATCACTATGTTCGTGAGCAGATCGAACTAGGAGAGATCAAATTACTCAAAGTTCACACAGATTTTAACTTAGCCGATCCTTTCACAAAAGCTTTGGCTAGGCCCAAGCTTGAAAGGCATGCCGAGGGCATAGGACTTAAATTAGCTAGTTATTTCATGTAAATCTGTTGTTTCGGTATTTGGATAAGGGATGTTAAACAATTTATATTTTTCATAATGAAATAAAGTACTTGATATGTTTGATTTCATTTAATATTAATTGTATCCTATATTTGCATGTTTAATCCTTGAATATTTTATTAAATATTTTATTAAATATTCTAAATTGTCCATTGTCGATTAATTATATGGGAATATAATTAAACTAAGACAAATATGAGCGATTGGTTATATTCTTGGAATATATAATGGATGGTCCCACCAAACTCACATGATATCTATAGTTGATGCATATCGGACTACCCCACTAACGAATTTATCACTTTATGGATCGGCGTCATTAAGTGAAATTCGTAAATGTTACTTTATCTATCCTTTGACTTGAGATACAAGCAGGTCATGCATGTATGGATTGCATTTGCTTGATATAGTTCTAACTATCCTGAATAAGGTAGTACAAAAAGGCTATTTTCAGTAAGTGTAGAGAAGTATATGACTGGACACGTGTAGTCAATACAGGATTTGTTCCTTCGACTTGAAAGTTGAAGTATGATACCATTGGCGCCCTCATTAGGACTAATTAAGATGTTTGCATGGCCGTGCCCAAATAAATCCAGATGGTTCTCGATTATATTTGGTAATCATTAATTAGTTGTGGAATGAGAAACAGAATCGTTAAATTATGAAATGACTTTGATCCATATTCATATTTAACAAGGTATCTGAAACAAAGGGATAAATAAATGCCTCAACCATTTAAATATACTTTAAGAAACTATACTTAAATATTTCTGGGAGCATTGACGTGTTGCTAGACGCTAACCAATGTTATTACCTTCATTTGTTACGAGCTCAAGTGGGAGCTGTTAGTATATGATCACGTAAAAATGAACGTATGTCCGGAAAGTATTTAAGCCTACGGGGTCACACGCGTTGACACTTAGATATCCGGTAATATGTATATATTGTATCTACATATTTATAATCACCAAATTAAGAGAAATGATAATTGGACATTATTAACTAGATATGTTAATTAGAATTATTTATTAATTAATAATTATGTATTATTAATTATTAAATATTAATTAATAATTAATGTAATTATTAATTAAACCCTAGTCCAAGTCAAAAGATGTTAGCTTGAAGGTTAAGTTATTAGGGATATATTTATACCCTATATATATCCTAATAATTAACCCTAACAATATTACCCAAAAATAATATATCATTCTCTCGGTCGAAAAAACACAAGGTCTACGAAATCATGGACTTTTGTCCCATGCGTAAAACTCACATCAAATTAATAAGTATTTGTTACTTGGCATTAATTATGGTGGGTTTAGTTCGACACTTTAATTTCGACGGCAACAAACTATTTGTTTTTTTTCCAACTGTTTGTTCGAACAAAAGTAATATAAAGCAAGCTTGGAGCTTTTGGCTTTTGGTGATTCAAGATCTAGCAATCTCCGGGTTTTGTTTGACGTGTCGTGTGTGCGATCGTAGAGAGGTTTTATTTTAAACCTTATTATAAAGTTTATTACTTTATCATCTTCAATTAAAGGTACATGCTCTCTTTCCTTGGTTAATTAATTAATTGCATAGTTTAATATTCCGTTGCGTGCTTTGTGATTTGATTAAGATAATTGTTATACATTCCAACACCAAATTGATAAGAGTCCACCCGAATGGCCATTGGAGTTAACCCATTAACATTCAGAAGCAAAGTTTCCCCAGAAATTCTGAATAATACAGTTGTTACCATTTTGCTCACAAGTAAAGTTTCCCCAGAAATTACCATTTTGCTGACAAGTAACAGATAGGGGTTTCAAGGAAAGGTGGACAGGAAATTGGGGGAATATGCATGGTTGGCCTCCAACATTAAGTTCATTTGCATGGGAATGTGAAACATCTTTTTGGTTGTTCCCCGTGCACGACTTCTCGGCATCCTTCTCTGGTGATTTAAACGGTTTTGAATCCTCATCGGAATTCTGGTTAGAATCATCACGAAAAAAAGGTGGTGAACATTCCTTTTGCTCCTCAATGACGTGTAGTAAAAATGATTGCGAATTCCATTCAGCACGCACTGCTTGATTAATCGGGTGACATGTAGAGGAAAGATCTTGATTTGTTCATATGACAGATTGCCGTCAATGTATGATGCACAAGATGGTATAAGAATCCGTCTAAATAATTCACCAATTGAGTATAGAACCTTTTTGTCCCATAAAACTAATGGTAAACCATAGATTTTAAGGATTGCAACTCGGTGATACTCCGTTGACTGTCCATTACAGTTTCAAACGAAAAAAAATGTTCCTTAAGGAAGGAAGAATTCTCAGTAATACACTCCTTGGCATGTTGTAAACATGCAAAGGCAAGTAAAACAGATATATCACCAACATAATGCACGTTCACAGGGTGTTTGAGGTTGGAGTTTTTATTAATTCCAATATGGTGAGGAAGGTATCCATGTTTTTTTGCGGTAACCAAAATGGAGCAATTAATCCTTAAGGAGGAGCCAAAATGAGGTATTTTGTTGAGTGGGATAGTAGAAGGTGGAGTTGAGTATTGTAATTTGGAACCTTGCAAAATATCGTAATAAGGGTGACAATTAGGAGGATGAATTGTTGCCAAGGCGGTCATTTCGGCGCAAGTAAATTTCAGAACAACACCATTTGTTTTTGATGTGAAGCCGCCAACACCAAGGTGGTGGTCCATTGGGCATGTGTCTCCGAAAAGGGTGAAACTCCCAAAAGATCACAGGTTCAATTCTTGGTTCCTTAGGAAAAGATACCCTAGTGACCAGAGAAGCTCTTGGGAGCAAGACACCCATGATTACCAAAAACAATTAGCGCATATGTGTTTTAAGGACTGGTAAACTTGACAAAGCCAAAAAGGTTTCTCAAATTATCTTGTTACCTTGAAATAAAGGTATCTATGACATTGCCAAACGGTTCAGTTCATGGTCGGATAGAGGAATATTGTAGATGAAGAAAGCGGTGCTGGACTGATGGTAGGATTGGGCTTGTGGGTGAAAATCGGTAGGATCTTCAATAGCTTATCTGCTGCTAGTCATGGCATCGGTAGAAACAATGTTTGGAACAGAGGTTGGACGATGATGGTGGGCATGCTCGATCTCCTCTAGACTGCGATTTCTCCCTATTGATGGTGATATACTGATATGTACCTTTAGCTTGGTTCGGTTTACGTTCTTCTCTTCTCTAATGCTCTCTCTCTCTCTCTCTCTCTCTCTCTCTCAAACACACACACACACGCACACATTTCCCTTTTGCCAATACTCTCTCTCTAGCCATTGCTCTCTCGATTCTTGCTCTCCAAGATCTTATTCTATTCTTAAATGCACTAGCCATATATACCGGTATAAATTTCTGTGCTATGATTGCTCGACGAATAGCTGCCCAATCAAAACCAATCCCCAAACACAAGAACATTATAAGCACAAAAGTAAACCTATACTATTGACCAATTACAAATTGACCTGGAAAAGAACTACCGAAAAAGTTCTAAGGAACTTTTGAAGAGAAAATTTTGGTATTTTTCAACCACCCAAATGAAAAAGGGATCAACATACCTGACAGTCCACGATTTGCGCACTTATAATTAATTAATCTAGACAAGAAAGTAAAGAACAAGAACAAGAGTAAAGTTCAAGTATTAAGAAACTATGCAAGTCTAATCATATGTATCATTGATTAAACAGTGAATACATGGTCGATATTACAACTTGTTTTACAAGAACATACAATTGTTAAGTTTTAGATTAACTAGAAAACTTAAACAATTTCAAAGAGAATAAGTGACACACACTTAAATGGTGACAAACACAAAGTGTTAATGATGGGGCTATGTTGCTTTATATAGGGGAGGAATTAGGGCAACACAGCCTTACAATGATAGTGACAGAATGGTGGTTGTCAACTTCTTATTTGCTCGAAGTACTTGGATCCATAAGCCTTTGTCTTCTTTACCAAAACGGGTATGAAAGAGAAAACCCTTGTTTTGGTCCCAACTGTACCTTTGCCATATAAGGTAATATTCAGTTGGAAGAACCACCATGTGACTCTTGTCTTGACTTGATTTGAATTCTTCCCGCCTTAACTCACAATTTGGAAAGAACCACCCGCTGACGAGAGTCACTGACTTCGCTGATGACTCGCTGACGACACACGTCAGCGACCAAGTCTGGTCAGCGAATCCTTGACTCAACAATCTCCCCCTATTCGCTGAGAGACTTGCTGAGTAGACTAGACTTTGATAAGAATAAAGGAATGATGAAGAGATGTCTTATATATCATCTTTACACATTACAAGCTGATACATATAGCATTTACATTATAAGACATTTATAAATTGGCAGCTTCAATTTCCCAAGCTTCCTCTTGCTTAGTGATCCTGATCGCTGGGTCATCCCTTCTGTGAGGCTTTACCAGTTCTTCATCCAACTTGCTGATGAACCATCTGTTGTTGGATGTTTCAGCACACCTTCTTCTTATGCTTAAGATGAACCCAGTGGACGCTTTTTCAATTTCATCCAAGCGAAAGAACAGTTGATTGTTCTGAAAGTTTGTGAAGAAGATGCCAGCAGGGTTCTCTATCACTCTTCCTTCCTCAAAGAAGCTTCTGGGAGGAAGTCTGGTGTTCAGCAAGGCATCACCAGTGATAGGAGGAAGGTCAACAGCTATGGTTCAATGCTCTTCTTTCCTCTTTCTTTGAATCCTTCTTCCTGCTGAGGTGGTGATAGTTGCTGGAGTACCAAAAACTTGCCTCAGCATTGGCAGATCAGTTTTGAACTTGGTTTCGTACTCTCTAGCCTTCTCAAAATATTCCTTGAGCATCTTTTGGAGTTGTTCATAGCTGACAGCCTTCTTGTCTTTCACCAGCATGTAGACTTCAAACCACTCAGAGGCACCCAAGGTTATTGGCTTGTCAGCACCTTCTCTTAAGATTTTCAAAATGGTCTTAAGACCCATTTCATCACGAAAGGCTTCAGCAACAACAATCTTTTGAGGTCTCTTTCTGTCCTCCATATGCTTCAACCATTTAGCCTTTTCTTCTTTGAACTTGGCTCTTTTCTCGCTGAGTTGCTTCTCAACTTCTGTATGCTTCTGCCTGTATAAAGCTTCAGCACCACCCGTTTTCAGCAGCATTCTTTGCTCACCATCCAACTGATCTTTTTCAAGGAGAGGTAGCTGCTTGATATACTCAAGATTCATTCTTTCATTTTCTTGATTTTCCTTGATCCTATCCAGCTCCTTGATAGCTTCTTCTTGAGTTTTTCCATCAGCAGTCAGTGCCAAAATATCAATCATTTGGTGTTGATGACCTGCTGAAGATTGGATGGGTAGCTGAGCAGCTGAGAGAGAAGATGAAGTAGCGATCACTTGTTCTGCTAGAAGAACGGTGGGAGGTTTCTTGAAGAATCCAGAATCAGTGAGCTATTTTCGACGAGCATCAGAGAGAGGAGTAATTTCAGCATTGACCAGATATCGTTTATGAAAAACTGGGAGCAATTCCTTTGACCTATCTCTTTCCATTTCTCTAGCAAAACCAGCTTCCCATGTTGCTTTGATCACTTTGGGGTCAAACTCCTCCCCTATATCATCAAAGACTTCAATGTGCCCCTCATCAACAGCAGCAGGGGTACATTAGTATTAACTATCTGTTGCTCCCCCTCAACACCAGCTGGGGGAACTTCAACACTTACAATTTCTTTTCCATTTGACTCCCCCTCAACACCAGCAGGGGGAACTTCACTTTCTTTTTCATCACTAACTGCCACAATTGCCATTTCATCAACTTTGGCAGTGTCAGTGGCAGCATCATCAGTTCCCAAAACTTCTTCAGTGGATACCTCATAGATTCGGCTAACAGCTTTGTTAACTGCTTCACTAACCTTTTCTACAACAGCAGCATCAACTTTCTCCCCCTAGGAAGTTGTATTATTAATAACAACTTCCACAGTCGCTGGCTGTTTGGATTGTTGATTTACCAGTTGTGCCAGCAGGTTCTTGATTTCATCGACCTCCTTCTCTAGCTTAACTTGCCTCAGGCGATCCTCCTCAGTAAAAGAAGCTTGAGGAATAGGAAGATCAGCCACTTGTTTTTCTAAGGCATGAATTGCCTTAGTGTTATTTTCGACTTGAGTAGTCAGAGGGGAGATGAGATCACTCAGCTTCTTTACATTAGCAGCAGCAGATTTGCTGGTAGAGGCTGCCTTCTTTGCTGAGTAGCTGGTAGAATTAGCACATTTGATCAGTGACAAGGCACCAGATTTAATGATCTGCTGATCACGCTTGATAACATTTGTTGTGGCATTTATTTTGTCTTGAGCATCAGCTATGGAGGTTGTGTTATCTTTCAGCGTGTCAATAGCTTTGCTTTTCTCATTTTGCTTGTTGTACCAGCTGGTCAATGTGGAAACCATCCTGCCAGACTCCTTGTCCTTTAATTCAATAGCAAGATTGGCAGCTTTGGTGAGATCATTTAATTGATGCTCTACCCTTTCTAATCTGCTAGAAGAGTTGGTAGAGTAAGAAATACCCAACTCTTTTGGAAGAGACTCCACCTCTTTGGCCATAACAGATTTACAACCAGGAATTCACTGGTTGCACTGGTGGAGTTTTGGGCCTTGCAGTGAGAACTGCTGGCTCAATATCTGCTTCTGCAGATGTGGTTTCAGTGACTTGAACTTCTTGAGAGATATTTACAATTGTGGGTTCAACAGTCTCTTCATCTTCTTCCACTTCCATGTCACTGGCCTCCTTTTCATCAACATAGTTATAGGAATCCAGTTGAAATTCATCAGCAACAAAATCGCCCAATTCTAGATCACTTTCATCATCAACACCATCATCTTCAACAATTTCTTCATGCCTACCACTAACATTTTCAGCAGCAGACACATCACCAAGATCAATATTGCTTCTTTCAACATCTTCCACCATTGTTTCATTAACACCGGCACTTTCATTTGCTTCAGTATTTCCACCATCTCCTTCAACACTTTCTACATTCCCACCAGCAGTTTCAACTGTTTCAAGATTAATACTAGCACCTTCAATACTTGCCACATCCTTCCCAGTTCCAACATCATCTTCAGCAGCTTGCACTTCAGGTTGATCAGCAGTGGCTGCTTCCCTTTCAGCTATAGAGAAGTTGAGAGGGGAAGGAGAATGAAGGGCCTATGATTCAACATGGTGCTTCTCTATGTTCTCTTCAGCAGTAGAGGTTTCTTCCTCATCAATGAGAGATAGCTGAGAGGATTCCAACCCCTTAATCGTCACGCCTTTTGCTGCTTTCTTCTGTTTTTTAGGAGCATCAGCAGCAGATGAGGATGGAGCAAAAGTCTTGGAAGACTTTGATCTTGCCTTTTTGGCTTTCTTTGCAGCCTTGGTGATTTCTTGAATAATTACTGTGCCAGCATCCACACCAGAGGGTGCTCTTATGTACAAGTGTGGATAAGAAGAGAAAAGCACTTCTTTCATTGGAGGAGTGAGTTCAGCAAACTTGCTGTCAAAGAATTCAGGATCACAAAGCAGGCTGTTTGTAGACAGAGTGACCAATTCTTGGTGGCTTGCAGACAGTAGCACCAAATTGATTGTATTTTTCTTTAAGTTCTTGTTTGAAAATCAGAGACAAGAACCTGGTGAATGGAATAGTATATGAGCGGTTGCTGGCTTGAACTTTTGCCTTCATATCTTCAAAAATAACTGAGGCAAAATCAATAAATCTTCCAGTGGCCAAAGCATGGATGATTTGCATGTTTAAGGCAGTAGCCTGATCAAAGGATCCAGAGTTGCCACCCAAACACTGGATGACATGAGCGAACAATAATCTCCAAACACCTGGGAGATTTTTCTTGGTTGGGTTGCTAGGTACAGCTTCAGGCTTTTCCAGGTTTGTACCATAACCAATGGTTGGAAACCATTTCTTCCATTGTTCTATAGTTGCTGGATTCACAAATGGTCTCTCCTTTGTTTGGCCAGGAAGACCAAGAGCAGTGCGAATAATTTTGGGTGTGATGGTTATGCGTACCTGTTTCTTCTTCACGGTGCCAGTAATAGCACCGATGCTTACATGATAATCACATGTCCACCAGAATTCCCGGAGAAGATAGACGTACATGTCTTCAGGGTCGGAATAAATGGCATTTGTCACTGGGCACGCTTTTATGAAATCAAGCATATGTTGGTACCCAATTATGCCGGATGGAACTTCAAGGGAACCCAGATAATTATTGGATTTTATGGTGAGTCTTTGGGCTTGAAAGTTTACTTTTTGAGATGAAGGAATAGTTTCTGGATCGAATGTTTCAGAATGCATATAGAGAGGGACATGTTTAAGAGCCTTTTTGGTGGCTAGGTCCTCAACAGACAACTCAACATGAGTTGGAGATTTAGGAGGATTATTGGATGAAGGATTTTCAGTTTGTGGTTGTTGTTGGGAAGATGAAGAAGTCATTTTAGATTCAGATTAAGAAATGGGAAGAAGAAGATGAACAGTGAGAGGAGATAGAGAGAATTTTGAGAAATTTGAGAGATTTGGAGAATAAGAAAAATAAGAAGGTGAATTTTGAGAGTATAAAGGATGGTGATTGAAACGTTTTGAATATATATAGCATGGATATGGGCCCCATAACTATGACAGTGAACCGTCATCAATACTCTCTTTCATACGTAATATCGTATTTGAGTAACGTATAAAAATGGATTGATGTGACAACTTGTACCATTATTTCAAAAGTACTCGAGTTTTACGACGGATACAGTGTACAAGTTGTCCATTAGGGAGAAAATCGAGGTAACCGTTTTGAGATTTCAATAAAATATTAATAAAAATACTTGGTGGATATATTCTCATGATAAAATAGTTGAGATTGAAGTATATCCACTGACAATTTAGAAAATCTGGTTACCTTATTTAGAGAAAGAGTTTCAGTCAGCGACTTCACGACAAACATTGGTCGCTGATGAATAAAGAATACAATTTTTGGCAAATTGTCAGCCATCAACGGATTTTAGTCTTTACCAGCAGCCGTTTGCTGCTGGACTAGATAGAGACTTTTAGCTCTCTATTGCTTTTGTTTTGCTTTTTCCCAAAGCAACAGGGATCAACGGATTTTAGAAGTCTTTACCAGCAGCCGTTTGCTGCTAGACTAGATAGAGACTTTTAGCTCTCTATTGCTTTTGTTTTGCTTTTTCCCAAAGCAACAGGGATCAACGGATTTTAGATGTCTTTACCAGCATCCATTTGCTGCTGGACTAGATAGAGACTTTTAGCTCTCTATTGCTTTTTCCCAAAGCAACAGGGATCAACGGATTTTAGAAGTCTTTACCAGCAGTCGTTTGCTGCTGGACTAGATAGAGACTGACAGTCCACGATTTGCACACTTATGATATAATTAATCTAGACAAGAAAGAATAAATAGAGAGTAAAGAACAAGAACAAGAATAAGTTCAAATGCAAGAAACTATGCAAGTCTAATCATATGTATCATTGATTAAACGATGAATACATGGTCGATAATACAATTTGTCTTACATGAATACAAATGAACTAATTAATTGCTAAGTCTAGACACACTAAAAACTTAAGCAATTACAAGAGAAAATAAAGTGACATACACTTTGTGGTGACCAACACAAAGTATAAATGATGCGGCTGTGTTGCTTTATATAGGGGAGGAATTAGGGCAACACAGCCTTACAATGATCGTGATAGAATGGTGGTTGTCAACTTCTCATAGGCTCGTTGTACTTGGATCCAGGAGCCTTTGTCTTCTTTACCAAAATGGGTATGAAAGAGAAAACCCTTGTTTTTGTCCCAACTGTACCTTTACCATATAAGGTAATATCCAGTTGGAAGAACCACCATGTGACTACTTATCTTCTTGTGGTTTGAAAACTTCCCGCCTTGACACACAACTTGGAAAATAAACCACCCGCTGACGAGAGTCATTGACTCGCTGATGACTTGCTGACGACTCACGTCAGCGACCAAGTCTGGTCAGCGAATCCTTGACTCAACAATCTCCCCCTATTCGCTGAGAAGACTTGCTGAGTAGACTAGACTTGATAAGAATAAAGGAATGATGAAAAGATTTCTTATATATCAACTTTAAACATTACAAGCTGATACATACAACATTTACATTTATAAGACATCTACAGATTTTCGGCTTCAAGCTCCCAAGCATGTTCTTGCTTGGCAATCTGAACTGCTGGGTCATCACGTCTGTGAGGTTTAATCAACTCCTCATCTAGCTTGCTGATGAACCATCTGTTGTTGGATGTTTCAGCACACCTTCTTCTTATGCTTAAGATGAACCCAGTGGACGCCTTTTCAATTTCAGCTAGTCGAAAGAACAGCTGATTATTCTGAAAATTTGTGAAGAACATGCCAGCAGGATTTTCTAACACTCTCCCTTCTTCAAAGAAGCTTCTGGGAGGAAGTCTGGTGTTCAGCAAGGCATCGCCAGTGATAGGAGGAAGTTCAACACCCACTGTTCGATGCTCTATCTTTCTTTTCCTTTGAACTTTTCTTCCTGCTGAGGTGGATATAGCTGCTGGAGTACCAAACACTTGCCTCAGCATGGGCAAGTCTGCTTTGAACTTGGTTTCATACTCCCTGGCCTTCTTCAAAATACTCCTTTAGCATCTTCTGAAGCTGAGCATAGCTGTCAGCCTTCTTGTCTTTTATTATCATGTAAACCTCAAACCACTCGGAGGCACTCAAGGTGGTTGCTTTGACCCCTTCAAGTTTAACAGGCTTGTCAGCACCTTCTCTTAAGATCTTCAAGTTTGTCTTAAGACCCATTTCAGCTTTAAAGGCCTCAGCAACAATTATCCTTTGAGGCCTTTTTCTGTCCTTCATAATTTTTAGCCATTTAGCCTTTTCTTCTTCAAAGGCTTTCCTCTTTTCACTCATCTGTTTCTCAACTTCAGCATATAAAGCTTCTGCGCCACCGGTCTTCAAAGCATTCGCTGCTCACCATCCAATTGATCTTTTTCCAGAAAAGGCAGCTGTTTGATGTACTCAAGATTTTTCCTTTCATTTTCTTGATTTTCTTTGAGTCTATCAGCTCCTTGATGGCTTCTTCTTCAGTTTTTCCTTCAGCAGTTAATGATAGTATGTCAATCATTTGGTGTTGATGACCTACTGAGTTTTGGATAGATAGATGAGCAGCAGAGAGAGAGGATGAAGTAGCGATCGCTTGATCTGCTGGAAGAGCGGTGGGAGGTTTCTTGAAGAATCCAGAATCAGTGACTGTTTTCGACGAGTATCTGAGAGCGGAGTAATTTCAGCATTCGCCAGATATCGTTTATGAAAAACTGGCAGTATTTCCTTTGACCTATCTGTTGCCATTTCTCTAGCAAAACCAGCTTCCCATGCTGCCCTGACTGCTTTGGGATCAAACTGTTCCTGCACATCTTCAAAGGCTTCAATGTGCCCTTCAACAGCAGCGGGATTAACATTAACAATTTGTTGCTCCCCCTCAACACCAGCTGGGGGAGCTTCAGCATCAGCTTTCTTTTCACTCTCCCCCTCAACACTAGCTGGGGGAGCTTCAGCATCAGCTTTCTTTTCACTCTCCCCCTCAACACTAGCATGAGGAACTTCAACATGAACATCTTCTTCTTCATGCTCCCCCTCAACACCAGCAGGGGGAACTTTACTTGCCATGGCATCAGCTTCGGCATTCTTAGTGACAGCATCATCGGTTTCCAACACTTCTTCAGCAGATGCCTCATAGATTTGTTGCACAGCTTTGTGAATTGCTTCACTGACAATATCCAAAACAGCAGCATCAATTTTCTCTCCCTTGGAAGTTGCATTGTTAATGACAACTTCCACAGTGGCTGGCTGTTTTGATTACTCAGTCACCAGTTGGGTAAGCAGATTTTTGATCTCACCCACTTCTTTTTCCAACTTTACATGCCTCTGGCGATCTTCTTCAGTGAAAGAAGCTTGAGGAGTAGGAAGATCAGCCATTTGTTTTTCCAAGACTTTGATTGCCTTGGTGTTGTTTTCGATCTGAGTCGTTAGAGGGGTGATGAGATCACTTAGCTTTTTGACTTCAGTAGCAGCGGAAAGACTGGTAGAGGCTGCTTTCTTTGCCGAGTAGCTGGTGGAGTTTGCACACTTGATCAGCGATATGGCACCAGACTTGAGGATCTGCTGATCATGTTTGATAATAGAAGTTGCGGCACTAATCTTGCCTTGAGCAGCAGCCATTGAACTTGTGTTGTCTTTCAGTGTGCTTATCGCTGTGCTATTTTCATTCTGTTTGTTGTACCAGCTGGTCAATGTAGACACCAGCCTGCCAGACTCTTTATTTTTCAACTCAATTGCAAGAGTGGCAGCCTTGGTGAGATCATTTAACTGATGCTCTACCCTTTCTAGTCTGTTAGTAGTGTATGTGGAGTAGGAAATGCCCAAATCTTTAGCAACGAGGGGTTCGACTGCTTTTGTCAATTTAGAAGAGCAACCAGGAACAGCTTGGATAGAGGAAGGCATGCCTAGAGATAGCATGGTGTTCACTGGCTGTATTGGAGGAGTGTTAGGCCTTGCAGTAAGAACTGCTGGCTCAGTGATTGCTTCAGCAGTTGTGGTCTCAGCAGCTTGAACCTCGTGAGAGAGATTGTCATCAATGGGTTCAACATTTTCATCATCCTTTTCCACTTCCATATCACTGGCTTCTTTTTCATCAGCATAGCTGTATGAGTCAATCTGGAAGTCATCAGCCACAATATCACCCAAGTCCAAATCACTTTTATCATCTACTTCTTCCTCCTCCATTTCCACAACAGATTCTGCATTTTCTTCAACATAACCACTAACAACTTCATTTGTTTCAACATGTCTACCCACATTCGTTTCAATCAAACCAACACCTTCAATAATTTCATCACGAGAAAAATTCAAGGGAATTGGGGAATTTGGTGCCTCTGTCTCAGTGTGTTGTAGCACTGAAACGTCATCAGCCGTAGACTGTGTTGTCTCTAGCATCACCTGTCATCTGGCTGCTGACAATGACTCAGAGGGTTGAGAAGAGGGAATTATTTGAGTGGTAGACTCAACTCTAGTGGGCTGGGGTGACCCTTGTACTTCACCAACCTCTCCTACAGAAGATTGAGGTGGCTGCTTGCTGTTACCCTTTTTCTCGTCAACAACCTTTTTTGAGGTTGCTGATGGGCCGGCTGGGTTTCTAATGTCCTTGGGCTATGAGGACGTCTTAGCCTTTGTGGTTAAGCCCTTTGGTACTTGCTGCTTCTGTTTTGGGACATCAGCAGGAGGTGAAGTGGAGGTAGATGTAACTTGTGCTTTATTGGTCTTTTTGGGAGCTTTGGAGGCTGCTGGGGGGTTTACCAGTTAACCAGCTCCAGAGGATTGCTTTTTATATACGTCAGGATAGGTGGAATAAAGTACCTGTTTCATTGCCGGAGGAAGCACAGCATATTTAGCATCAAATAATTCAGTGTCACAAGCAGGTACCTTGTACACTGTGCTGGCAATCCGTGGTGCGAAAAAGACAGTAGCACCCTTTGGAATATATTTTCCTTCAGTTCATGCTTGAAAATCAGCGAGAGAAACCGAGTGAAGGGCACTGAGCTCGATCTGTTTTTGACAAGAACCTTTGCCTTTAAATCTTCAAAGATGACACTGGCAAAGTCAATGAAACGACCGTTTGCCAGTGCATATATCATCTGCATCTGGGCAGCAGTGGCCTGATCAAATGACCCACTATTCCCTCCAAGGCATTGAATGACATGAGAAAAAACTAACCTCCATACTCCGGGCAGGAACTTTTTCTGAGGGTTACTGTGAACAGGTTGAGTTGGTTCCGTACTTCAGTGGATACCAAGTCAGCAAATTGTCTTTCTTCAGATTGTGAAGGAAGACGAAGAACATCTCTTAACAAATTAACAGAGATGGTGATGGTGTGTTTTCCTTTCATAACAGTACCGGAAATAGTGCTGCTAACGAGGTTGTAGTCACATGTCCACCAGAATTCCCTCAACAGATGGACACACATCTCTTTTGGATCTCTATAGATGGCCCTTCTAGCCGGACATGCTCGTATAAAATCAAGCATTTGATAGTAACCTTTAACCTTGGGAGGAATTTCAAGAGATCCAAGGTAGTTATTTGGTTTAATAACCAACTTGTGGGCTTGAAAGGCTACATGATTTGATGGAACAATGCCTTCAGGATCGAAAACCTTGGACGTAAGATAGAGAGGAACATTTTCCAAGGTTTCTTGATGTTCAGGATTCTCGGCGATTTCTGGTTGTTGTTGTGGTTTAGATGAAGAAGAAGTCATTTTGAGATCAAGATGATAAGGAAGAAGATGAAAGGATTGAAAGAAAATTGAAAACATATAGAGGGATTTGAGAGTGTTTTTAGAAGACTTTGGGAATATGAGAGCAGAGAAGTGAATTATGAAAGTATAATGGAAGGTGATGTTGGTGGAGAGAGTATATATGGTATGGATATGGGCCCTATAACTGCAAACGTGAACCGTCACGCATTCTCTTTCATACGTAATATATATGAATACGTATTTAATAAATTTAAAATTAGTGGTTTTGTATATATATAAAGTACAAAATACTAATATTTAATTTAAGAAATACGTTCAAAATACATATGTGAGTAACGTATAAAAAGGATTTTGATGTGACAACTTGTACCATTTTTTCAAAGATACTCGAGTTTTACGGCGGGTACAGTGTACAAGTTGCCCATTAGGGAGAAAATCGAGGTAACCGATTGAAATTCTTATTAAAATATTAATAAGTATACTTAGTGGATATGCTCACATGATAGAGTAGTTGAGATCTAAATATATCCACTGACCAAGTTAGAAAATTTGATTACCCCATTTAGAAAACATGTATTAGTCAGCGACTTCATGATAAACATTTGCTGCTGACTAACTTTATACAATTTTTGGCAAATTGTCAGCCATCAACGGATTTTGTTTGTCTTTACCAGCAGCCATTTGCTGCTGGACTAGATAGAGACTTTTAGCTCTCTATTGCTTTTGTTTTGCTTAGCAAGTCAGACTCACTTGAACTTGCTGAGAGAAATTTTTGACCATAAGGTCACTTTTCAACTTATAAGAGAGATGTAAGTTGAGGCATTAGCAGACATGACAAGTCATGTTGCTGATTCACCATTCAGCATTCCCAACTTGCTGACCAGATATTTGAATCTGGTTTCATCTAGCGGTTTAGTGAAAATATCAGCAAGTTGGTCATCAGTGGGGATGAAGTAAATTTCAACATCCCCTTTCATGACATGGTCACGAATAAAGTGGTACCTAATTTCTATGTGTTTGGTCTTAGAATGCTGAACAGGATTGTGTGTGATAGCAATTGCACTTGTATTGTCACACATTATGGGAATCTTAGAGAATTCAAGTCATAGTCAGCGAGTTGGTTTTTCATCCAGAACTTGGGGGGGGGGGGGGGGGGGGGGGGGGGGGGGGGGGGGGGGGGGGGGGGGGGGGGGGGGGGGGGGGGGGGGGGGGGGGGGGGGGGGGGGGGGGGGGGGGGGGGGGGGGGGGGGGGGGGGGGGGGGGGGGGGGGGGGGGGGGGGGGGGGGGGGGGGGGGGGGGGGGGGGGGGGGGGGGGGGGGGGGGGGGGGGGGGGGGGGGGGGGGGGGGGGGGGGGGGGGGGGGGGGGGGGGGGGGGGGGGGGGGGGGGGGGGGGGGGGGGGGGGGGGGGGGGGGGGGGGGGGGGGGGGGGGGGGGGGGGGGGGGGGGGGGGGGGGGGGGGGGGGGGGGGGGGGGGGGGGGGGGGGGGGGGGGGGGGGGGGGGGGGGGGGGGGGGGGGGGGGGGGGGGGGGGGGGGGGGGGGGGGGGGGGGGGGGGGGGGGGGGGGGGGGGGGGGGGGGGGGGGGGGGGGGGGGGGGGGGGGGGGGGGGGGGGGGGGGGGGGGGGGGGGGGGGGGGGGGGGGGGGGGGGGGGGGGGGGGGGGGGGGGGGGGGGGGGGGGGGGGGGGGGGGGGGGGGGGGGGGGGGGGGGGGGGGGGGGGGGGGGGGGGGGGGGGGGGGGGGGGGGGGGGGGGGGGGGGGGGGGGGGGGGGGGGGGGGGGGGGGGGGGGGGGGGGGGGGGGGGGGGGGGGGGGGGGGGGGGGGGGGGGGGGGGGGGGGGGGGGGGGGGGGGGGGGGGGGGGGGGGGGGGGGGGGGGGGGGGGGGGGGGGGGGGGGGGGGGGGGGGGGGGGGGGGGGGGGGGGGGGGGGGGGGGGGGGGGGGGGGGGGGGGGGGGGGGGGGGGGGGGGGGGGGGGGGGGGGGGGGGGGGGGGGGGGGGGGGGGGGGGGGGGGGGGGGGGGGGGGGGGGGGGGGGGGGGGGGGGGGGGGGGGGGGGGGGGGGGGGGGGGGGGGGGGGGGGGGGGGGGGGGGGGGGGGGGGGGGGGGGGGGGGGGGGGGGGGGGGGGGGGGGGGGGGGGGGGGGGGGGGGGGGGGGGGGGGGGGGGGGGGGGGGGGGGGGGGGGGGGGGGGGGGGGGGGGGGGGGGGGGGGGGGGGGGGGGGGGGGGGGGGGGGGGGGGGGGGGGGGGGGGGGGGGGGGGGGGGGGGGGGGGGGGGGGGGGGGGGGGGGGGGGGGGGGGGGGGGGGGGGGGGGGGGGGGGGGGGGGGGGGGGGGGGGGGGGGGGGGGGGGGGGGGGGGGGGGGGGGGGGGGGGGGGGGGGGGGGGGGGGGGGGGGGGGGGGGGGGGGGGGGGGGGGGGGGGGGGGGGGGGGGGGGGGGGGGGGGGGGGGGGGGGGGGGGGGGGGGGGGGGGGGGGGGGGGGGGGGGGGGGGGGGGGGGGGGGGGGGGGGGGGGGGGGGGGGGGGGGGGGGGGGGGGGGGGGGGGGGGGGGGGGGGGGGGGGGGGGGGGGGGGGGGGGGGGGGGGGGGGGGGGGGGGGGGGGGGGGGGGGGGGGGGGGGGGGGGGGGGGGGGGGGGGGGGGGGGGGGGGGGGGGGGGGGGGGGGGGGGGGGGGGGGGGGGGGGGGGGGGGGGGGGGGGGGGGGGGGGGGGGGGGGGGGGGGGGGGGGGGGGGGGGGGGGGGGGGGGGGGGGGGGGGGGGGGGGGGGGGGGGGGGGGGGGGGGGGGGGGGGGGGGGGGGGGGGGGGGGGGGGGGGGGGGGGGGGGGGGGGGGGGACTGTGAAGTTTCTGTAAGCAGCATGTGCCAAGAATAAGCGAATTGCTTCTAATCAGGCCACTGGTGCAAAGGTTTCATCGTAATCAACACCTTCTTCCTGAAGGTATCCTTGTGCAACCAGCCTAGCCTTGTTACGAGTAACAACACCATCTTCGTCCATTTTATTCCTATAAACCCATTTAGTGCCAATGGGTTCTTTGTCAGCAGGTAGAGGGACAAGAAACCAGACATGCTGTCGTTTGAACTGGGTAAGTTCTTCTTGCATAGCCTCTACCCAAGAAGGATTAGCCATTGCTTCTCCTATATTCTTAGGGGTGATCATCGACAAGAAATTCACATAGAGACATGTGTTTCTAGTTGCTGATCGAGTAACAACCCCTTTAGAAGGATCACCAATCACTTGGTGAGCTGGATGACTAGAAGTCCATTTAAGTGCAGGAACACTTGATGAACCTAGTCGAGTGTCAGCGGAAGAAGAACTTTCGCTGACCATAGTGGAGGAGGAAGAAACCGTTGAGGAAGGAGGATTGGGTTGAATGACAACCTCAGGAGCGTCCCTCGAGTTATCTTCATCACAATCAGAAGCAACATGACCTCTGCTGCCACATATGTAGCATTTTTTACCAGAGGTGCTGCCCTTTCGATTTTGAAGGAAGAATTCCTTCACTTGAGAAGAGATATCATTAACTCGCTGAGAAAGCTCGTTAATTTTAGGGTCAGAGGAGGAAGATTCCTTTTTCTTTTGCTTTGACTTTTGCTTATGCTTAAGTGTAAGTTGTGGCATCTTAGGAGCTGGACCCAAAATGGACTTTCCTTTTGGATCCTCAGATTGAGAAGTAGAGGGGTTTTGTGATCCCTTAACTATACTCCATGCTTGTTTAACAGCAGGGTGAGAAGAAGAAGAAGGACCCTGCTGATGAGACTGATGCACTCTTTTAGGAGTGATCGGTCTAGACTGTTGATTTGGAGTAGCTGACCCCATTTGCCTATGAGGTAGGTACTGCTTGTTAGGAGTAGTAGCTCTCACTTGCTGATGAGGCAAGTGTCCTATTTGAGGAGTGATAGGTCTTACTTGCTGATAGGGCAAGTATCCTTTCTGAGGAGTGATAGACCTATTTTGAGTATGAGGCATGTTTCTTTCTGAGGAGTGATAGACCTATTTTGAGTATGAGGCATGTTCTTTCTGAGGAGTGATAGACCTATTTTGAGTATGAGGCATGTTCTTTCTGAGGAGTGATAGACCTATTTTGAGTATGAGGCATGTTTCTTTCTGAGGAGTGATAGACCTATTTTGAGTATGAGGCATGTTTCTTTCTGAGGAGTGATAGACCTATTTTGAGTATGAGGCATGTTCTTTCTGAGGAGTGATAGACCTATTTTGAGTATGAGGCATGTTCTTTCTGAGGAGTGATAGACCTATTTTGAGTATGAGGCATTGTTTCTTTCTGAGGAGTGATAGACCTATTTTGAGTATGAGGCATCTTTTAGGAGTGATCGGTCTAGACTGTTGATTTGGAGTAGCTGACCCCATTTGCCTATGAGGTAGGTACTGCTTGTTAGGAGTAGTAGCTCTCACTTGCTGATGAGGCAAGTGTCCTATTTGAGGAGTGATAGGTCTTACTTGCTGATAGGGCAAGTATCCTTTCTGAGGAGTGATAGACCTATTTTGAGTATGAGGCATTGTTTCTTTCTGAGGAGTTTTATACCTATTTTGAGTATGGGCAAGTATCTTTCTGAGGAGTGATAGACCTATTTTGAGTAGAGGCATTGTTTCTTTCTGAGGATGAAGGTCCTACTTGCTGATATCTGGCGTCACCGAACCTGACGCGTCTTTTCATAAGACGATCAAGCTGATCAGATTTACTGTCAGCATGTGCAGGTGCTTGATGAGAAGATAAGAAAGAAGGGGTTTGAGAAGCAACTTGTTGTGATGGCTGACTGACAGAGTTAGCATGCTGAGGCGTGCTGTAGTCATAAGGTACAACAACTGTGCTTCTCTTAAAAGGTTCAGCAGCTTGAAGAGTAAGTTGCTGAGGAGCGACTGGTTTAAAACCATCACTGCCAATATCTCCTTCAAAAGATTCCCCAGAAGAGTATTGAACTCTTCCTTCATTAGGCATCATGCCAATAATGGGAAGATGAGGATAAGGATTGCTAGTGCTTGCTGATGAGGCAAGTGTCCTTTTGAGGAGTGATAGACCTATTTTGAGTATGAGGCATGTTTCTTTCTGAGGAGTGATAGACCTATTTTGAGTATGAGGCATGTTTCTTTCTGAGGAGTGATAGACCTATTTTGAGTATGAGGCATGTTTCTTTCTGAGGAGTGATAGGACCTATTTTGAGTATGAGGCATGTTCTTTCTGAGGAGTGATAGACCTATTTTGAGTATGAGGCAGTATCTTTCTGAGGAGTGATAGACCTATTTTGAGTAGAGGCATTGTTTCTTTCTGAGGATGAAGGTCCTACTTGCTGATATCTGGCGTCACCGAACCTGACGCGTCTTTTCATAAGACGATCAAGCTGATCAGATTTACTGTCAGCATGTGCAGGTGCTTGATGAGAAGATAAGAAAGAAGGGGTTTGAGAAGCAACTTGTTGTGATGGCTGACTGACAGAGTTAGCATGCTGAGGCGTGCTGTAGTCATAAGGTACAACAACTGTGCTTCTCTTAAAAGGTTCAGCAGCTTGAAGAGTAAGTTGCTGAGGAGCGACTGGTTTAAAACCATCACTGCCAATATCTCCTTCAAAAGATTCCCCAGAAGAGTATTGAACTCTTCCTTCATTAGGCATCATGCCAATAATGGGAAGATGAGGATAAGGATTGCTAGTGCTTGCTGATGAGCTAGCACCATTTTCCTCGGCAGGGGTAGATGGGTCGCTGGTGGAGGTAATGGTAGAACCAGCTTCCATTTCATTATGGTAATCATTAAGACCCCTAACGAAATACCATTTCTTCAGGAGAAATGACAGCAAAAGGAGGAATAGAGATTTCAGGTTTCACATCATCATTGAACAAGTCAGAGAGAGTGGCAGCGGCCTCAAAGTTACCGCCAATGACTGCCTGAACTTGGGCAGGGACTTGTTCATTTAGACACTGATGATGAAACTTGGAAGCTTTTGACCTGGAGGTCACAATCTTTTAAAAATTGGCAACTTCAAGCTTGAGTTTTTCATTCTCAAGCTGAACTTTTTGTGCCAGCAACTCATGAGATTGGAGTTCAACATGAACATTCCTCAGCTCATTGAGTTTTTCAGATTTGTCACTTAACTCTAAGGAGACAGAGTCAAGTTTCGATTGGATATCAGCTCGTATAGATTCAACGAACTGGATATCACACAGAAGAGATTCGAAGATTTAAGGTTTATCTTCATCAGAGGCAGAAGAGTGAGCACGTACCTTTTTAATGGTGACATTTACCCACTGACTGGAAGAGACTTGGTCTTTTGTCAGTGCATCACCATCAGCGAGTGCCATAAGACACATGGCATCAACGTACTCTTCACTGTCTGAATCATCTGATTCAGCCCAGTCATATTCTTCAGTGACCAGCCCTTTTGCTGGTGTTTTTGCCTCCTCCATCTCAGCAACCTTTGCTTTAAGCTGATAGTATTTGTTCCTGTACTCATCAGCAGGTTTAGATGGGTTAGTTTTAGGAGCAGCAGAAGGTGGAAGAGCAACTCTGCACTCCTTTTGGTAGTGTCCCTTCCTACCACATCTCCAGCACTCCTCTTGAGACTTGTCAACATAAGGCTTATATGGAGCAACCGACTTACGGTTGTTCCATTTTCGCGAGTACCTCTTGCCAGCGACTAGGGCAAAGTCCATAAAGTCACTGAACATCTCTTGTTTCTCATCAGCGTCGAGATCATTAACAAGAGATTGAATAGGAGGTGGGAGATGAGAGAAGCTGGCACCATTATTAAGATTAATGGGCTCAGCAGAGACAAGGGCAAGGGGGTCAAGAACAGAATAAGCAGAAGTAAAAGAAGAAGAGGAGGGACCAGCACTATGTTGTGCATCAGCAGCAGCCCTTGAGGTTTGGGCAAGAGCTCTCTCTTCAAACTGAAGCATACCGAAGAGAGATTCAAGATCAAGACCATTAAGACGCTCTGTGGTCCTAAGGATTTGTCTTAATCCTTGCCACTTGATACGTAGACTATCAATAAATTTGTGACACACCTCAAAGTTGTCATGGGTGATACCAACATTGGTCATGTCATTTAGCAACCCTTTAAATCAGGTATAGGTGCCATTGAGACCTTCATTTGGGAGAGAGAAGAATTTTTCATAGGCTCTTTTAAGGTCTATCTTTTTAGTGGCAATGGTAGCAGCAGAGCCCTCATACATGCTACATAACCTATCCCAGACTTCTTTAGAAGTGGGATATTTGATGATGAGCTTCATGATGTCAGTAGGAAGGGTAGAGACAATCATGTTTTTGAGCCTGGAATCAAGATTTACCAGTCTACGCTCATCTTCGGTCCATTGTACCTCTGGTTTGACAATGTCAATCACAATCTCAGGAACATCAGCAGTTGCTCCTGGTGTTCTTTGTACCAGAGTAGGTACGTATGGACCTTTGGTCATTATGGTTATAAGGTAGGGTTCTACACCAACTATGTGAAGAAGCATTCTTTCCTTCCAAGATCCAAAGTCTTCATGCTCGAATCTTGGAGGAACAGACACGTAACCAAAGTCACGTGTGTTCACAAGAGTTGGTACAGTAGTCATGTTCTTGTATTTTAAGAAAGAAATAAGAATTTAGATAAGAAAAGAACAAAATTTAGAAAGAAATAAGTATGCAAACAGATCTTTGTTTCAATAATTTAGAAAGAAATAAGTTTAGATAAGAAAAGAACAAAATTTAGAAAGAAATAAGTTTAGATAAGAAAAGAACAAAATTTAGAAAGAAATAAGTATAAGCAAACAGAATCTTTGTTTCAATAATTAAGAAAGAAATAAGAATTTAGATAAGAAAAGAACAAAATTTAGAAAGAAATAAGTATGCAAACAGATCTTTGTTTCAATAATTTATAAACAGTGGCTCTGATACCACTTGACAGTCAACGATTTACACACTTATAATTAATTAATCTAGACAAGAAAGTAAATAGAAAGAAAAGATCAAGAACAAGAGTAAAGTTAAAGTATTAAGAAACTATGCAAGTCTAATCATATGTATCATTGATTAAACAGTGAATACATGGTCGATATTACAACTTGTCTTACAAGAAAATACAAGAACATACAATTGTTAAGTTTTAGACTAACTAGAAAACTTAAACAATTTCAAAGAGAATAAGTGACACACACTTAAATGGTGACAAACACAAAGTGTTAATGATGCGACTGTGTTGCTTTATATAGGGGAGGAATTAGGGCAACACAGCCTTACAATGATAGTGACAGAATGGTGGTTGTCGACTTCTTATTTGCTCGAAGTACTTGGATCCATAAGCCTTTGTCTTCTTTACCAAAACGGGTATGAAAGAGAAAACTCTTGTTTTGGTCCCAACTGTACCTTTGCCATATAAGGTAATATTCAGTTGGAAGAACCACCATGTGACTCTTGTCTTGACTTGATTTGAATTCTTCCCGCCTTGACTCACAATTTGGAAAGAACCACCTGCTGACGAGAGTCACTGACTTCGCTGATGACTCACTGACGACACACGTCAGCGACCAAGTCTGGTCAGCGAATCCTTGACTCAACAATACCTCAACGCCAGCAGACGATATAAGTTAGTCACTGAGAAATGCTTCCACAAGTTCATCATCAGAGACTGCTTCAATTAACTAACGACACTTTTCAGCAACCATTGCTTACATATCAGCTGGGATTTCTTCACAACTTTTTCACTGCCAGGAGATATGAAAGTTAGCATCTTTGTAACTACCATTTATGGTTTTATACTTAGTAATGTAATGCATTAGCTTGCCTCTAGATTGATAAATTTAAAGACAACTTCGCTAGAACCATGAAAATAATACGCTTTTAGTTGCACAAAATCCACAAAACCCTGAAAGTCTTTTTCCACCTCCACTGTGATGTCGAAGCTTATCCTTGCCTAAAAGAAAGAGTACAAAATTTTTTATAATGAACGCTTTATGTCCCATACCCCAAATACAAAGAAAATGATAAATGTAACATTACAACATAACTAACATGCAAATTTAGAAACTCTCATCGATATGCCGTAAGATACCCATACAGAACTCGACACAAAACAACATATAGGGGGCAAGGAGGAAGACAGACATGGATCCCATTCCCTGGACTTCATATTTATTTGAGTTGTAAACCATTAAACAACCAGCACGTTTGATTGTTTGACATAAATTATAACCTCTTCGCTTACTAATGGACTGATTCCACTTGTGCTTTGTTTCTAACAAGTCATAATAGTTAAGATTAAAAATAGCTAAGCACCAAAAGGGTCAAATAAGTTGAAACTCATAAACAGTGTCTTTGGAAACATAAAACTGGAGCTGCAAACACGTCGAGCTTGATCCAATCACCTTTGATTAAACCGAAACTCCATGAATTAGCTAGACAAGCCTTCATGAAGGCGTGAATCATGTCATTCAATACCAATGATATTTCATGAAGCCCCAAATGCAATTGAGTTGTTCTTCCATTCAATATTCGGGACATGATGTTATAACTTATAAAGATTACGGAGTTAACAGGACCAAGTAAAAAGACAACATTGGTATGGTGGTCTTCTCTTCCCAATTGACTCAGGTGGTGGCTTGTAAAGCCAGAAAAATCTCAACCTCAATAAGAGATCAGGGTATGCCTTGAAGATATTGGCTCGGTTCATATTGGCTTTATTAAGATTGAGCCACATCTCTAGTCATACACGATTGTGTACCATTGACTCGTATAAGCTTCAGCTCTTGGGCTGCTTCCAGTGGGATAGTATAATATTAATCCTTTCAAATAATTTTATAGAAACACCTTTCTCTCACAAGAATAAAAGTAAACATCAGAATCTTTACCTGATATTGACACATTCCATGATTGAATGTTAAGGCAGAATCGTGATCCAAGTTCCTTTATTGAAGCGCTGAAACATTCCATTATCGGTCTCCATACAAATGTTGTACTCCCAAAAGTCTGAGAATTAAATAACACCTTGTCATTAACTATAATAGAAGACGTATATGTAAAATACAAAATTGTACAAAACCAATAGCAATATATGAGTTGATAAAAAAGCTATGTACTATAATCTCTAACTTCCAGTCATTTGCAGTTGTAACATTCAAAGCATACACATTTTGTACAAAACAATGAAAACTCGACCAATAATGCAATTTTCAGCCGAAAAGCAAAACTACTAACACATTACAAAAGTCTAGTGTCGAATCACCAGACCAACATATGTTATACCAACATCAATGACAGAGTACTAAAACTACTGATAGAATACGAAACTTCTTAAGGAGCATCAGAACCACTATTTATATCAATCCAAAGCAAATTCATCAATTAAATCGTACACGGGAGCATAGAAGCACCAAAACTGTTAGTGCAATACATAAAGCTTCAAACGAAGTGCTAAAGTCTAAAGCTACTAATCGATCAAGGTCGTTATATAAATGAGCTTATAGAGACACATTTTAAACCAGCTTCACAAAAGGTTGCTATCCAAGATTGGTTAACTCGCATGAAAGAACGTTATCTAAGTAAGCTTAGAGAGAAACGTTTTCAACCAACTTCACAAAAATTTACGAGTAGTATATTTACTTCCTTTCTGAATGAAACTTATAGAGATTCGTAGTGCTTAAAAAACCCATTCAAGTTAAAGTTTTATATACAACCCAAATAAGCATTGCAGCCTTATAATTTTGTGTTCACAGATGCATTTTAATATTTTAATTACTTTTTTAGAATCATGTACATATACATATAAAATAATTCATTTATAAAAGTAAGAAATTTGTTCATGGGACAACCAAACCATTTTACAACTAAATTTCTAATTTTGACAGTTACTTAACTGATTTTACTCACTGAACTATTCAGAATTTTTCCTGTTCACATATTTACCAAAAAAACTTGCAAAAATCTTATAATTAATATATCTTCTACAATGAACATAAGAAATTCCACCACATACCTTTGAGCAATTAAATAGTGTTGCTTAATGCTGAGATTTCAATGTCTCTCCAACTATATGACTTGATGAAAAGCCTTTAAAACCGTCTTGATACTTGGGGCTACTCTGTTTAGAAGATTAGCAAGGTTTGTCTGTATGAAAAAACACATAATGGCTTAACTTATAAGCCTGTCACATACACTATAAATAATACAAAGTTCAAGTTGGTACGTTTGAGTGTTTCCAATGCAATAGCGCATGACATATGCTAAATTGTTTGACATAATTTAGCATACTTGTGGGTAATTCTCAACAGTAAAGCAAGTTTTGCCTACAGAGCACACAGCTGCTGCAATGAATTAATTGAGTGCATGCTATCCTTTAAACAGAAAACAAAAATGAATTTATTATGCTTACATAAAGGCAACAGATACTGCCAAAGAAAATATGAATAGACAAATATATCAAAAAAAAACTGAGGAGAAAAGAGATGGTAAGCACAGACCTGATATGAAATGTTGTTGAGACTCATGAGACAAGACCTAAGAAAGGAACTACTTTGAAGTTGGTTTAAGAAAAACTTCTTGTGATCAATACAAATCAATGCATCCAGAACAAACAGAGCCGTGAACTTTTCCAGATTTACTGCCTTGAGTTGCATCTTTAATGGCCTACACATCAGTAGATTATAGAACGATGAGCTTAGGATCATCTAATAAAGTCCGATCCAATTACGTGATGCTAGACGTGATGACATCAATCTGAAGCATAAAAACTATCATATCTAATAAAGACGGTGTATCTATATGTAAGCAAGAGTGTATATAAATCTGAGACACTATTAATTAAGAGAAACTAGGTTTTACCACAGTAACATACAAACATGTGATACGAACCTGTATCAAATGATAATATATTGGTATTCGAGAACCAGTAAACTCCTAAATTGATTAAACAAGAACAGTAAACTTCTGAATAATATTCCACACTCCAGAATTACAGCCCTATTATTCTTTTTATATATACTAATCCTATAGCTTGGTTAACAAGCTAACTAAATAAAAATATTAATAAATATATCAATAAAATACTTTCCTAATAATAATACTACTAATAATAAATAATATGGCGACGTATCAACATGCCAAAAGAACGTAAACACAAATTGAGCTTCTTTTCTGATAACAGATAAGCTTGCACGTGCCAACTTAGCCCGATCCTGGTCAATCTGAAGAAATGAAAAAAATGCAGCCTTCGTCATCCATAAAAAATTCGAGTCATTTAAGAAAGTGAAAAACGTAACAAGAGTTTAAAGTACCCTCCAATGTTTCTATCTCAAATGCCAATTGACGTTCAAGTATAGTAGTAATTGTTGAGTCATGGATTCGCTGAAAGACTCAGCGAGTGAAAATGTCAGCGAGCCTTCAGCGACCATTAAGTATCTTCGAGTTAAAGGATATGTTCAATGACTCACCGCCATGTTTTGTAAGTCAAATATGGGCGGGAAGATGAAGATAAGAAGACTGGTCCCCAAGGACACGTGTTGATAGATCAGGATGGAGCCATGTGACCTTGTACTATTTTGGTACTAAGGTATTTCTCTTTGATGCCGTTTTGGGAAAGAAACAAGATTAAGAAAAGAGAACTCTGCAGATCTGATTCATCCACCAATAGATAGTTGACAACCCTCATGTGTCAACATCTATTGTGTTGTCATGTGATGTCTTTTCTCTCCTATATAAGGCATCACTTGACCTAGCCGCACAAGCGTTGGTTTGTGCCATATTTACACTTAGTGTGTTTTTCTCTCTTTGTATAATTGTTAAGTTTTTAGTGTGTCAAAAACTTAACAATATTTTCTCTTTTATTTCTTTGTAAACCGACCATGTATTCACTGTTTAATCTATTTTACTTATGATTAAACATCTTTACTTTCTTGTCTTATGTTCTTAGTGTAATTTACATTAGTTGTTTAATTACTTAATCGTTGCAAACTTGGGACTTTCAGTTGGTATCAGAGCAGTGTTTCGATACACTGAAACTGATCTGAAAAGAGTTTGCAAGATTATCTTTCTTCCTTTACTTTTAATTTTCTGCATCAAAAATCTTTTCTTTTCTTTAAAACCTTCTGTTTTTCTTTATTCTTTACATGGCTTCGGTTCCTACTCTGGTTAATACCAGAGACTTTGGGTATGTCTCTATCCCACCAAGATTCGAAACTCATGATTTCGGATCTTGGAAAGAGAGGATGCTCCTGCACATAGTAGGAGTTGAACCTTACTTAATGACTATTCTGACCAGAGGGCCATGTGTACCGATTCTGGTTTCCAGGACACCAAGAGCTACTACTGATGCTCCTGAAGTTGTTACTGAGATTATTAAACCGGAAGTACAATGGACAGATGATGAGCGTAGGCTTGTCAATCTGGATGCTCGGTTAAGAAACCTTATTATCAACACCCTTCCTGATGACATAATGAAATCTGTCATCAAACTTTCTTCTGCCAAAAAAGTGTGGGATAATCTTTGTACCAGATTTGATGGTACGGAAGATGTTCTTGCTACCAAAAAGATTGATTTAAAACGTGCCTATGAAGGATTCTTTTCTCTCCCTAATGAAAGTCTGGATGGCACTTATAATCGCTTTAAATGCCTTTTAAATGATATGACAAATGCTGGCATAGAGCATGATACGCTCGAAATATGCCACAAGTTCATTGACGTCTTGCCTATCAAATGGCAAGGCTTAAGGCAAATTCTTAGGACTACTAAGCAGCTGAAGCAGCATGACTTAGAGTCACTCTATGGCACTCTTCAATTTGAAGAGAGAGCCCTCGCTCAAAACTTGAGAGCTGAGGCTGAGTCTAAGAGGCATGCTGGTTCATCTGTTTCATCTTCTTCTTCTTTATCTAGCACTTCTTATTCTCATGACCCTCTTGCACTGGTCTCTGCTGAAGTCAGCACTATCCATGTTGACAACAACAACTCTACCCCATCTCATATCCAAGATCTTGTCAATGACCTCGATTTCAAGGAGAGACAAGAGATGTTCTCGGATTTCATGCAATTTGCTCTCATCGCTGGCAAAAGATATTCTAAAAAATGGAACAGTCGTAGGTCGAATGTTTCACGAAAGCCAGTGGTAGACAAGTCGCAGGAAGAATGTTGGAGATGTGGTCGTAAAGGCCATTATCAAAAGGAATGCAAAGTTTCTATTCCCTCTTTGCAGGTAGCGAAGCCCTCTTCTTTGTCAGCGAGGCCTTCTTCTTCTGTCAAGCCTGCTGATGAATACAAAAAGAAGTACTATGAGCTTCGTGCTAAGATGGCCGATGTGGAAGAAGCCAAAGCTCCAGCCAAAGGTCTTGTTGCTGAAGAACACGACTGGGCTGAATCTGACGTTTCTGACAGCGAGGACTTCGTAGATTCCATCTGCTTCATGGCACTCGCTGATGATCAGGCACTAACAAAGGATCAAGTGTGCTCTAGTCAGTGGGTAAATGCCACAATCAAGAAGGTATGCTCTTTTTCCTCTGCCTCTGAAGAAGACAAACCTAAAATTCTTGAATCTCTTACTTGTGACATTCAATACGTCGAGTCAATTCGTGCTTGTCACACCCCCAAAATACGGGTCCACGGGTGGGGCGTGACTTCCATAATATCACAACACAAGAGTATAATGAACGACTTAAAACGTAGTCGTTTTGAAACTTGCATTTTATAAAACATAATTATTCAAGATCAAAATACATTACATGAAATCGAAATAGTCTTGATTTGAAAAAGATTAAGAAAACACATATGAACTACGAATCCATATCCTTTAGCAAAAGATGGAGCACTAGAAGGCATGGTGGGTAGGGTCTTTATTCAACAAGAACAAGCAAACAACAAGTAGCAACCCGAGCATGACAACATCTAATCACCTGCAATACATACTAAATTGTGTCAACATAAAGTTGGTGAGTTCCTTAGGGTTTTAATAAAACATTTTTGCCATGAACCACAAGCCATAAGTTAACCATTGCTTTACCACAATGAAGGTAGCCATTGTTAAACAACAATGCTAGGAATGTAAAGAGTATACATCTATATAAGCTCATGATACGAAACTGACACGTAGTTATAGTTTGCCTCCTGGTACTTGTTCAAGGTACCGAATGTTTACAGATATGTGTCACCCGTTCGGCTCCCAGCCGTGTTTATGCCGGGTGGGGTGTGTCAACCCAAATAGCGCTATTCAACATATCCACGTTTAAATCCATAATTAACATATCATGATTGTAAGGACTTGTTGTGAACATAGTAACTTATAATAGCCTTGTATACCGTTGTGCATGTACTTGTATTCATAAAGTAAGAGTATGTATTGCAGCCCGAAATATATAAGTAAGATGGGACTAAGGAGATCTCACCTTAGTTCAAAGTAGCAATTATTAGCAAATAGAGAATCCTCTTGAATGTGTTAACCTATAGAAATAAAATGTAAACTTGTCTTAATAAACTATACTATTATTTCCTAAGGAATTTCCCTCTTCTTCCAAATAATATTGTTTAATGTGATTTAAAAATGTTTCTTTATGTGATAATGGTAAGGGTTGACCACGTGCTAGTTGGAGTCGGTCTTTCATGAGTTTATATATAATAATATATATATATAATATAATAATAACGATAATAATAATAGCAATATTATGACTATTCTCCCACACAACCTATACACGTGAAATGGCAAAGAAGTATGGTTGTATGTTGAAATAAATCATAACATGGCATTCGCGATCATTCTCCCTCACAACCTATACGAGTGCACCGGTTTCCATAATAGGAGTTGGGCAATTGTCAATTAAGTATGGTTGTGAGTTGGAATAACCACGAATTAAAAGTATAAAAATATAAATATGTCGCCGCACAACTTTAATATATATATATAATATATATATATATATATAATATAAATATAATAATAACAATAATAATAATAGCAATATTATGACTATTCTCCCACACAACCTATACACGTGAAATGGCAAAGAAGTATGGTTGTATGTTGAAATAAATCATAACATGGCATTCGCGATCATTCTCCCTCACAACCTATACGAGTGCACCGGTTTCCATAATAGGAGTTGGGCAATTGTCAATTAAGTATGGTTGTGAGTTGGAATAACCACGAATTATAAATATATAAATATATAATAATAACAATAATAATAATAGCAATATTACGATCATTCTCCCTCACAACCTATACGAGTGCACCGGTTTCCATAATAGGAGTTGGGCAATTGTCAATTAAGTATGGTTGTGAGTTGGAATAACCACGAATTAAAAGTACAAAAATATAAATATGTCACCGCACAACTTTGCACCAACATTCTAATAGTAATAGATATATATATACGTATATATATATATATATATATATATACATAGTTATTTAATGGGCATTTAACTAGCACGTTTTCCAAACTTCACCAACATAGATTATCACACTAATGATTATACTTAGAGCATGCTTGCATATTTCCAAGAAAAAGATTAATCATTATGCATGTTTGGGATTTATGTCATAAAGGTATTTCTTGGAAGAGGGAACATCCACCTAGGAACTTTACAATCTTTAAAAGCATGTCATTATTATTAACTACATTAATTAAATTAAATTAAGTAAATTAATAATTTATTAGTTTTTCCATGAAAATTCAGTTTTCAAAACATTCTAGTTGCATGACACAAGTACGTAGAAGTTTTTGAAGTTTAAAAGTCGTTTTCGGTTTCGGTTTAGTCTCGGCTGAAGTTCACGGCTCTAGATGGTGTGGTTTCTGTTTTTGAACAGCCGAGGGTCGACCATTATGGTCCAGAAACAGTAGCAAAACGGTGGTGGTTCGCGGCGGTGGTGAAAGGTGGTAAAAGGTGGTGGTTCATGATGGTTTCGCCCCAAAACCGAAAAGAAAACTATAAAGCTTTTGCATAGCCACACCTTATCATTATGTAAACTTTTAGGACGATTAAACAACATGTTTTGAAGGTTTATAAGATCCGAAAATTGTGGCTGGTGGTGGCTATTCGCGGTGGTGGTGAAAAGAAACTAGTATGTAAACGTTTTTATGGAAAAGATACTATATACCAAGCATGGGTAGGCATGTAACAACCTGGTTTAAAGCTTTCACGTCCTTCCTTCAGTCCTGGCCGTCGTGAGGTGGTGGTGGAGTGGTGGTGCGTGGCTGCCGGAAAGAGAAAGAGAGAAGAAAAGAAAAAGTTGTTAGGGTTTTTAGAGAGAGAGAGACTAAATGGGTTTGCTTAGGTGACCTTTACTTACGTTCTTGAGCTTACTGGGATGCTGTGGAGTCGACTGGTGGTGATTGTGGATCGAACAGTAGCAGCGGCGACGGCGGCCGGCGGCGGAGCTACGGCGGAGCTGCGGCGGCGGGCGGATTTTTGAAGATTTGAGACTGCTGGAACCCTTGAGGGTTGAAGAGGATGAAGAACGGATCCTTTTTCTGGTCGTAGAAGGTGCCCAGGTGGTGGTGGTGCGGCTGTACAGCGGCGGTTTGCGGTGGTGGTGTGTAGTTTGGTGCTTAAACTTGATGATGAAGCTTTGGGGTTTGTTAGGGGTGGCTGCTGGGTTCTTTTTCTGGTGAGAGGAGGGCGGCCGAAGGTGGTGGGGTGGCTGGAAAGAGGTCGGCCGGAAGTGGGAGGGAGAAAAGAGGGAGATGATGAATAGTGTGTGGTTTTGTTTGCTCTTGTGTGTGTGTGTCGTGAGAAAGAAAGAGGCAGGGAAGAAAAGAAAGGGTTTACTAGCTTTTTAGGGGGTGTTTGGTAGAGTGGAATGGAAAGGGGAGAAAGGAAATGAGAATCACTTCTCTAGTTTGGTTGCACTAGAGAATGGAAAGGGAAAGAGAGAAGTGAGAATGGTTTCCATTCTCTCCATTCTCTATAAATTTGAGAGAATGGTGAGAATGGAAATGGTTTTTTTTTTTTTTGATGGAGTTTATGTCTTATTTATATATATTTCTTAAAGTATAAAATTATTAAGTTATGTATATTTTTTTGATATTTTTTTTAATTAATTTTGTTTATTTTTTTGTATTTCTCTTATGTTCATTCTCTGTTACTACCAAACAACTGAATATATTCTCTTTCCATATACTCATTCTCTTTCCCATTATTTTCATTCTCTATTACATTTCCATTCTCTATGATTCCATCCTACCAAACACCCCCTTATAGTGGGAGGGAAAGATGGGCTTATGATTTGGGTTGGGTTAAAGATTGGGCCATCCGAAAAATGCAAGTGGGCTAAGGAATTTGCGGGCTAAATCGACTAACCGTTTCCATTTAACTACTCCTTACATTAGTAGTTAGTACGTATACTGTTATAAATAATTCACATACTATTTTGTATAAATTTTTAATTAGGAAACTAAAAATAATATGTCGTTATTTCATAATTTATATCTTTATAAATTGTGCGGAATATCTTTGAATGCATAAGTGTGTTCTTTTAGTACTTAGCAAATATATATCAACATATACTTCATATAAGAGTTCTCTCTATGTATAGGCATTCCAACTAGTTATATTTCTCACATAAAATCATATACCACAAAAAAAACAAAAAATGTATGTCCTGAAGGTCCTCCTTGACCGGTGTGTCAGCATCGTTATTTTATTAACGACGTTTGATTATAATGACACATAAGGATTTAAATATTATATATTTAAATTTATCTTTCTATAAATAGCACACGAATAGTAAACTTTCTAAGTTTAGAAATC
>CM067168.1:3331495-3374139 GCA_034093135.1 Erigeron breviscapus
CTATTTGTAGATACACTATTAAATCTCACAATTATCCACACTTTTAGTTCACGTCAATATATTATTAATGTGTACAAAATTATGTTGAAATAAAATGTGTAGATATTTATCCATACGAAAAGTTGTGGTATTTTGGAAGTCTACGCTTTTTAGTGTGAAATGTCGTGCCTTCAAGAGGTTTAGTTGGAAGTTTCTCCTCCTACTAGGTATTGAGGGTGAGGGGCTCTCTATCGCGGAGCTCGTTAAGATAACGTAAGCTAGATCCCCTGTTGCGAGCAAATGATCCACACCTCCAAAAATAAAATGTCATATAGAATTGTATAACACAATATCTGTACACACTAGCTACTAAAAGAAATTAATTTTTTTTTTTTACAGTATTTAACTTTTCGTATATTTTTTTTTTTTTTTTTTTTTTTTTTTTTTTTTTTTTTTTTTTTTTTTTTTTTTTTTTTTTTTTTTTTTTTTTTTTTTTTTTTTTTTTTTTTTTTTTTTTTTTTTTTTTTTTTTTTTTTTTTTTTTTTTTTTTTTTTTTTTACAGTATTTAACTTTTCGTATATTAAGCAGCTTGGTTGGATCAGTGGTAAACAACCTGTCCTCTGGAGACAGAGGTCATGGGTTCGATCCTCATCCCATGCAAAGCTTGGAGGGCCTAGTCTACCATTTAGGTGGAAATGGATCTAGAATGTGTATATTGTTGTAATTCTAGATTACTGTTGTATATGATCACTAGTATTTTGCTAGTCGATCAACTTTTAATAATAACTATTTATTAGGTGGAAATGGATCTAGAATGTGTATATTGTTGTAATTCTAGATTACTGTTGTATATGATCACTAGTATTTTGCTAGTCGATCAACTTTTAATAATAACTATTTACCATTTAGGTGGAAATGGATCTAGAATGTGTATATTGTTGTAATTCTAGATTACTGTTGTATATGATCACTAGTATTTTGCTAGTCGATCAACTTTTAAATAATAACTATTTATTAAGGTGGAAATGGAAGCAACCTCTCTACTTAGGTAGATGTAAGGTTTGCCTACCAATTAAAAGCCCCATGCAAATTATGCTTTAAACAAAATTGAGTTCTTGTTTTCATAGGCGTACTTTTATTTCATTCAATTAATGTATGATAAATACCAATATTGTAATATCTACCAATATACTAAAACAGGATTGTGTATTTTTTTTATCGATACTTGGCGCATTCCTTGCACGACATCTGTCACTTTTAATGTAATTAAAAAAAGATAATTAAATTCATAATGACCTAATTGTAATCAAATACTAACCTTTCTTTAGATTTAATTAATATATAAAAAAAACTTTTGATAGACACTTGGCACATTGCTTACACGACATGTGTCACTTTAGTGTAACTAAAAGAGTAATCAAATACTAATCTTTATATTTAGTATATATATATATATATTATATTATATATATATATATAGGAGAGAGATCAAATGAGAAGGTGTGTTAAGGAGAGAAGGGAGAGAAGGTTCTATGAACCAATCAGAACGTGACATGTGGCTTTTAAAAAAAATTGCGCGGTGACATTTTTGTAAATAATTTGACTTCAAACCCAAGCTGACCCAACCAACCCAAGCTGACCCATCCCAAGCTGACCCATCCCAAGCTGACCCAACCCAAGCTGACCCATCCCAAGCTGACCCAACCGAACCCCAAGCTGACCCAACCCAGCTGACCCAACCCAAACTGACCAAGCTGACCCAACCCAAGCTGACCCAACCCAAGCTGACCCAACCGAACCCCAAGCTGACCCAACCCAAGCTGATCAAGCTGACCCAAAACCCATAATCTACATTTGTGTAGATTGTATCAAGCTGACCCAACACAAGCTAACCAAGCTGACCCAACCCAAACTGACTAAGCTGACCCAACCCAAGCTGACCTAAAACCTATAATCTACATTTATGTAGATTAATCTACATTTATGTAGATTATGTGTAGATTGTGTCAAGCTGACCCAACCCAAGCCCAAGCTGACTCAACCCAAGCTGACCCAACCCAGCTGACCAAGCTTACCAAACCCAACCCCAAGCTGACCCAACCCAACTGACCAAGCTGACAAACTGACCAAGCTGACAACTGACCAAGCTGACCCAACCCAAGCTGACCCAACCGAACCCCAAGCTGACCAAGCTGACCCAACCCAAGCTGACCCAACCCAAGCTGACCCAAACCCATAATCTACATTTGTGTAGATTGTATCAAGCTGACCCAACCCACTACCAAGCTGACACCAAGCTGACCCAACCCAAACTGACTAAGCTGACCCAACCCAAGCTGACCTAAAACCTAATCTACATTTATGTAGATTAATCTACATTTATGTAGATTAATCTACATTTATGTAGATTATGTGTAGATTGTGTCAAGCTGACCCAACCCAAGCTTACCAAGCTGACTCAACCCAGCTGACCAAGCTGACCCAACCCACCCCAAAGCTGACCCAACCCAAGCTGACCAAGCTGACCAGCTGACCAAGCTGACCAAACTGACCAAGCTGACCCTACCCAAGCTGACCCAACCGAACCCCAAGCTGACCCAACCCCAAGCTGACCCAACCGAACCCCAAAGCTGACCTAACCGAACCCCAAACTGACCCAACCGAACCCCAGCTGACCCAACCCAACTGACCAAGCTGACCAAACTGACCAAGCTGACCCTACCCAAGCTGACCCAACCCAACCCAACCAAGCTGACCCAACCCAACCAAGCTGACCCAACCCAGCTACCAAGCTGACCCAACCGAACCCCAAGCTGACCCAACCCAACCCTAAGCTGACCCAACCGAACCCCAAGCTGACCCAACCCAAGCTGACCCAACCAACCCCAAGCTGACCCAACCCAGCTGACCAAGCTGACCAAACTGACCAAGCTGACCCAACCCAACCCAAGCTGACCCAACCCAGCTGACCAAGCTGACCAAACTGACCAAGCTGACCCTACCCAAGCTGACCCAACCGAACCCCAAGCTGACCCAACCCAACCTGACCAAACTGACCCAACCCAAATTTTTTTATTTTGATACATGTCGCATTTTGATTTATTGAGTGTTCCACACCTAAGCTTAGTACCTAACAACCTTATATTCCCATCCCCCATATATATATATATATATATAATATATATATATATATAGAGGAAAGGGAATATGTGGCTATCATGTAGCTAAGCTTGGGTATAGAACCCCTCACATGCTATTTTTTATACCATTAAAATCATGGGGGCCATGTGATTTATTTATTTTATAACAAATATTAAAAATTGATATGTGAGGAGATCTACACCTAAGCTTGGGTACATAATAGCCATATATTCACTTTTCCCATATATTATTATATATATATATATATATATATATGGTAGCTTTCCGGTGAGAACAGATTTAAAATAAGATGGCAAAGATGGCATTTTACATGTGAATTAAAGGATAAAAGGGTAATTATAAAAAGCAATGAAAAAATAGATAAATAAATTGATCGATTTGTTGGATGCCTTAATGGATTAATGGATATATTTTTTGATCCAATAAGTTATTTAGTTGGATTGGATTGGATATGGATCAAGATCCAATCCATTGCCACTCCTTTTAACCCTACCTATATAAGATGGTTTATATCATTTCGTAAGTATACATCCTTACGCGTCTCCATCTGTATCGCGCATATCCTTTGGCCAATTATCTTCGTTAAATCAAACTCAAGAACACAGCATCACGTGAAAACAAATAGATAAAAAAGAAAAAAAAATCCGTATGGCTGATTCTTCCACCACAAAATTTCGATACAATCGAAGATGAGCAAACGTCATCAAAAGTGATACGAATCCATTGTACAGAAACAGAAGAAGATCGAATAAGTAAGTTACCCGATGGTATAATCATCGGTGAAATCCTTTATCGTTTGCCGACATCGAAAGAAATTATCAGAACAGGTATACTTTCGAAACGTTGGCAACAACTCTGGCGCTCAGTTCCTAAACTTGTTTTTTTAATGATGATTGGTATCATCAATCTATTGAATGGAGTTTTCTTTCAGATTTTTATAACTCTGTTGATAAAACCCTAAGTCAATGTCTTTTAGAAAGACTTGATGAATTTGCATTCAAATCCAATTATCGTATTTCATTTGTTTCTATTGTCAATAAATGGATCGATTTTACTGTTAGTAGAAACGTTAAACGATTTGCGCTTAACATATACAGTGCTCATCGTTATTCGATTGAAGCTGATTCGTTTTACATGAATTCTCATTTTACCGATCTCCATTTACGATGCTGCATACTCCATCCTAATGTTGATATCACTTGGAACAACCTTAGCAGTTTATGTATAGTGCATACAAGTATACAAGAACAGTTGCTCCAAAATATTCTATCCGGTAGCCCTTTGTTAAAAACTTTGACGTTTGACTCTTGTCGTGGTTCATTGCTTGACATTAATTCGAATAGTGTTAAAGAGTTGGTTTTAGATGGATTCAATGCTCTAGAAGCTTTTGATGCTGTTGAAATAAACGCCCCTAATATTTTATCACTTACAATTGAGGGGGTTATGGACAGAACATCGAATATATTGTTGCACAATGTTTCGTCGTTTTCGGTGGTTAACTTAAATTATACAATAACGGGAGTGATGTTTTGGGATGGTAAGGAAGATGAGGAAGAGGTGTTGAAGGGTGTCATACTAAGCCTACAACATGTTGAACGCATTTGCTTAGGAACTTTTCTTTACCGGGTAAATGTTTTTGCTTTAATTATCTGCATTATGTTTATTTGTGAAATAAATTCATATCGAAAGCTGATCTTTTAAGACTTAATCTTAAAAAAATAGGGCACTTAAATACTTATACGCATATGATCTAATGATACATGAGTCAGAAACGGGTTGTCCAAGTTATGATTTAATGTTATGTTGGCTTAGTAAATTAGCATTGTTTAATTATCTGCGCTGATTTGAATTTTTCTTACAGAATGAGTTAGCTTATACCGTAATTACCAAGCTGAATCAGCTTGGGTATTTATAGTTACCTATTTGAGTCACCTTCGGTTTGTATATGCTTGTATTCTGTAATGTTAGCACATATTTTCATACTTAACATTGTTTTTATTGTAGCTACTCAACTTCTTCTGGAGTACTTTTTTGTAAATGTGTTTATTTGTTGTTATTAGGTTCTTGCTAATCTTGAGGCTAAAGGGTTTTCTTCTCCACCAAACTGTGCTTCAGTGTTTATACCGCCCAATGATTACTATGATGACTCTGATGTTGATGATATGGATTATTCCGATAATATCTCAGTTGAAAGTGGAGATGCATAATAACCAAGCATCAGTAGTTTGCGTATTACTTTCACCTGTTTTTAAGTCTTGTTTTTGACGAAGCGTTGACAGAGATCGTTTAGGATCGACAAAGGCTTGCGTTTCAGGAAAAGTGTCTTAATGTTCAAGATCATTTTGTATTGCATTTCGTTGACGTATGAAATATACTACTACTTTGTATCGTTATCCTACTTTTCAACTAGTTTTATGGACATTACCTATATTTCTAGACTAAATCAAATGCTGTTTTGAAAAATAAAATATTCTGACTACTTATGTACAAATGTACAAATACGGCTTGTATGGTCCTTAGCATCATTCACAATGTTAACTTTTCAAAAGCTTTTTTTAACAAAAATGTGTAAGAGTGTAAAAAAAAGGACCTTGTTTTCTCACAATTTCCCGAATATTGACTACAAGCTATACTGTTCAAGCTGGATCCTAACTTTCGTATTCTACTATACGGGTCGTGTTGTGCTGACAATTTCCCGAATTTTTACTGCAATATTTTTTCCACGACGAATACTTATTTTCTGCCCCACTTGTTTTCTTTTTTAATATGTTTACCCCCTAACTTTATATAATTAGTGTTTTTTTTAATCTTTTTTAGTATTTGTTTTTTATACCTTTTTTTACACTTCACATAAACATTCTTTTATACTTAACATTGTTTTTATTGTAGCTACTCAACTTCTTCTGGAGTACTTTTTTGTAAATGTGTTTATTTGTTGTTATTAGGTTCTTGCTAATCTTGAGGCTAAAGGGTTTTCTTCTCCACCAAACTGTGCTTCAGTGTTTATACCGCCCAATGATTACTATGATGACTCTGATGTTGATGATATGGATTATTCCGATAATATCTCAGTTGAAAGTGGAGATGCATAATAACCAAGCATCAGTAGTTTGCGTATTACTTTCACCTGTTTTTAAGTCTTGTTTTTGACGAAGCGGTGACAGAGATCGTTTAGGATCGACAAAGGCTTGCGTTTCAGGAAAAGTGTCTTAATGTTCAAGATCATTTTGTATTGCATTTCGTTGACGTATGAAATATACTACTACTTTGTATCGTTATCCTACTTTTCAACTAGTTTTATGGACATTACCTATATTTCTAGACTAAATCAAATGCTGTTTTGAAAAATAAAATATTCTGACTACTTATGTACAAATGTACAAATACGGCTTGTATGGTCCTTAGCATCATTCACAATGTTAACTTTTCAAAAGCTTTTTTTAACAAAAATGTGTAAGAGTGTAAGAAAAAGGACCTTGTTTTCTCACAATTTCCCGAATTTTTACTGCAATATTTTTTCCACGACGAATACTTATTTTCTGCCCCACTTGTTTTCTTTTTTAATATGTTTACCCCCTAACTTTATATAATTAGTGTTTTTTTTAATCTTTTTTAGTATTTGTTTTTTATACCTTTTTTTACACTTCACATAAACATTCTTTTATAACTTTTTAAAATGTTTTATTCAAATGTGACAGTCCAGGATTTGCACACTTATAATATAATTAATCTAGACAAGAATGTAAGAACAGAAAGTAAAGAACAAGAACAAGAATAAGTTCAAATGAAAGAAACTATGCAAGTCTAATCATATGTATCATTGATTAAACGATGAATACATGGTCGATATTACAACTTGTCTTACAAGAATACAAATGAACTAAATAATTGCTAAGTCTAGACACACTAAAAACTTAAGCAATTACAAGAGAAAATAAAGTGACACACACTTTGTGGTGACAAACACACAGTATAAATGATGCGGCTATGTTGCTTTATATAGGGGAGGAATTAGGGCAACACAGCCTTACAATGATCGTAATAGAATGGTGGTTGTCGACTTCTCATAGGCTCGTTGTACTTGGATCCAGGAGCCTTTGTCTTCTTTACCAAAACGGGTATGAAAGAGAAAACCCTTGTTTTGGTCCCAACTGTACCTTTACCATATAAGGTAATATCCAGTTGGAAGAACCACCATGTGACTACTTGTCTTCTTGTGGTTTGAAAACTTCCCGCCTTGACACACAACTTGGAAAGTAAACCACCCGCTGACGAGAGTCATTGACTCGCTGATGACTTGCTGACGACTCACGTCAGTGACCAAGTCTGGTCAGCGAATCCTTGACTCAACAATCTCCCCCTATTCGCTGAGAAGACTTGCTGAGTAGACTAGACTTGATAAGAATAAAGGAATGATGAAAAGATGTCTTATATATCAACTTTAAACATTACAAGCTGATACATACAGCATTTACATTTATAAGACATCTACAGATTTTCGGCTTCAAGCTCCCAAGCATGTTCTTGCTTGGCAATCTGAACTGCTGGGTCATCACGTCTGTGAGGTTTAATCAACTCCTCATCTAGCTTGCTGATGAACCATCTGTTGTTGGATGTTTCAGCACACCTTCTTCTTATGCTTAAGATGAACCAAGTGGACGCCTTTTTAATTTCAGCTAGTCGAAAGAACAGCTGATTATTCTGAAAATTTGTGAAGAACATGCCAGCAGGATTTTCTAACACTCTCCCTTCTTCAAAGAAGCTTCTGGGAGGAAGTCTGGTGTTCAGCAAGGCATCACTAGTGATAGGAGGAAGTTCAACACCCACTGTTCGATGCTCTATCTTTCTTTCCTTTGAACTTTTCTTCCTGCTGAGGTGGAGATAGCTGCTGGAGTACCAAATACTTGCCTCAGCATGGGCAAGTCTGCTTTGAACTTGGTTTCATACTCCCTGGCCTTCTCAAAATACTCCTTTAGCATCTTCTGAAGCTGAGCATAGCTGTCAGCCTTCTTGTCTTTTATTATCATGTAAACCTCAAACCACTCGGAGGCACTCAAGGTGGTTGCTTTGACCCCTTCAAGTTTAACAGGCTTGTCAGCACCTTCTCTTAAGATCTTCAAGTTTGTCTTAAGACCCATTTCAGCTTTGAAGGCCTCAGCAACAATTATCCTTTGAGGCCTTTTTCTGTCCTTCATAATTTTTAGCCATTTAGCCTTTTCTTCTTCAAAGGCTTTCCTCTTTTCACTCATCTGTTTCTCAACTTCAGCATATAAAGCTTCTGCGCCACCGGTCTTCAGAAGCATTCGCTGCTCACCATCCAGTTGATCTTTTTCCAGAAAAGGCAGCTGTTTGATGTACTCAAGATTTTTCCTTTCATTTTCTTGATTTTCTTTGAGTCTATCCAGCTCCTTGATGGCTTCTTCTTCAGTTTTTCCTTCAGCAGTTAATGATAGTATGTCAATCATTTGGTGTTGATGACCTGCTGAGTTTTGGATAGATAGATGAGCAGCAGAGAGAGAGGATGAAGTAGCGATCACTTGATCTGCTGGAAGAGCGGTGGGAGGTTTCTTGAAGAATCCAGAATCAGTGAGCTGTTTTCGACGAGTATCTGAGAGCGGAGTAATTTCAGCATTCGCCAGATATCGTTTACGAAAAACTGGCAGTATTTCCTTTGACCTATCTGTTGCCATTTCTCTAGCAAAACCAGCTTCCCATGCTGCCCTGACTGCTTTGGGATCAAACTGTTCCTGCACATCTTCAAAGGCTTCAATGTGCCCTTCAACAGCAGCGGGATTAACATTAACAATTTGTTGCTCCCCCTCAACACCAGCTGGGGGAGCTTCAGCATCAGCTTTCTTTTCACTCTCCCCCTCAACACTAGCAGGGGGAACTTCAACATGAACATCTTCTTCTTCTTATGCTCCCCCTCAACACCAGCAGGGGGAACTTCACTTGCCATGGCATCAGCTTCAGCATTCTTAGTGACAGCATCATCGGTTTCCAACACTTCTTCAGCAGATGCCTCATAGATTTGTTGCACAGCTTTGTGAACTGCTTCACTGACAATATCCAAAACAGCAGCATCAATTTTCTCCCCCTTGGAAGTTGCATTGTTAATGACAACTTCCACAGTGGCTGGCTGTTTTGATTGCTGAGTCACCAGTTGGGTAAGCAGATTTTTGATCTCACCCACTTCTTTTTCCAACTTTACATGCCTCTGGCGATCTTCTTCAGTGAAAGAAGCTTGAGGAGTAGGAAGATCAGCCATTTGTTTTTCCAAGACTTTGATTGCCTTGGTGTTGTTTTCGATCTGAGTCGTTAGAGGGGTGATGAGATCACTTAGCTTTTTGACTTCAGTAGCAGCGGAAAGACTGGTAGAGGTTGCTTTCTTTGCCGAGTAGCTGGTGGAGTTTGCACACTTGATCAGTGATATGGCACCAGACTTGAGGATCTGCTGATCACGTTTGATAATAGAAGTTGTGGCACTAATCTTGCCTTGAGCAGCAGCCATTGAACTTGTGTTGTCTTTCAGTGTGCTTATCGCTGTGCTATTTTCATTCTGTTTGTTGTACCAGCTGGTCAATGTAGACACCAGCCTATCAGACTCTTTATCTTTCAACTTAATTGCAAGAGTGGCAGCCTTGGTGAGATCATTTAACTGATGCTCTACCCTTTCTAGTCTGTTAGTAGTGTATGTGGAGTAGGAAATGCCCAAATCTTTAGCAACGAGGGGTTCAACTGCTTTTGGCAATTTAGAAGAGCAACTAGGAACAACTTGGATAGAGGAAGGCATGCCCAGAGATAGCATGGTGTTCACTGGCTGTATTGGAGGAGTGTTAGGCCTTGCAGTAAGAACTGCTGGCTCAGTGATTGCTTCAGCAGTTGTGGTCTCAGCAGCTTGAACCTCGTGAGAGAGATTGTCATCAATGGGTTCAACATTTTCATCATCCTTTTCCACTTCCATATCACTGGCTTCTTTTTCATCAGCATAGCTGTATGAGTCAATCTGGAAGTCATCAGCCACAATATCACCCAAGTCCAAATCACTTTCATCATCTACTTCTTCCTCCTCCATTTCCACAACAGATTCTGCATTTTCTTCAACATAACCACTAACAACTTCATTTGTTTCAACATGTCTACCCACATTCGTTTCAATCAAACCAGCACCTTCAACAATTTCATTACGAGAAAAATTCAAGGGAATTGGGGAATTTTGTGCCTCTGTCTCCGTGTGTTGTAGCACTGAAACGTCATCATCTGTAGACTGTCTTGTCTCTAGCATCACCTGTGATCTGGCTGCTGACAACGACTCAGAGGGTTGAGAAGAGGGAATTATTTGAGTGGTAGACTCAACTCTAGTGGCTGGGGTGACCCTTGTACTTCACCAACCTCTCCTACAGAAGATTGAGGTGGCTGCTTGCTGTTACCCTTTTTCTCATCAACAACCTTTTTTGAGGTTGCTGATGGGCCAGCTGGGTTTCTAATGTCCTTGGGCTGTGAGGACGTCTTAGCCTTTGTGGTTAAGCCCTTTGGTACTCGCTGCTTCTGTTTTGGGACATCAGCAGGAGGTGAAGTGGAGGTAGATGTAACTTGTGCTTTATTGGTCTTTTTGGGAGCTTTAGAGGCTGCTGGGGGGTTTACCAGCGAACCAGCTCCAGAGGATTGCTTTTTATATACGTCAGGATAGGTGGAATAAAGTACCTGTTTCATTGCCGGAGGAAGCACAACATATTTGGCATCAAATAATTCAGTGTCACAAGCAGGTACCTTGTACACTGTGCTGGCAATCCGTGGTGCGAAAAAGACAGTAGCACCCTTTGGAAGATATTTTTCCTTCAGTTCATGCTTGAAAATCAGCGAGAGAAACCGAATGAAGGGAACTGAGCTCGATCTGTTTTTGATAAGAACCTTTGCCTTTAAATCTTCAAAGATGACACTGGCAAAGTCAATGAAACGACCGTTTGCTAGTGCATATATCATCTGCATCTGGGCAGCAGTGGCCTGATCAAATGACCCACTGTTCCCACCAAGGCATTGAATGACATGAGAAAAAAGTAACCTCCATACCAAGGCATTGAATGACATGAGAAAAAAGTAACCTCCATACTCCGGGCAGGAACTTTTTCTGAGGGTTGCTGTGAACAGGTTGAGTTGGTTCCGTGTTTGTTCCATAGCCTATGGAAAGCAACCAATCTTTCCATACTTCAGTGGATACCAAGTCAGCAAATTGTCTTAACAAATTAACAGAGATGGTGATGGTGTGTTTTCCTTTCATAACAGTACCGGAAATAGTGCTGCTAACGAGGTTGTAGTCACATGTCCACCAGAATTCCCTCTATAGATGGCCCTTCTAGCCGGACATGCTCGTATAAAATCAAGCATTTGATAGTAACCTTTAACCTTGGGAGGAATTTCAAGAGATCCAAGGTAGTTATTTGGTTTAATAACCAACTTGTGGGCTTGAAAGGCTACATGATTTGATAGAACAATGCCTTCAGGATCGAAAACCTTGGACGTAAGATAGAGAGGAACATTTTCCAAGGTTTCTTGATGTTCAGGATTCTCGGCGATTTCTGGTTGTTGTTGTGGTTGAGATGAAGAAGAAGTCATTTTGAGATCAAGATGATAAGGAAGAAGATGAAAGGATTGAAAGAAAATAGAAAAGATATAGAGGGATTTGAGAGTGTTTTTAGAAGATTTTGGGAATATGAGAGCAGAGAAGTGAATTATGAAAGTATAATGGAAGGTGATGTTGGTGGAGAGAGTATATATGGTATGGATATGGGCCCTATAACTGCAAACGTGAACCGTCACGCATTCTCTTTCATACGTAATATATATGAATACGTATTTAATAAATTTAAAATTAGTGGTTTTGTATATATATAAAGTACAAAATACTAATATTTAATTTAAGAAATACGTTCAAAATACATATGTGAGTAACGTATAAAAAGGATTTTGATGTGACAACTTGTACCATTTTTTCAAAGATACTCGAGTTTTACGGCGGGTACAGTGTACAAGTTGCCCATTAGGGAGAAAATCGAGGTAACCGATTGAAATTCTTATTAAAATATTAATAAGTATACTTAGTGGATATGCTCACATGATAGAGTAGTTGAGATCTAAATATATCCACTGACCAAGTTAGAAAATTTGATTACCCCATTTAGAAAACATGTATTAGTCAGCGACTTCATGATAAACATTTGCTGCTGACCAACTTTATACAATTTTTGGCAAATTGTCAGCCATCAACGGATTTTGTTTGTCTTTACCAGCAGCCGTTTGCTGCTGGACTAGATAGAGACTTTTAGCTCTCTATTGCTTTTGTTTTGCTTTTTCCCAAAGCAACAGAGGATCAACAGATTTTAGAAGTCTTTACCAGCAGCCGTTTGCTGCTGGACTAGATAGAGACTTTTAGCTCTCTATTGCTTTTGTTTTGCTTTTTCCCAAAGCAACAGGGATCAATGGATTTTAGGTGTCTTTACTAGCAGCCGTTTGCTGCTGGACTAGATAGAGACTTTTAGCTCTCTATTGCTTTTGTTTTGCTTTTTCCCAAAGCAACAGGGATCAATGGATTTTAGGTGTCTTTACTAGCAGCCGTTTGCTGCTGGACTAGATAGAGACTTTTAGCTCTCTATTACTTTTGTTTTGCTTTTTCCCAAAGCAACAGGGATCAACGGATTTGAGAAGTCTTTACCAGCAGCCGTTTGTTGCTGGACTAGATAGAAACTTGTAGCTCTCTATTGCTTTTTATGTTTAGCAAGTAAGACACACTTGAACTTGCTGAAAGAAATTTTGACCATAAGGTCACTTTTCAACTTATAAGAGAGATGTAAGTTGAAGCATCAGCAGATATGACAAGTCATGTCGCTGATTCACCATTCAGCATTCCCAACTTGCTGACCAGATATTTAAATCTGGTTTCATCTAATGGTTTAGTGAAAATATCAGCAAGTTGGTCATCAGTGGGAATGAAGTAGATTTCAACATCCCCTTTCATGACATGGTCACGAATGAAATGGTATCTAATGTCTATGTGTTTGGTCTTAGAATGCTGAACAAGATTATGTGTGATAGCAATTGCACTTGTATTGTCACACATAATGGGAATCTTAGAGAATTCTAAGTCATAGTCAGCGAGTTGGTTTTTCATCCAGAGGACTTGTGCACAACAACTCGCTATTGATAGATATTCTGCTTCAGCAGTGGAGATGGATACTGTATGCTGTTTCTTACTAGACCAACTAGTCAGCTTCCCCCCCAACAGTTGACATCCACCACTGGTGCTTTTCCTGTCTAACATGCAACCAACATAGTCAGAGTCAGAATATGCGACTAAGTCAAAACTGGAGTCTTTGGGATACCAGAGACCCAGTGTGGGGGTACCTTTTAGGTACTTGAAGATTCTCTTGACAGCGAGAAGATGAGACTCCCTAGGAGAGGCTTGATATCTTGCACATAAGCAAGTAGCAAACATGATGTCAGGACGACTCGCTGTGAGATACATCAGCGAGCCAATCATTCCCCTATAGAGAGTGGGATTCACATGCTTGCCATCAGGTTCAGCATGGAGATTATTAGGAGGAGACATAGGAGTGGCTTTAGTGGTCACATTGGACAAGTCGAATTTAACCAGCATGTCTCGAATGTACTTCTCCTGGTTAATGAAAATCCCATTTGGGAGTTGGCGAATTTGTAGACCAAGAAAGAAAGTCAACTCACCCATCATGCTCATCTCAAAATGAGAAGACATCAGTGAGCTGAACTTGGAACAAAGTTTCTTGCTGGAGGAACCAAAGATGATGTCATCCACATAGATCTGGACATAAAGAACTGTAAGTCCCAACTCGTTAGATGGTACTACTGAAGACACCTCTATGTCGATGGTGGAGTTACTTTGTAATATATGCACTGAACTGGAGACGACCAGTTGCAGTGTGTATATACCAAGTTCTAGATAGATTACTTATATAAAATACAATAAGTAAAGAACAATGCAATAATACAAATAACTTGTAAGATAACTTGATGAGACAATATGTATTTTTCAATGTGTAATTTATTTATTGATATTAAACAAATTACAAGGTTGATGCGGAACCAAGATAATACACGAATGTAAATATCCTAACAACCTATGAAATACAATTGATCTATACTCGGAATTTCTCAAGACAATCGAAACACTTAAAGTTGTGAAATGTTCCTTTTAGCGATTGAGAGAAGATTGCACAAGTTCACCAAGAATATTGCAGGTTTGCAAAGTGTGAATTCTATCGAAGTTTATTCGAAGAAGTAATATTCTTGGTTGTGCAATGACTTGTATTTATAGGCAAAGTTAACATTGGGATGTTAACTTTAGCCGTACAAATGTGGTTGGGATTTAAGGAATAGCATTTAATTCCTTAAAAAGCAGTGTAAAGTCGCATGTTAAAGTGACTTTACATAACCACCTTTATGTACCTTTTAATACTTAAATAATAAGATAAGGCTTATTATCCGGGTAAAGGTACATAAAGCATACAAGTCAATTCCTCGTAATCAGTGTAAAGCTTTGTAAGGGTTTTCCACTGATGGTCTCCAGTTTGTAACTGACTAGAATGCCAACTAGGCTTTGCTGCCATTGTCATTCTCTATCTTCCATTTGTTGTCTTCGACTTCAACTGGAATGCTTCTTCAACTTGGTCAGTTCTCAACTGGAGGAAGTCTTCAGTTGCGTTAACTGTACGGTGCAACTGGACTTCAATATATTTCTCGACAAATCATCTTGGTCACCAGTTTCACTAGTCTCCAGATGCAACTGGTGACTGGCAAGTGTGAACTGGTGACTGGCCAGTTCCAGGTGAACTGGTCCTAACAAATTCCCCCTATTTGTCTAGAAATATAGTCTAAGTCTTTTCTAGTTCTTGTATCTGTACAAGTGTGAACTGGTGACTGGCCAGTTCCAGGTGAACTGGTCCTAACAAATTCCCCCTATTTGTCTAGAAATATAGTCTAAGTCTTTTCTAGTTCTTGTATCTGTACAAGTGTGAACTGGAAGGACTTGTTCGATTTAAATCTATTTAAGTTATCTAAGGCATTTTTATAGATCAATAAATGCCTTAGGTTTTTCTTTTAGGTTTGTTAGATTTTAATCTATTATCTACCTTGTGGTTACAAACTGGTAACTTCATTTATACAAGGGAATGAAATTTATACAAGTTACAGAATGTAAATACAGATTACAAGTAGATATCTGAAGAAAGAACTTAATGAGACGACCCTTCGCCAGTTCTTCTTCTCTTGGCAACTGAAGAGATAGGCAGAGTATCTTCAGGGTCAATATTCAACTTTTGCTCAAGATTTTCTTTATGTTGAATCTCCCCCCTTAGAAAGTTAACCCATGCTTTCTCGAACCTATTCTTTTGTGCCTTAGCATCCAAAACATTCACCATCTCCACCCATTCGCTGAACCCATACTGCATAGCACCAGGATCATCAGTTCTAACCAGTGGCCCACCAGTATACTTAACTTCAATTTGAAAAACCTTGGTGCCTGGCTTGATTGTAACATTGACACCATTAATAGTACGACTATGTCTTCTGGTTGACATGATCTGGGAGTAGTAGTTTCTAGCTTCAGATTCATTTGTGATTTTTATACTCCCAGCACCAGCAGCCAGTACAGCGGACTTAATGTCTTCATTGGATACTTCGCCAGTTGATTCAACGAATGTGCTAAGGTCAGCATCTCTTGCATCTCTTGTCAGTGGTCTTCTTGGTTGTGGAATCCTTCTTCTTGGTGGATTCAATACATCCTTTACAACCTTTTTAACATTTGCAATTCTCTTAAGAATCCCACTGGCCCTAATCTCTTTTGCCTTCTCCACTGAAATGTTTAAGCTCCTGGCATCGAATTCAGCTTCATCCTCATGATAGTGTCTATCCAGTTCTACATCTAGCATTTCATTCAACTGGTTAACTATCCTAGGATCATTCTTAACCCTAACATACTCATCCTTAGTGATACCCAAGTAGATTGGCATCACTCATATCCAGCAACTTAATTTGAGCAAGATGTGCCCTGGCCTCAACTTGGTTTCTTTGTTTCATTTTCTTTCTTTCTTTGATGTCATTACTAAGTCTAGCCAGTTTTCTACTATCACTATCTGAAACTGGAGGTAGTATGTCAGCATTACAAGTTTCTAACATTTCACCAGTGGCCGGCTGGGCAGATGCATCACCAGCTAATCCTTTACCTTTGTCCAAACCAACATTCCCCCTATCACTCTGCTCACCAGCTTCAGTACTGGTAGCCACAACCAATTCTCTTCCAGATCCAGATGGAGTCCTTCCAGGTGCAACTGGTCGTGTAAGGACTGAACTTCTTTCCCCTTGGCAGCATCTAGACCTGCCCTAATTACTTCCCATTCAGAGGGGTGAGATGGCAACCGGTCAAGAGGCTGCCACGACTGCATGTCCTTACACTCTTTGAAGATGCCACACATCATCCTGAAGGACCTCCATAAATGGTTCGTCTCCTTGGACTGGGTCAAGACATTTGCAAGAACTTGGTCTTGACCAGTTTTCAATTCATTCAAGGTCTTGGAATCCTCATCCAAACCGGAGACAACCTTATCCTTAACTTCATCATCCATCTTCTTCAGATTTTCCACTTCAGTTGTCAGTTTCTCTATAGATTGAGCATGTAGAGATACTTGGGTGTTCAAACTTTCTATGCTGCCTCTCAACTGATTGATCTCACTGGTAAGTGGGGCCAGATCAACCTGGGAGTGGCCAGCTTGGTGATCTCAGACATCACCCTTTCAACCAATTGCTCTTCTCTAGCACCCAACGTATCCTCTATTTTCTGACCAACCGAAGTCATCAACTGCTCTCCAAGGCCAGTTACATCTAGGCCAGGTCTTTCAATAAGTTCCTTGACCTGCCTCTCAATTTCCTTCAGATCCACTTCAGAAGTTCGAACAGTGTTGCCAAGTAGATTGGAAATGGAACTGGAGACCTTGGAGTGAGTTAGGTCAAAGGCTTCCTTTAGAGTACCAGCCAGATTGTTGCAGCCAGTGACCAACTCATTAAGCTTTTTGAACACAAGTCTTCATTAGATGAAAACTTGTTTATCCCCAGATCGACCACCTTAATGTTTGTCAAAGATCTTTGTGGTATCTGGAGAATGACTTGGTGTTCTTGTCAAGTGTCTTCTGAATCTCCTCCACCCTGTTTAGAAGGTTTTGGAGATCGGCTTGTAGTGAGACAACTTGATTGTCCAGTGACAAAGGAGAAGGTGTCACTGGACCACTAGCAGTTACTACTGGAGCAACTGGAGGAGGCAAACTGATGGAAGTCTCCCCAGTTGTCAGGCCAGCAGTTGAAGAAATTATTGGAGTGGTGGTTGAAGAAAGGACTGGAAAATCAAATTGTTATTCATGCTGAGAATGCTCAGGTGTGAACAACGGCGACGGTGGGGGTGGCATTTCTCGAGCAAGTGAGAATTTCCCAGTTGGTAAAGGAGCGGAATATATTGGTAAAGATATATCTATAGGCACATTTATTTGTGGTGGTGAAAATGAAATTGATGCGTCTGGAGGTAAGACTGGAGATGAAGGGTCTTGAGCTTGTACAGAAGCATCAAGAATCTCCAAGTCTGTTTCAGTACCTTTAGAATCCGAAGATTCTATAAGGATTTCCTCGTCATTAACACTCATGTCTAGATCCATGAATGTGACAGAGGGCTGTTCAGTTACCTGGACAGTCTTCAGATGACCTTCCCCAGTTTCCTGGATGGGTGCATCTGTTGGAGGATCAGATACCGAAGTATCTTCACCAGGGATAGATGAGATTGGTGTTGCTTCAGTTATGGTTGCTCTATCCTCAACCACAACATTAGACACACTGGATGGTCCCTCATTATTTTGAGGCCCGCCCAGTTGCCTTTCTGACTCACCTACAAGAGGTGCATCAGTTGAAGCGAATGCCAGTTGCATTCGTTCAGGAATTTCAACCTCACCAGCTTCAGATACCAGTGAGTCTAGATTCCTTAGCATATCTGGAGCAGTGTACGGAGAATCTGTACTATTATATGCTTCCCTGCCCAGAATTTGCTTAAAACAAAGTGAGAGGAACCTTGAAAAGGGAATACAAACACCCCTTGAGCCCTTCAGCTTTTGAACCAGGCTTCTATACAGAATATCTGCAAAGTCCAATCTCAATCCGTTCCACAAGCAGTAAGCCATCTCTGCTTGCGAGGAGTTAATCTGGTCAAGTCCACCAGAACTCCCACCCATGCTCTCCACCAGGTGGATGAAAAAGTACCTCCATGAAGGTGTAAGGCCCTTCATGGTCATCGCACCTTTTGTCTTCAACACCCCATTCTCCAAATACTCCCTGTGTCCCATTTCAAGGAGTACTTGGCGAAAGTTTATATTTGGGGGCAAGACGACTGGAGATTCACCCTCTCTCCAGTAATTGAGGCGTAAGGCATCCCTCAATGTATCAGCTGACAAGGTACACTGGATTGTTCCATCCTTTAATGTGAAACTGATGGAGGAACAATCGGAAGAAAGAATGGCAGTGTACCAAAACTCACATAAGTAGTTGTGAAACATCTTACGTGGGTTTAGAGAGAATGAGGGTCCTATTGGAGAATTCTTCAAAAACTTTTGAATTCTACAAATAAGGGTATCGGACCCTTGAGATCCTCGTAGGCTGGCCATAGGATTATTTGGATTTAATTTTATGACCGAAGCACTACTAGGGGCACCAGGTGCCTGTGTGACATCTGGTGAGGGATTGTATGGAACAGTCAAGAGATTTACATCTCTTGAACGAGATGATCTAGGTGCCATAGAAGAATGAAAATGAAATTTGGGATTTAGGGTTTTTGATTTGTGAAGCAAAGAGAAAAATGAAGCAATTTTGATGATTGGAAGTAAATGAAGGAATGTAAGAAAAAGAAGTAAATGAGTTCGAAGTAAATAAGGGTATTTATAAGGATTCAAGATCCCAATGTAACACCAAAATTATATTTTAATAAACAAAATCCCTTTTTGAAGATATTTTCACAAAAGTTGGTTTGAATTTTGAGATAAAATAATAATTTGCCATGTAAACATTAAATGCTTCCATGTCAGCATTAAATGCTACGACGGCTTATCTTACCCACGCGCCCACTCACTTTTGTTTTCCCAATACAAACAGTTGTCAAGTACTAAAATGGTTTCAAACACGTCAGATCACGATATCAAGTGGTTTAAAACACTCGAGTATCATCACGTGTCACACATATTGACCAAGTATTTGTAACGTTATAAAAAAAAGACAAGACTGAACCTGGTAACTGGAGGATCAGTCCAGCGCCAGTTTCCAATTGAAGAGTTCTCCAGTTGCATTTTCAAACAAAAACGAATTTTAGTCAGAAAATTATTTTGAGTCTTTCCCCCTAAAATGATAATCCATAAATCAATTAGTGCCAAGATAGTATCACAAAGGCGTTCGATAGCCTGGCGAGCAAAGATTATCTGGACCTCCTCAACTGGAGAACTTCATCAGTGTCACTGACGCGTTCAATAACAAAGAAAGCTCCAGTTAAGGGTTTAACATTCCCAGTTCGCTGATGAGATGTTTAAAGGTTTTCTCATCGAGAGGTTTTGTAAAAACATCAGCTAATTGTTTGTCAGTGGGGATGAAATGAATTTCAATATCTCCTTTCATAACATGATCTCGAATGAAATGATACCTGATGTCAATATGCTTTATTTTGGAGTGCATCACTGGGTTGTGAGATATAGCAATTGCACTGGTGTTGTCACAAAAGATTGGGGTCTTAGTAAACTTCTGACCATAATCTAGTAACTGGTTCTTGATCCAGAGAATCTGGGCACAGCAACTGGCCGCAGAAATGTACTCTGCCTCAGCAGTGGACATAGAGACTGAAGTCTGCTTCTTGCTGGTCCAACTTACCAGTTTTCCTCTCCTCCAAGGAAATGACAACCACCAGTTGTTGATTTTCTATCTATCTTACAACCTGCATGATCAGAATCTGAATAACCCATTAGATCTAATCCTGAGCCTTTGGGGTACCAAAGACCAAGATTAGGACACCCTTTTAGGTATCTAAAGATACGCTTTACAGCGTGCAAATGTGATTCTTTAGGGTTAGCCTGAAACCTGGCACATAAACATGTTGCAAACATTATATCTGGTCGACTGGCAGTTAAGTACATCAGTGAACCAACCATACCTCTATAGTCAGTTATGTTAACTGGTTTGCCAGTTGGGTCAGAGTCCAAATTCAATGGTGCTGCAATAGGTGTGTTTTTTGATGGGATTGAATCATATTTGTATTTTCGTAACAAATCTCTGACATATTTTCCTTGGTTTATGAAAATTCCATTTTCAGTTTGCTTAATCTGAAGACCTAAGAAAATGTTAATTCACCCATTAAACTCATCTCATACTCAGATGACATGATTTTAGAAAACTTTTTACACATTGCATCATCAGTTGAACCAAAATAATGTCATCAACATAAATTTGTACCAATAAGATATTACCTCTTTCTTTCAAGATAAACAAGGTATTATCTATTGCACCTCTTTGAAAGCCATTTTTAAGAAGATGTTTAGTTATCATACCAGGCTCTTGGGGCTTGTCTTAGACCATACAATGCTTTGTTCAGTCTATAAACCCAATGAGGATGCTTCTCATCGATGAAACCTGGAGTCTGCTTAACATAAACTTCTTCTTCCAATGTTCCATTAAGGAACGCACTTTTGACATCCATCTGGAAGACTTGAACTGCAGATGGGCTGCATAAGCCAAGAATATTCTTATGGCTTCAAGTCTTGCAACTGGAGCAAAAGTTTCATCAAAGTCAACGCCCTCTGCGTGACAATAACCCTGGGCAACTAGTCTGGCCTTGTTTCTTACAACATGGCCATCTTCATCCATTTTGTTTCGGTAGACCCATCTGGTACCAATAGGTTCTTTCTTTAACCCTGGTGGACAAGGAACAAGCTCCCAAACATTGTTCCTTTCAACTGGAGGAGCTCTTCTTGCATAGCTTCCACCCAGCTTGGGTCTGCCATAGCCTCGTCAATCTTCTTTGGTTCAATTAAAGATAAGAAGGTGACGTTTAAGCATTGCTCACTGGTGGCTCTTCTAGTCTGAACCCCACTAGTTGGATCACCCACAATCTGTTTAATTGGGTGGGCTTTAGTCCATCTAGTGTATTGACTAGGCTGGTGTACTACAATATCAGTGCAAGTCACCTGGCGATCTTCTTCAGTTGCAACAGCGTCTGGAGAAGGATCAGTCCAAACAACTTCTACATCCTCATCAGAGTCAATGAGGTCTCGATTAGCATCATGAAATTTCTCAGTTGAAGGTATTTCATGAGTAACTGGAGAAGTAGGTGCTTGAACTGGTGCTGATATTGGAATGGCACGAACATCAGATCCAATCACCAATTCTTGTGGTAAGTTGAAATTGATAGAAGGATAAAATGATGTGTCACTGGAGGTGTTCTTCTTCTTAACTGGTTCCAGTTTGTTGTAACTGGAAGCATTTTCTGGTGAAACAACTGACCGATGAACTTGGTCAGTTTCACCAAAATTGATTGGAATGACTGGAGAAATATCAAGGCTTGGTCTCTTGTTGATTGCTTCAGTTGATTCATCGAATGTGACATGAATTGTCTCATGCACCTTTTGGAGTCTATAATTATAAACTTTAAAGGCCTTTCGAATATCTGAATAGCCTAAAAATACCCCTTCATCAGCTTTTGCATCAAACTTTCCAAGCTGACTGGAATCGTTCAGTATATAAACTGGACAACCAAATACATGGAAATATCCAATATTTGGTTTACGATTCCTGCGTACTTCGTAGGCAGTCTTCTTATGTCTCTTGATGTAGACTGACCGGTTTTGGGTGTGACAAGCAGTTGCACTGCCTCAGCCCAAAAACTGGTGGGAAGACCAGATTCAGATAGCATACTTCTGGCGGCTTCTATCAGTGTACGATTCTTTATTTCAACAACTCCATTTTGCTCTGGAGAGTGAACTGATGAGAAGTTTTGAGAGATGCCAGTGTCATTGCAAAATGTTTCAAGTACTTTGTTTTGGAATTCAGTACCATTATCACTTCGCAACTGACAAACTTTTCGAGTATACTTGAGCTCAATTCGTTTGATAAGAGAGATGATTTCAGCAGGAGCATCACTTTTGGATCTGATGAATACCACCCAGCAATATCTGGTGAATTCATCAACCACAACTAGAGTGTACTTCTTTCCAGCTCTAGTTTGAACATTCACTGGACCAAGAGATCCATATGTAGCATGTGAAGAGGTTCAGTGATGCTAAAATTTTGCCTGGACATGGCTTTTCCTTATTGAAGGAAATTTGAGGTATCCCATCAACCAGTTGTTTGCAAGACAACTTGTTAATGTTCTTAAAGTTAAGATGGGATAATCTTTTATGCCATAGCTAGTTGGTGTCCTCATCAGCTTTGGTATAGAAACATTGCTCTTTTGGAGCTGGTTCCATATCCATGATGTACACATTTCCTTTTCTTGGTATAATCATCACCACTTTCCAATCCTTGTTAAATATGGTGCCTTGTGCAATATCGAACAATACTCTGAAGCCATCATCGCAAAGTTGGCTGACACTGATCAGGTTGTATTTCAAACCATTCACAAATGCAACTCTTTTGAATTCGACTTGTCCATTATTGAGCACACCATATCCTTCAGTCTTTCCAGATTGATCGTTACCAACGTCACTGTCGGTCCATCTTGGACAGTGAACTCTTCCAGTAGGGGCTTACATCCGGTCATAGTCCGCCAGCAGCGCTGTCCAGATACCAGATATTTTTCTTTCGATCGCCCTACACACACACAAAATCATTAGTTCTTTTTGTGAACCCATCTTTTCTTGATGGGTCCACTGGACTTCTCTACAGAAGCCACAGTTGATTGTTGAGGTGTTGAACTGGAGGCTGCATCTGGAACATTATCACCAGCTCCAGGTGCAGGAGTAAAAACAATTGGTATTTGATACTTACTCCCTTTAATTTTACCAGATTTTGTTCCTGAAGGAACATTCTTTTGTTTAGGTATTAAAGAGAGTGGATTAATATTTTGTTTGAAAACTGGAGGTAATAAACCTCCTTCCAGATTGTTAATCCGGGCAGTACAACTCTGAACCTGCCGAGACAAAAGTTGGAGTTGTCTTTCCAGATTAACCAAAATATTATTTTCTTCAGGCAGTTGAACCTTGGACCTAGGTTCAACTGGTGCTTTAGTCTGTCGGGTCTTGGGCACCTTAGACTTTTGAGGTAAAGGCTTGTTACCAGTGGCCTTTTTTACTGGAGCTTTAGCCTGTTCGGCTCCAGTTTTAACCTCAAAGGGGGTGGTCTCAAAGGTTTCAGTTTCAACAGCTTCATGTTGATCATAAGGTGTTTCAACCTTGAGAGCTGGAGGCAATGCATGAAGATCTGGTATGAGAGCTGCCATCTCCAGATCTCCAGATTTCCATGCATTCTTCTGGGCATCTATAGTTCTTGAAATGCATCATAGTTTTTGCCAGATGCTTTTACCCATGACTTGATAATCTTTTGTTCTTTTTCAAGATCAGAAAATAGTTTTTGATTATCAAGTTCTAAAGCCTCAATCTTTAAAACTGACTCCTTGAGAGCCAACTGGACACTTTGCAAATCATTTAGTTGTGGTTTAACATTGTTCAGTTCAATTAGGATAGTGTCAAGATATCTTTCACTATCAGCTCTTACAGTTTCAACAAATGCCAAATCACCACTTAATGATTCAGCCAGGTCCAGTTTTAGTTCAGGTCAACCTGGTTATCATAGTCACATACCTTCTTCAGTATGATGTCCACCCATCTTCCACAGATGACATCTTCTTTCACCACGTGTTGCTGTTGTTGATCTTCCAAGGCCATGAAGCACATGTCCCTTTCCTCTTCTTCATCATCAGACGAGTCATCAGAGTACTCCCATTTTCCCTCAGTTTGTGCCATTAAGCACTGATCCTTTTTCTTTTCCATGGACAGGAGGGCAATCTGGGCCTTAAGCTTCTTGTATTTTGCTTTGTAGCTATCATCAGGCCGATTGAAATTAGGGACAGAGGGGCCAGTTTGGTTGTTCAACTGACTAGATCTACATTCCTTCATAAAATGACCTTTCTTACCACACTTATAGCATGTAAGATTGGTCTTATCCAGAGAGCTGGAGCTGGAAGCATTGTTGGGGCATTAAATCTTTTGGATTTATGCTTAAACCTATTAAAGGTTTTAGCAATCATGGCGACCAGATCATCATCGTCAGTTTCATTACAGCCATCACTGTTTTCAGTGGTCAGTCCAGAGTTTAAGAAACTGTTCAACATCTCCTTCATCGAGTGTACCTGGACACTCTCAGCAGACATTAAAGCAGCACAAGGTCGCTCAGTTGCACTAGCAACCTTGGACTCTGGGCATGGTTCATGGCATCTTGCTCAGCCACAAGTCTTGCAGCATTATTATCTTCAGTGAATCTGAAGGCTCCATAGAGCGATGCAAGAGTATGAGTCTGCAAGGTTTTACCTTGTCTTAAGACAAGAACCATGTTTTCCCATTTGGAAGGAAGAATATCACAAAACTTTTCAAGAAGAATATCCTTATCCTTCTCTACACCCAAACCTCTCAACTGATTGATGAGGCTAGAAAATCTGGTGTATGTACCAGTTAGACTTTCATTGGGCAAGGCAAAGAAGGATTCATACTTCTTGTTCAAAGCAACTTTTCTGGTGACAATTGTGTCATCACCTCCTTCAAATTGAATCACTAATTCATCCCACATAGACTTGGCACTAGGAAACAACACAAGTGTTGGAATTAGGTCTTCAGGGACAGCCCCAAGGATCATGTTTTCAGTCTGGTGTCCAAGTCCACCAGTCTGCGATCCTCATCAGACCAATGGTCTTCAGGCTTTTCCCTTGAACCTCTTCTTCCAGTTGGATCAAGAAGAGGACTAACCCCAAGGGACATGGGTATATATGGTCCATCCTTAAGGATTTTCAACATATACCTTTCAATCCCACCAAAATGCAAAAGCATTCTAGCCTTCCATGTACCGAATGTCTCACTGTTTCCATCAAATTTTGGAACAGGAGTGTTAGAGTAGTGTACATGGACATGGTTTGGGGCAGTAGGAGGAGGAGGGTTGGTGTTAACATTTTGAAAAGGTTATGCATTTGTATTCGAGGGGTTTTCACCTGAACCAAAACCATCTCCACCTTCAGTAGTGTTCATCTTAGCAGATCTAGGCAAGTTTATTAGCCTTCTGCTCTGATACCACTTGTAAGTCCCAACTCGTTAGATGGTACTACTGAAGACACCTCTATGTCGATGGTGGAGTTACTTTGCAATATATGCACTGAACTGGAGACGACCAGTTGCAGTGTGTATATACCAAGTTCTAGATAGATTACTTATATAAAAGACAATAAGTAAAGAACAATGCAATAATACAAATAACTTGTAAGATAACTTGATGAGACAATATGTATTTTTCAATGTGTAATTTATTTATTGATATTAAACAAATTACAAGGTTGATGCGGAACCAAGATAATACACGAATATAAATATCCTAACAACCTATGAAATACAATTGATCTATACTCGGAATTTCTCAAGACAATCGAAACACTTAAAGTTGTGAAATGTTCCTTTTAGCGATTGAGAGAAGATTGCACAAGTTCACCAAGAATATTGCAGGTTTGCAAAGTATGAATTCTATCGAAGTTTATTCGAAGAAGTAATATTCTTGGTTGTGCAATGACTTGTATTTATAGGCAAAGTTAACATTGGGATGTTAACTTTAGCCGTACAAATGTGGTTGGGAGCATTTAAGAAATAGCATTTAATTCCTTAAAAAGCAGTGTAAAGTCGCATGTTAAAGTGACTTTACATAACCACCTTTATGTACCTTTTAATACTTAAATAATAAGATAAGGCTTATTATCCGGGTAAAGGTACATAAAGCATACAAGTCAATTCCTCGTAATCAGTGTAAAGCTTTGTAAGGGTTTTCCACTGATGGTCTCCAGTTTGTAACTGACTAGAATGCCAACTGGGCTTCGCTGCCATTGTCATTCTCTATCTTTCATTTGTTGTCTTCGACTTCAACTGGAATGCTTCTTCAACTTGGTCAGTTCTCAACTGGAGGAAGTCTTCAGTTGCGTTAACTGTACGGTGCAACTGGACTTCAATATATTTCTCGACAAATTATCTTGGTCACCAGTTTCACTAGTCTCCAGATGCAACTGGTGACTGGCAAGTGTGAACTGGTGACTGGCAGTTCCAGGTGAACTGGTCCTAACAAGAACATCAGCACCCTTCCTATAGATAAAAAGGGTGCTGTCAATGGACCCTCGCTGAAACTTGTTAGATAGAAGAAATTCAGAAAGAGTGTCATACCAGGCTCTAGGAGCCTGTTTAAGACCATATAGAGCCTTATAAAGACGATAGACATGGTGAGGCTTGGCTGGATCTTCAAAACCAGGTGGCTGCTTAACATAAACTTCCTCATCGAGTTTTCCATTTAGGAAGGCACTCTTAACATCCATTTGATATACTGTGAAGTTTCTGTAAGCAGCATGTGCCAAGAATAAGCGAATTGCTTCTAATCGGGCCACTGGTGCAAAGGTTTCATCGTAATCAACACCTTTTTCTTGAAGGTATCCTTGTGCAACCAGCCTAGCCTTGTTACGAGTAACAACACCATCTTCGTCCATTTTGTTCCTATAAACCCATTTTGTGCCAATGGGTTCTTTGTCAGCAGGTAGAGGGACAAGAAACCAGACATGCTGTCGTTTGAACTGGGTAAGTTCTTCTTGCATAGCCTCTACCCAAGAAGGATCAGCCATTGCTTCTCCTATATTCTTAGGGGTGATCATTGACAAGAAATTCACATAGAGACATGTGTTTCTAGTCGCTGATCGAGTAACAACCCTTGAGAAGGATCACCAATCACTTGGTGAGCTGGATGACTAGAAGTCCATTTAAGTGCAGGAACACTTGATGAACCTAGTTGAGTGTCAGCGGAAGACTGAGAGATGGGTCCAGCAGAGAGATTATTGTAAGGAGAGAAGTCAATGGTAAGAATGGGTTCAGAAGTAAGATCAGTAGAGCCATTCGACTGATTTGAGTTATCATTGATGTGAGAGTCATCAGCTGACTCCATATCATTAGCATTTGCTGATGCATCATGAAACTCTTCTTGAGTAGAGTCATCAGCATGCACGTCATCAGCTAGTGATCTAGGTTTGGCTGATGCTGCATGGATTGATTCATCTACCTTTGAAGGCGAGTATTAAATACTCTAAATGCCTTGCTGATGGAGGAATAACCAAGAAAGTAGCCATCATCAGCTTTAGGATCAAATTTTCCTAGGTGATCCTTATTATTTAAGATAAAGACAGGACATCCAAAGACATGGAAGTATTTAATTTGAGGTTTCTTACCTTTCAAAACCTCATAAGCTGTCTTGTCATGTCTTTTGACAATAAGACATCTGTTTTGAGTGTGACAGGCAGTGCTGACAGCTTCTGCCCAAAATTTACTAGGCAAGGAGGACTCGTTGAGCATAGTACGTGCTGCCTCAATTAGAGTTCTGTTTCTCCTTTCAGCAACACCATTTTGCTCATGAGTTCTGGTGGAAGAGAAGTTTTGTGAGATCCCTTGATCAGCACAAAAGGATTCAAGAGTGTGGTTTCTGAACTCAGTACCATGATCGCTTTTGAGTTCTTTAACCCTTATGCTGTTGAGTTTCTCCATTTTCTTGATGAAATTAATAATCTCTTCAGCAGCATCACTATTGGAACGAAGAAAAATGGTCTAAGTATATCGTGAATATTCATCCACAATTAATAAAGTGTATCTGCTACCCTTTAGACTTTGGACATTGACAGGACCAAAAAGGTCCATGTGAAGAAGATGAAAGCAGCCAGAGACAGAATTGGCCTGCTTAGTTTTGAAGGTGGCTCTGTGGCTTTTACCTTTTTCACAAGCACCACAGAGTCTATCCTTTTCAAACGAGAGATGAGGAAGGCCACGAACAAGGTTCTTTTTGGCCAGTGAGTTGATGGTTTTGAAATTCACATGCGACATATGCTTGTGCCATAACCAATTGAGTTCAGCAGCAGACTTAGCAAAGAAACAAGTCTCACTATCAGTTTTGATAGGAGTGAAGTCCACCAAATATACATCTCGTTTTATTGGAGCGACCAAGACGACTTCCTTGTTTACATTTACAACAGTGCCTTGATGTTTATCAAGAATCACTTTGTAGTCAGCATCACAAAGTTGGCTTATGCTGATAAGATTATGTTTCAAACCATTTACATAAGCGACTTTGGAGAACTTGATGAGACCATTAGAGAGAAGACCATATCCTTCTGTTTGTCTAGTGGAGTTATCACCAAACACTACAGTAGGGCCAGCAGCCTCTACATAGTTATCCAGCAGGGTCTTAGTGCCAGTCATGTGTTTTGAACAGCCACTGTCCAATACCACACACCTTTTCCCAGCGAACCCTGCATGGATATAACAGAAGGATTTAGACTGGTTCACTGTTAAACTTGCTGACAGCCATGTCAGCGGGATTAAAGATTTGAGTTTCAGAGGATTCCTCTCTACTGATAGTTTCAGAGGGTTAATTGGGTATGGTTGTTTTCGTCACCCCTAGGTATACCCATGCCAAGCCCTCATAGAAGGACTACCTCATTGATTGGTTTGCATGCTTATTTCCCTATAAATAAAGTGATTGGTTTCCTTCCCATTGCAAACTAAAATATGTTGGTTTCCTTCTGTATATCTAATCTAAATATATATATACGAAATCGTTTTGTTCAAAACACATTCCCATTGTCAAAACTTTTCCTTGCTATCGTTCACGCAATCTCGCGATTGGGTGTTTGCTCAACATATTACCCTGGGTTCGGATACATTAAAAACACATCAGCCATATCCTCTTGAAGTGAAGATTCAGAACATTCCGGTCGTGTATAGGGTGAACAATCTGCAGGTAACATCTTGGTGTTCTTCATCTATAATGAAGTTGCAAGACGAGATGTAGGTTATAAAGTTGCAATCGAACTTGGATCTTCTTTCAAAACAGATTTTAGATTGTGAGCGTGCTTTTGAAAAACATAGCAGTGAGATCAGAAATTATAGCTACAAGAGGAATGTCATCATGGACCAAGTCAAGCATGATCAAAGCATAACCAATCATTTCGCGGCACTGTGAAAAACATAGCAGTCAGATCAGAAATCATAGATACAAGAGGAATGTCATCATCGACCAAGTTAAGCATGATCAAAGCATAACCAATCATTTATTGAAATCGCGGCACTGGAGTTGCCGCAGGACAATGGATGATGCTTTACGTTTTAAACTAAATAACTCTTGTATAGAATACATTGGTTTTGTTGTTTGTTTTATATTTTACTTTTATTTTAATATAACTAGAAATTGCATTGTTTATATTATACGCATAAATGTAATGTATGGGATCATCTAATTTTTGTTTGTCGTATATTTAGTTTTATTGGTTTTTCTAATACTGCCTAAGGGCACATGTGAAAAGCTTTAAATGTCTAGGAAATTGTTATTGGAATTACTAATTCACATAAATTACATTTGTTTTATGGGAAAATCATATATGCAGTTAGTAAAAACCAATATGCTTTTTACAACTCTTAAAGCAATTAGTACAAACATGCTTATAATTCTTTTAACTATTAATTCAAGCATATTATATATATATTTCTATGTAGTTTTTAAAGCAATATGCTTTTTACAACTCTTAAAGCAATTAGTACAAGCATGCTTATAATTCTTTTAACTATTAATTCAAGCATATTATATGTAGTTTTTTAAATAATTTTTTTTCTTTTGTCAATTTGTATTAATACCATTAGAGTTTTTCTCTTTTACAGTACCTTTTACAACAACATAGTAATATAATATAACTTTACGTGCTTTGATGTCTTTTAAAGCAGCATGGTTTGGATCAGTGGTAAACACCCTGGCCTTTGAAAACAGAGGTCATGGGTTCGATCCTCTTCCCATGCAAAGGTTGGAGGGCCTTTTCAACCATTTGGGTAGACAATGGAAGCAACCTCTCTAATTAAGTAGAGGTAAGGTCTGCCCTTATATTGGGACTCAAAACCCGCGGAAGGCGGCACTGATCAGTTTCTTTTGTTTTGTTGTCTTTTCTTAAAATTGGGTTCAAAAATTTGGCACAAATGTATTTATTGTAAGTAATCCGAAACTTTGTAATATAAAAGCGTGTTCCGCAGCAACGCGCGGGTACGATTAGTAGTATATACTAAAAACCAATATGCTTTTTACAAGTTCTTTTTGCATATTTGGTACAACTCTTTTATGCATAAAATTGGTACAACTTTATAAACGCAAAATACAACTGACTTAAATTGAAAAACTCCACCATTTCCGATAGGAATCAAACAAATACGAGTAACGTATAAGAATAAAAGATGATGTAACACAACTCATAGAGATATATTTCGATCATTATTAATGGGAAATACATAGACAATTACACAGACGTGATTTAGGAAATGTTCCCTTATAATATTCTACTTTTGTTTGTTAAGATTATTAATTTATATTGATATTAAGATTTCTATGTAGCTTTCATAGTGTTAGACATTTATCCGCTCTCCCTTTCCAAAAAAAAAAATTACCAACTTAATATATCAGTGATTGACGTGACGTCTTGATGTTGAGACTTTATACCCGGACGTATTTTACATTACTTGTCCTAGCAGATCACGTTTACTAATCTCTGTCTCATCCCATCATAGTTTCATTGAAAGAAAATAAAGAAAAAGGCCGAAAGGGGTTAGGAGGTTTGTCAGAATATTGGGAAGAGACAAGAGAGATGGTCAGAAGCACTGCTCGGGAATAAACGCATAATAACGTACAACTTACACTATCAATCCTACCCAACATTTAGTCGCCGCCACCTGCCCGCCTGTCCCATCGTCAATTTTTTTTTTTAATTTTATGCAGCATATATAACGAAATATATTATTAGTATTATATACGAGTAATATATTAAGGGAAAAGTGAGTATGGAGCTGTTATGCACCCAACTTGGGTGAAAAAGTTGGTCTAGACTCTAGAGAGAAAGTCTAGACTTTGGGCGGGTCATCGGAAGGTGTTGGCGGAAATTAACACTTTTAATTTAAGAGGGTAAAATCTAATAATGACATTGGGAGGATAAACATTAATTTGGGCGGGTAAAAGATAATCATCAATAATCGAAGTTTTTGTAACTTGTTTTTTCTATATTCTTTTTTTTTCTTTATCTTTTGGACGTTTTGTCACCTCTGTTAGATATATTCGTGCGTATTAGTCACCTCTGTAACAGTAAATCGATCATCTCAAAAATTGAAATCATTGCTAAATCACGTGATGCCTACACCTTTTTTCTTTCAAAAACGACTCGTAGAGATATATTCGCGCGTATTATTCACCTCTGTTACAGTAAAGCTATCATCTCAAAAATTGAAATCATTTACAGCTAAATCACGTGATGCCTACCCCTTTTTTTTTCAAACACGACTCATCTATCTACCAATAAACTAAAACAGGATTATAGCCTTTATTGAATGACACATGGCACCCTCTTAAAGCGACAAGTGTCTTTTTAATGGGATACATAAAAGAAAATTCTATTAAATAATAATTGTTTCTATATCTATAATCATTATCTAACTCTTCCCTAAACTTTCCTTCCTTATCTAAAGACACGTATAATACTAATTTTTTGTGATGCCTATATATATACTATATCTAGAGGTACAACTTTTCCATTAGAAAATTAATATTTCTTGGGTTTCAATCTTCAACTTTTTGATCAATTTTGAAAATGGATGATTCTTAAGATTTCAAAGAGGTAAAGTTATCGTACATATGTTTGATATTAATTTTATATTGGTAGCCCCAAATTAATAATAAATAATGATTAAATGTATACCATAATTTATTTCAAACTCACAAATCATACATAAGACATACTTAAAAAAATTTATGATTTAATTTATATAGCTACCGTACATCGTACGGGTATTAGAACTAGTAGAGATATATACGCCATACGCGTATTAGTCACCTCTGTTACAGACTTACAGTAGATCTATCATCTCAAAAATTGAAATCATTTACAGCTAAATCACGTGATGCCTACACGGCTACACCTTTTTTCTTTCAAACACGAAAATTCCATTCGCTTACCTTTTACCACATAATTTTAGTTTTTTTTTATAACTTTTGTCAACAATTTTTACCACATAACTTTCGGTTTTATAATCTCACATGTAATATAATCTCACATTATAATTTGAAATATCTACCAATAAACTAAAACAGGATTGCAGCCTCCTTAGAGCGACACATGGCGTTCTATTTTTTTTTAGAACGACAATATATATTAAAAAAGACATCAAGCAAAATGCTTGATAGCCAAAGATGAGTACAATAAATTACAGAAAAAGAAGGGGATTTTGAAACCATTGATCCCTCGACATTCGAAGCTTTTGACACCTGCTGGAAACCCACACATAAGATTGAGCTACCACCAGATCAAAAAGTAACTCTCCAAATAGTCCAAATCGAACAAAACAAAATGGCTTCAATACAAAGCTTCTTGGTGTATTTAATTTGCAGACCATCAATGAGTAGAAACATATTTTCCAGAGACGTGCAAACGAGGGATAAAATATCAAGCCATTTAGAGATTAAGCTCCAAAGTTTATCCGCAATACGACAAGCCGAAAAAAGATGATTTGTAGTTTCAATTGCATTCGCGCATAGAGGACACAAAAGAGAGGGAATGTCGATACCCTTGCTTGAGAGGTTCTAACTGTCATTACATGAACATTTTCCATCACCAAAATGGTGAAACCTTAAAGGATCCCCAATATAAATGTTCTCCTGGTGGGCTGATTTTGGACTTTAACACCTTCTGTTTGTCATCAAAGGTTTTCTGGAAGCGTCAGTGGATGCATGTAAGTGCACGTCTATGTCAATAGCAGTCTAGATTATTTGGGCTTATATTGTTATGTCTTTGTAATGTGATTGTCATTAATGAACTTAGTATTATGCATAGAATACTAGATTAAGTTTAAGTATTGAATGTATAGTAAATCTGCTAAGTGTGAATTGCGAGTTCGCAATTCACAAAAGGATATGCGACCCCGTATTTACAGGGTTAAATACGAGGTTAGTCATATAGGTAATACGACACCGTATTTGCAGGGTCAAATACGAGGCCAATCACAAAATGCGACCTCGCATTAGTGACGGGCTGGGCTGGGTTTGCGAGGCCGATGCTGAAGCCCATGTCGGGTGTTACCTATATAAACCAAACCCTAACAGAGTTTAGGGTTGAACATTTGTCGAAATATCAAGCAGGTATTGCAGGTTATAGTCGTCAAAGGTTGTTTCGCTAGCCCGAAGAAGATCTGCGAGGCCGCAGATGATCTAGGGGCTTTTTGTTGATCACCAAGTTATTGTGAGGGATTTCGCACCTCAAGATAACTGGATCAAGCTATTGACGATCCGTACCAGGGGACTTACAATTGGTATCAGAGCCTCTTGGTTTAAATACCGGAAGGTTATAGCTTGTTGGTGATAGACAATATTGATTTAGGGTCGTTTAGACGTGATTCTTTCACGAGTTTACGACCGTAAATCTTGTTTGTGACCTTGATTTGTTTTTGCAGCAGTCGAAGGTGTTTTTTGTTGGTGTTTAGGGTTTCGAATTCAAGAGATCTAAGGATTCCAGCAGCTGTTGCGACCTCGCGGGCTCGTATTAACTCATCCAGCTCGTATTGCGACCTGGGTAGTTAATTACGACCTCGCCAGTTCAATTACGACCTCGAGTAGTTAATTGCGACCTCGTTTTTCTTCACGACCTCGTGAACTTTTACGACCTCGTTTTTATAAACAGTTTGTGAATTTTGCTAGTTCGGAGAAAATGACGTCTCAATTACCCGTAATTTATCAATCTTTGCTGAATCAACTAATTTTGATGGATCACGAAACCGGAAAGGCCAACTCACTGCTCAAGTTGATAAGCCTTGATAGATATTTCAGTTGGAAGGGCAGATTCGAATCATATTGCAGGTTAATGGATGTGAGGATGTGGATATGTATTGTTAATGGTTATGTTCATCCCACTGTGCAAAATAACAAAGAACCTACTGGTTCAGGTGGTGGAAAAGCAGCTTCGTTTGAGCAAATGACTGTTGATCAGAAGAAAGATTACGAAGCAGAAAGTAAAGCTTTAGGATCACTCCGAATGGCTCTCCAAGGGGAATTCTTGCACTTGTTTGAAATGTATGATAGTGCAAAAGGCTTATGGGATGCACTCAAAGAGCATTGTGAAGGTGATGATGATCTCAAGAAGAGAAGGAAGGATTTGCTGAAGAAGCAGTATTATGTTTTTACTAGCTTCAAAGATGAACCTCTTGATGAGATTTTGATTCGTTACAGTCATCTGCTGGTTGAGCTTGCATATTTTGGGTACAAACCTGATCCAGAAGATGTCATCGAGAAGTTGTTGGAAGCACTTCCAGTTAAGTGGGAAGGGTTTGTCACTTCAATCCAACAAAATCCCGAATTTAGCACATGGACTTTGGATCAGATCATTCGAAAGCTGAGAGGTCAAGATATGAAACGAAAGTCGAAGGAAGCAGGTAGCAGTGATTTTGTTCAGCGTCCTGAACTTTATCATAGCAAATCAAGCGTTCCTTCTGCAAAATCTTCAAGTGGAGGGATTACTGCCTTCTATAGTGGAGATGATGACAAGATGAAGATGTCAACGGATTCTGATAGCAACTTGATGTATGTAACTTCTCCAGAATCAGCCATGATAGTGCATAATGGGGTTCAGAATAGTAGTTCTCCAAGTTCGAGTTACACAGGGATGCCGATGAGCATAAGATCTGCTGAGGGACAATTGGGCATGCTCGCTTCATTTGTGTCTGCTCATGAAAAGTTAATTGGAGGAAAACTAACTGATCCTGATTTGGTTAGGGAGGATTACAAACAAGTTGATCCAGATGACTTGGAAGAAATGGATCTGAACTGGCAATTAGCTATGTTAACATTGAGAGTTCAGCGTTTCACAGATAGAACCGGAAGGAAGGTTGTGAATGGCAAAGTAGGGTTTGACAAGACCAAGGTGAAGTGTTATAACTGTGATGGTTTTGGACATTTTGCTAGAGAATGTCAGAGGCCAAGACGGGACAACAGTTCAGCTACCGGCCGTCAGAACTTCAATCAAAGTGGTTCTATAGTGAGTCAGAATTCTGGACATCAGTATGCTAATACTGGGAACCGAAGCTCAGGAGAAGCGGACAACTCAAGAGCCTTAGTTGTTCAATCTGATGGTATATATAATTGGGGTTCGACTAGTACCGATGATCAGAATCATGCATTCATGGCAATAATTCAAGACCTTGATGAAGAAATGAATGATCTTGCAGATAATTCATTTGATCCTATGGTATATGCCATTGATCATGGTAGTGTTCATCAGAGGGTAGAAGAGGAACCTGAATCATCAGAACCAGTAAGAGCTGAGAGCGAAGATGTCGTCGAAGCTGAGACGAGCTTGATGGCACATCTTGAAGGTGTTGAACATAAGGAGCCACTAAGGAGAACTAAAGGATTATGGTTTGTCGATAGTGGATGTTCAAGACATATGACTGGTGACAAGAGACTGTTAACAGAGTTTACACCTGTTAAAGGGTCTTATGTTAGTTTTGCTGGTCCCAAGGGCGGAAGTATTTCTGGTATTGGAAAAGTCATCAATGGGAAGATTAAAATGGATAATGTGAACTTTGTTGAGCAGCTGGAGCATAATCTGATGAGCGTATCTCAAATATGCGATAAAGGGAATCCTGTTCACTTTACAGAAAGGGAAGCTCTTATCTTGAAACCAGGATATGTTATTCCAGAGGAATGGATTTTACTAAAGGCTCCAAGAAAGAAGGACATCTATGGTCTTGAATTAGGTGTAATTGATTCAGTGGAGCCAGTTTGTTTTCTCTCCAAAGCTTCTGAAGATGAGTCTCTGCTATGGCATAGAAGGATGGGTCATATCCATTTCAGAAAATGAATTATATTACAAGCAATGGATTGGTTCTCGGTGTTCCAAATAAGAGATTTATGGTAGAGGATAAATGTGTGTCGTGCTTAAAAGGAAAACAGACTAAAAAGCCACATAAGCCAAAGACTCAAAATTCTATTGCCGCTCCATTTCAGTTACTGCACATGGATTTATTTGGGCCAGTAAGCGTTCGAAGCATAGGGTATATGTACTACTGTCTTGTAGTTACTGATGATTAATCTAGATTCTCGTGGGTATTCTTCTTGAAGACCAAGGATGAGACTCTCAAATCCTATGGAGTTCTTTGAAAGAATTGAAAATCAGTACAACACAAGAGTGAAGAGAATCAGAAGTGATAACGGGACAGAGTTCAAGAATCAGATTATGGAAGTATATTGTCTGAGCAAAGGAATTGAGCATCAATTCAGTGCACCCTATGAGCCTCAACAGAATGGAGTAGCAGAGAGGAAAAACAGAACATTGATAGAGACCGCCAGGACTATGCTAGCTGATTCAAGGCTTCCTACTATGTTTTGGGGGGAAGCAGTGAACACTGCTTGTCACGTGTTAAATAGGGTTTTAATTGTTAAAAGATTTAATAAGACACCTTACGAGCTTTTAAACAATAGAAAACCGATCTTAACCGGGTTGGAACCTTTTCGAGTCCCATGTACATTTTTAAAAGTCCGTGACCAACCCAAATTTGCCGAAAAGGCTGAGGAGGGAATTTTTCTTGGTTACATTCCGGGATCTCCAAATAGGAGGGTGTACAATATTAAGTCTGAAATAGTTGATGTTGGTTACAATGTCGTTATTTCTAGCTTTAATCCCCCTGTACATCAAGGGTCTTCTATCCTGTTTAATTATGATGATGTGTTTACCTCTTTTAATGGTCCTATTTCTTTTGGTGCAAGTAGTTCAGAGGTGGATGATGTAGTATTGCTACGTGATCAGAATATCGAAGCAAAGTTTACTACTCCTTCTGAATCCGCGACTGCTACAGCATCAAAGAATAATGAGGTATTAAGAAAAGATCAAGATACTGAGCTTGTGTCAACTTCTTGCAATATGAATGCAGATGGTTCATCAAAGGATACTGAAGATACAAGTGCACAAGAATTGGAACCAGTTACTCCACTTCCTCATGGAGAAATAGGTTCAATTTTGGGTGTAAATCTTCAAGTTGATAAAGCTATACAGCATAGAGTCAACAAGTATCATCCAGTTGAGGACATTATTGGTGAACCCAGTGCAAGGGTTAAGACAAGAGCTCAAATTAATAAGCTATCTGGTTTATTCGCTGAGATGAAAGAAACCGGTATAGTTGATGAATGTGTGTTCAGCTGTTAGAAATATAAATGTAGTAGTTGATTTGTGTACCTTATGTTAATTTGTACTTATATTGTAAACTTGGTACAATGGAAGGGGGCATAGTGTAAATAGCTCATATGTATATAAACCCCCTCCATTATGTTAATTGTAACCTTTTACCACATAATACAAACTAATCTTTCCCTGACATCTCTCTACTCTCTCTCTACTTTCTCTCACTAGAAACCTCCATTAACACACACTAAACACACACAAAGCTCGAATTCTATACTCAACAATTGGTATCAGAGCACAATCAGAGTTGCTGAATGATCCACAAGCTTATTACAAGCTTATTTTGTGCTTAATTTCAGAATTTGAGTTGTTTTTCTGAAAGGTTCATTTGCAGAGCTCACTGTTTCAGTGATTCATGCAAATTAAGTGTGTTTCTGTTCTAATTTTGTTCACCGATCGATTTAATATCAGTATATCTTCCTTCGCTATCAATTTCAGAAGCTAATTTCATCATTTGAGTTGATTTTGATCGAGCTCTACAAATCGCATGTTCGTGAGGGTTTGAGTTCCAGTTGAAATTAGAATCTAATTTGTTTGAGGATTTGTGCGCATTGATTTTCTGAACATTTTGATATAAAATTCGAGTTCTAATTCGCAAAAATGAAGAAGATATCGAAGATTTTTAGTCTTCTCTGCAAATAAGGGGTTGGCTGAACATAGAAGATAACCTAACCGACTATTTTGTCGTGTTGTGGTTACTCGTATTTGTAGAGGTCGTTGGCTAAGTGGTATTCTTACTTGTACTATTTGCAGAGCAGTTTGCTCGGCAAATACGTGTTTCAGAAATTTTGGCTAAGTACTGGATCTTACTTGTACCATTTGCAGAGCTTTTTACTCGGCAAATAGTTATTTCAAGAAATTTGGTTAAGTGTAAAGTTCACTTGTTCTATTTGCAGAGCTCATTGCTCGGCAAATAAGTGGTTCAAGGATTTGTGTAAGTGTTAAGATTACTTGTGCTATTTGCAGAGCTTTTTGCTCGGCAAATAGTTGTTTTTGAGAATTCTTGATTTGTGACTGGTGCTACTTGCATTGTTTGCAGAAGTTTAAGCTCGGCAAACAAGTGTTTTTGGTTGGTGTGACTAAGTACAAGTTCTATTTGTGCTGTTTGCAGAGATATTTGCTCGGCAAATAGTTGAAATTGATTCTTCGACCAAGTGACTTTATAAGTTGTACTGTTTGCAGAGATTTAAGCTCGGCATTCAGTTGTTTTAAGTACAAGTTCTATTTGTGCTATTTGCAGAGAATTAAGCTCGGCACTTAGTTGTTTTTAAGAACTTGGTCACTTACACCATTTGCAGAGAATTAAGCTCGGCACTTAGTTGTTTTTAAGATTCTCAAATCAAAATTTTTCAAGAAAATTTCTCAAAACCATTTTTCATCAATATTCTTCAAGTGGGTTGAAAAAATCAAAATTTTTGAAATTTTGAAATTTCTTACTTGTTCTATTTGCAGAGGATTAAGCTCTGCATTTAGTTGAAATTAAAAAATTCTCAAATTTTTCTAAGTCTTTTAATTGCTTGAAATGGCTTCAAGGGAAGCTTTAGCACTTGGTTCTGAAGGAAGACCACCTGTCTTGTTTAGAGGATCTTATCCTCAATGGAAGAAAAGGTTTCTGAACTGGATAGACAGGCAGAAGAATGGAAAACTGCTAAGGAAATCATACAAAGATGGTCCTGAAATTCCAAAGAACCCAGTTAATGGAGAAGTTTTACCTGAAGAGAGTTGGAACACAGATCAGAGAAGCAGAGTTGAGGCTGACCAAAGTGCAATTGCCTTTCTTTACCAAGCACTTCCTGATGACATTTACTGCAATGTGGATTCCTATGAAACAGGAAAAGACATTTGGGATGAAGTGGAGAAGCAGATGGAAGGATCTGATGTGTCAAACACCATAAGATTGTCGACTGTTCTGAACATGTATGAAACATTCAAACAACAAAAAGGTGAACCATTGAATGAGGTATACATCAGATTCTGCAATGTCATCAATGAGCTGAGAAAGAATGATGTGAAGAGAACCAATATGGAACTGAACATCAAATTCATCAAAAATCTGGAAGAGGAATGGCAAGTATATGGAACTACAACCAAAGTTCTTGAACTAAGCAAGACTGTCAGACAACTTCAAGTTGAAAAGACCAATGAGATGTTTCGAGCAAATGCTTTGGCTGAAGACATTGAGTCTTTGAATGTTAAGATGAAAGAATCTATCCCTGATGTGACGGAATTTGAAAACAAAATTTCTGACCTAAAATATGAATGTTGTATAAAAGATTCTCTTAAACAAAAACTTGATAAAGAAAATGATGAACTGAAAGCTAAAATCAAGTCTTATCAAGAAAAGTTGTATAAGATCAATCGTTCATATCAACAAGTCTTTTTAAATAGGCCAAGAAATTCAGAAACAATATTCACATCAGGGTTGGGTTATAACAATCCAAAATGTTTGCTCGAAGCACAAGAAGAAGTCCCATCATTATACAACGAATCTTATTTGAGATGTGGGATGACAGACCAATTTGTGAGACCGACTGATAGTGATTATGAGGCTGATGATTTTCTAGAAAATGGTGCAAAAGTCTATTTTAACTATGAGTTAATGGATGAGTCATATGATTTCTTCGCTAACTCTACACAGAAAACAATCAAAGACAATCATGAGGCTATCATACCCGAAATTCTTGAGTGTTTTACTGAAAAACCTTTGGAAAATCCTATCCTATTCCAAAACCTGAAAATTTGAGACCGTATGTACCACAAAAAGTTTTGGAAAAGGTAATTGAAGATCTGCAAAAGTCTCTTGAGGAAAAGCAATCTTTGATAGAAAATTTGAAGGCTCAAAATCATTATGTCATTGACCAACCCAAGATAGACTCCAAAGTTTGTGATCCATCTGGATGTTCTGTGAGTTCTATATGAAAGTGTAAATGCTTCTGTCCAAACTGAAAAAGAATCTCAGATCTTTGATATGTGCAAAATTGATTTTGACCGAAAGTTTTCTGAATCATTTGAAAAAATCAATGAGAAGATTTTATCCATGAAAAAGAAAACCAATGTGTTTGAAGAGAATCATCCAATTCATGTTCAGAATGTGAATGTAGACATAAAGAAGTCAAAACAAGCAGTGGTCCGAAGAGTGTTAAGGATGAAGCTTTCTCATTAGGTAACAAACAACCTCCGCAGGTTAGGTATTCTAGTTTCCCTAGGTATTCTCAGAAGAATCCTAAGTGCACTTTACATAGGGTTAGAGATACTTTAAGGCATGACTAAATACAAAGACCAGTATGGTTGGTTGTCACCTAATAACATAAAGAAAGTAAATAAAATCACAGAACCCATCAAGAAGCAACCTGTTCAGAACATAAAAGCTAAATTAGTTTCTAACTCTAAAAATGTTCGTGTTTCAGGTGACTTGTGCATGAAAAGTAGCAGTAAATGGATTCCAAAAGATAAATTCTTGCATGCTACTAGAAAAGTTAAACTTGATGGAAACACTACCCATGTCAAACAAGTGTGGATTGTCCGTAAATCAAATACATTAGATAATGCTACTACATCTAGGACTATTCCTGCTTGTATCAAAACTTGTGTATAAACCTTTACATTTCTTTGTTTGTAATTCGTATTTGTGTTTTGAACATTTATGTGTGCATGTTTGTTATTTGAATAAATTGTTTGTTTGTGTGTTATTTTGCTTGATGTTTATTTTTAATGTGTACTTGCATGTTATCCCTCTAACCTGCAAGGACCCAATCTACATGGGTACCTAAACCATATTCCCTGTCCTTGCAGGAATTTCTCATTTGTGTATGGTATGTCGACTCGGGATGTTCTCGCCATATGACTGGAACCAAATCAATTCTTTCGAACTTTGTTGAAAAGTTTATGGGAACCGTCAGATTCGGAAATGATCATATAGCTCCTATTCTTGGTTATGGAGACATTGTCAAAAATGGAGTCACTATAAAGAGAGTTTCCTACGTTGAAGAACTTGGACACAATCTCTTTAGTGTTGGTCAATTTTGTGACAATGATCTTCAAGTATTATTTAGGAGATATGAATGCAAAGTGCAGACTGAAGATGGTGTGGATATTCTGACTGGAACAAGAGACAATAATTTATTCACAATTGATCTCAACAACATCCCATCTAATTCCTCAGAGATTTGTCTTCTTTTGAAAGAAACTGCTCAAAACTCTTGGTTATGGCATCGCCGACTTTCTCATCTTAACTTTCAAACGATTAATACACTCGTGGATAAACAACTTGTTGAAGGTCTTCCGGATTACAAGTATGAAAGTGCACATGTTTGTCTTTGCACCTTATTCACATGGATTTGTGTAGCCCAATGAAAGTTCAAAGTATCCATGGCAAGCGATACATTCTTGTGATTGTCGATGATTATTCTCGTTATACTTGGGTATTCTTTCTTCATGCAAAGAGTGAACTCCGAAAGTGATTATTGATTTCATCAAGAAGACCCAAGTCAATCTTAAATCATCTGTTAGAATTGTTCGCTCAGACAATGGCACTGAATTCAAGAATTCAACTATTGATTCTTTCTTCAAGTCCATGGGTATTGTCAAACAATTGGGACACCCATAGGAAGCTCGAACAAAGATTAATGCTGACTTAAATGGAAAATCTTTTGATCAAAAAAATATCGCAGTATGATAGGGTCACTCATGTATTTGACTGCAAGTCGCCCGGATATTATGTTCGCCACATGCATGTGTGCCAGGTACCAGGCCAATCCCAAGGAAAGTCATTTCCAGGCCATTAAACGGATCTTCCGATACCTGAAAGGCACAGTGAACCTTGGTCTCTGGTATCCAGGGATACCGGGTTTCAGTTAATTGCATATTCGGATGCTGACCATGCAGGTTGTAAGCT
>CM067168.1:3375139-3387158 GCA_034093135.1 Erigeron breviscapus
TTCTTCCTCCAATCTTCCTTGCAATCAAATGTGAGCCTAAACGAACCTTCAAAACATCGTTTCACGCCGATTTAATGTAATGTACCTGCTATAACCCTGAAAGCACTAGCACATACCATAAAGAACCAAATACACGCATAAAACGACTCTAAATAGCTCAAAACGTACAATCATTATGTGGGAAATATGTATAGAATGAGTCATATCAAATCCCCCCACACTTAAGCTTTGCTTGTCCTCAAGCAATTCCAAGCTTAAAAACACAAATTACCTTGGTACATCCATGGAAATAACATTTCAGTAATAAAAAAGAAGCTCAACCATAAATGAAAATGAAAAGAGATGGTTAGGCAGTTTTAATCTTAAATGAAAACTGGAATGTTTGACAATACTTGACTGATATACAAGCCTTAATAACACGACTAAGCACAAAAGAATCGAATCAATGATATCTCATCTATCCTACTCCAACTAACTTACTATTGGGGTTGAATATTTGAATAATCACTCAAGGCCTAGTCGTGATGCATAATCTTTTACCATAGGCTTGTACTAGAATCGTTCCTTCACCGCCATGATGCAAGCACCACAACGTCTATCAGAAAAGGTCTTTCAAGGGTTGTAATGAACTTTGAGGCTAAACAGGGTATTTAAAAGGGTATGGAAATTTGGGATAACAATTGGTGTTAAAAGAAATAACACAACATTTAACAAAGTTTTACATAATAGTCTAGTCCATAAACAATCCCATGTCATTAGTTGCCAACGGTCCAAAACCCGAGAAGCTTTCCCGACAATACCCCCCAATAGAACGATAGAAACCGACACCATTGTGGTGTATGACAATCAAACAACTCATCAACCAATCTAACTGTAAGTCCCAACTCAATAGATGGTACTACTGAAGACACCTCTATGTCGATGGTGGAGTTACTTTGCAATATATGCACTTGAACTGGAGACGACCAGTTGCAGTGTGTATATACCAAGTTCTAGATAGATTACTTATAGTAAATGACAATAAGTAAAGAACAATGCAATAATACAAATAACTTGAAGATAACTTGATGAGACAATATGTATTTTTCAATGTGTAATTTATTTATTGATGTTAAATAAATTACAAGGTTGTTGCGGAACCAAGATAATACAAGAATGTAAATATCCTAACAACCTATGAACTACAATTGATCTACACTCGGAATTTCTCTAAACAATCGAAACACTTAAAGTTGTGAAATGTTCCTTTTAGCGATTGAGAGAATATTGCACAAGTTCACCAAGAATATTGAAGGTTTGCAAAGTGTGAAGTGTTGTATGTTTTTCACTTGTTATTCTTGTTGTGCAATGACTTGTATTTATAGGCAAAGTTAACATTGGGATGTTAACTTTAGCCGTACAAATGTGGTTGAGGAGCATTTAAGGAATAGCATTTAATTCCTTAAAAGGCAGTGTAAAGTCGCATGATTAAAGCAACTTTAATCAACCACCTTTATGTACCTTTTAATACTTAAATAATAAGATAAGCTTATTATCCGGGTAAAGGTACATAAAGCATACAAGTCAATTCCTCGTAATCAGTGTAAAGCTTTGTAAGGGCTTTCCACTGATGGTCTCCAGTTTGTAACTGACTAGAATGCCAACTGGGCTTCGCTGCCATTGCCATTCTCTATCTTCCATTTGTTGTCTTCGACTTCAACTGGAATGATTCTTCAACTTGGTCAGTTCTCAACTGGAGGAAGTCTTCAGTTGCGTTTACTGTACGGTGCAACTGGACTTCAATATATTTCTCGACAAATCATCTAGGTCTCCAGTTTCACTGGGCAGTTTCACTGGGTCTCCAGATGCAACTGGAGACTGGCCAGTTTACCAGGTGAACTGGTCCTAACAAATTCCCCCTATTTGTCTAGAAATATTGCAAGTCTTTTTCAGTTCTTGTATCTGTACAAGTGTGAACTGGAGAGACTTGTTCGATTTAAATCTATCTAAGTTTCCAAGGCATTTTTATAGATCAATATATGCCTTAGGTTTTTCTTTTAGGTTTGTTAGATTTTAATCTATTATCTACCTTGTGGTTACAAACTGGTAACTTCATTTATACAAGGAAATGAAATGTATACAAGTTACAGAATGTAAAACAAAATACAAGTAGATAACTGGAAAAAGAACTTAATGAGATGGCCCTTCGCCAGTTCTTCTTCTCTTGGCAACTGAAGATAGGTTGTGAGTCTTCAGGGTCAATATTCATCTTTTGCTCCAGATTTTCTTTATGTTGAATCTTGCCCCTTAAGAAGTTCACCCATGCCTTCTCAAACCTATTCTTTTGTGCCTTCGCATCCAACACATTCACCATTTCCACCCATTCGCTGAACCCATATTGCATTGCACCAGGATCGTCAGTTCTAACCAGTGGCCCACTAGTATAACTAACTTCAACATGAAAAACTTTGGTGCCTGGCTTGATTGTTACATTCACACCATTGATAGTACCACTATGTCTTCTGGTTGACATGATCTGGGAGTAATAGCTTCTAGCTTCAGATTCATTTGTTATTTTTATACTCCCAGCACCAGCAGCCAGTACAGCGGACTTGATGTCTTCATTAGAAACCTCACCAGTTGGTTCAACAAATGTGCTAAGGTCAGCATCTCTTGACAGTGGTCTTCTTGGTTGTGGAATCCTTCTTGGTGGATTCAATACCTTCTTCACAACCTTCTTAACATTTGCAATTCGTTTAAGAATCCCACTGGCCCTATTCTCCTTAGCCTTCTCCACTGAAATGTTCAAACTTCTGGCATCAAATTCAGCTTCATCCTCAGGATAGTGTCTGTCCAGTTCTACATCCAGCATTTCTTTAAACTGGTCAACTATCCTGGGATCATTCTTGATCCTGACATACTCCTCCTTAGTGATACCCAAAAGATTGGCATCACTCATATCAAGCAACTTGATCTGTGCAAGATGTGCCCTGGCTTCGGCTTGGTTTCTTTGTTTCATCTTCTTTCTTTCTTTAATATCATTACCAAGTCTGGCCAGTCTTCTGCTATCACTATCTGAAACTGGAGGAAGTATATCAGCATTGCCAGTTTCTAACATTACATCAGTGGCCGGCTGGGCAGATGCATCACCAGCTAAACCTTTTCCCTTATCCAAAACAACATTCCCCCTATCACCATCATCACCAGATCCACCAACTCTTTGCTCACCAGCTTCAGTACTGGTAGCCACAATCAATTCTCTTCCAGATGGAGTCCTTCCAGGTGCAACTGGTGCAAGGACTGCACTTCTTTCCCCCTTGGCAGCATCTAGACCTGCCCGAATACCTTCCCATTCAGAGGGGTGAGATGGCAACCGGTCAAGAGGCTGCCATGACTGCATGTCCTTACACTCCTTAAAGATTCCACACATCATCCTGAAGGACCTCCATAAATGGTTCGTCTCCTTTGACTGGGTCAAAACATTGGCAGACTTGTTCTTGACCAGTTTTCAATTCATTAGGATCTTGGAGTCTTCATCCAAACCAGAGACAACCTTTTCCTTCACTTCATCATCTTTCCTCTTCAGATTCTCTACTTCAGTGGTCAGTTTCTCCAAAGATTCAGCATGTAGAGATATCTGGGTGTTCAAATTCCCAATGTTGCCTCTCAACTGGTTGATCTCACTGGTGAGTGGGGCCAGATCAACCTGAGGAGTGGCCAGCTTGGTGATCTCAGACATCACCCTTTCAATCAAATGTGTTCTCTAGCACCCATCGTATCCTCTATCTTTTGACCCACTGAAGTGATCAACTGCTCTCCAAGGTCAGTCACATTTAGGCCAGGTCTTTCAACTAATTCCTTTACCTGCCTCTCAATTTCCTTCAAATCTACTTCAGTTGTTCTTATAGTGTTGCCAAGCAGATTGGAGATTGAAGTTGTGACCTTGGACTGAGTAAGGTCAAAGGCTTCCTTTAAAGTACCAGCCAGATTGTTGCAGCCAGTGACCAACTCATTTAGCTTGTTGAACACCAAGTCTTCATTTGATGAAAACTTGGTTAATCCCAGATCAACCACTTTAATGTGTCAAGTGATCCTTGTGTGTATCTGGAGAAAGACTTGGTGTTTTTGTCAAGTGTCTTCTGAATCTCCTCCACCCTGGTTAGAAGGTTTTGGAGATCGGCTTGAATGGAGACAACTTGACTGTCTAGTGACAAAGGAGAAGGTGTCACTGGACGCAGCAGTTTCTACTGGAGCAACTGGAGGAGGCAAACTTAGAGAAGTCTCCCCAGTTGTCAGTCCAGCAGTTGAAGAAATAGTAGGAGTGGTGGTAGAAGAAAGGACTGGAAAATCAAAGTGTTGTTCATGCTGAGAATGCTCAGGTGTGAACAACGGTGACGGTGGTGGGGGCATTTCTCGAGTAAATGAGAATTGCCCAGTTGGTGAAGGAGCGGTATATGTTGGGAAATATATATCAGTAGGCACATTTTCTTGTGGTGGTGAAAGTGAAATTGATGCGTCTGGAAGCGAGATTGGAGATGAAGGGTTTTGATCTGGTACAGCAGCATCAAAATTCTCCAAGTCTGTTTCAGTACCTTCAGAATCCGAAGATTCTATAAGGATTTCCTCGTCATTAACATCCATGTCCAGATCCATGAATGTGACAGAGGGCTGACCAGTTACCTGGTCAGGCTCCAGATGACCTTCCCCAGTTTCCTGGATGGGTGCATCTGTTGGTGGATCAGATACCGAAGTATCTTCACCAGGGATAGATGTGATTGGAGTTGCTTCAGTTATGGTTGCTCTATCCTCAACCACAACATTAGACGAACCGGAGGGTCCCTCATTATTTTGAGGCCCGCCCAGTTCCTTTCTGACTCACCTTCAATAGGTGCATCAGTTGAAGCGAATGCCAGTTGCATTCGTTCTGGAATTTCGACCTCTCCAGCTTCAGATACCAGAGAGTCTAAATTCCTTAACATATCTGGAGCAGTGTACGGTGAATCTGTACTTAAATATGCTTCTCTGCCCAGAATATGCTTAAAACAAAGAGAGAGGAACCTTGAAAAGGGGATACACACACCCCTGGTGCCCTTCAGCTTTTGGACCAGGCTTCTATACAAGATATCTGCAAAGTCACTCTCAATCCGTTCCACAAGCAGTAAGCCATTTCTGCTTGTGAGGAGTTAATCTGGTCAAGTCCACCAGAACTCCCACCCATACTCTCCACCAGGTGGATGAAAAAATACCTCCATGAAGGTGTAAGACCCTTCATGGTCATCGCACCTTTAGTCTTCAACACCCCATTCTCCAAACACTCCTTGTGTCCAATTTCAAGAAGGACTTGGCGAAAATTTATGTTTGAGGGTAAGACAACTGGAGATTCACCCTCTCTCCAGTAATTGAGGCGTAAGGCATCCCTCAATACATCAGCTGACAAGATACACTGGATTGTTCCATCCTTTAATGTGAAACTGATGGAGGAACAATCGGAAGAAAGAACGGCAGTGTACCAAATCTCACATAAGTAGTTGTGAAACATCTTACGTGGGTTTAGAGAGAATGAGGGTCCTATTGGAGAATCCTTCAAGAATTTTTGAATTCTTCCAATAAGGGTATTGGACGCTTGAGATCCTTGTAAACTTGCCATCGGATTATTTGGATTGAGTTTGATGACCGAAGCACTACTAGGGGCACCAGGTGCCGCTTTTACATCTGGTGAGGGATTTAATTTGATGTCCGAAGCATTACTAGGAGCACCAGATGCCGGTTTGACATCTGGTGAAGGAGCATATGGAACAGTCAAGAGATTTACATCTCTTGAACGAGATGATCTAGGAGCCATTGGAAAATGAAATTGAAATTTAGGAATTAGGGTTCTTGATTTATGAAGCAGAGAGAGAAATGAAGCAATTTTGATGATTGGAAAGTAAATGAAAGAATGTAAAAGAGAAGTAAATGAGTTTGGAGTAAATAAGGGTATTTATAAGGGATTCAAGATCCCAAGGAAATACCAAAAATTATATTTTAATAAATAAAATCCTTTTTGTAGATATTTTCACAAAGTTGGTTTGAATTTTGAAATAAAATAATAATTTGCCATGTCAACATTAAATGCTACCATGTCAGCATTAAATGCTACGACGGCTTATCTTACCCACGCGCCCACTCACTTTTTATTTTCCCAATACAAACAGTTGTCAAGTACTAAAGTGGCTTGAAACACGTCAGATCACAGATACCAAGTGGTTTAAAACACTCGAGTATCATCACGTGTCACACATATTGACCAAGTATTTCTAACGTTATAAAAATAAGACAAGACTGAACCTGGTCACTGGAGGATCAGTCCAGTACCAGTTTCCAACTGAAGAGTTCTCCAGTTGCCATTTTCAAACAAAAACGAATTTTAGTCAGAAAATTATTTTGAGTCTTTCCCCCTAAAAATGATCCAGAAATCAATTAGTGCCAAGATAGTATCACAAAGGCGTTCGATAGCCTGGCGAGCAAAGATTATCTGGACCTCCTCAACTGGAGAACTTCATCAGTGTCACTGACACGTTCAATAACAAAGAAAGCTCCAGTTTTAAGGATTTAACATTCCCAGTTCGCTGATGAGATGTTTAAAGGTTTTCTCATCGAGAGGTTTGTAAAAACATCAGCTAACTGTTTGTCAGTGGGGATGAAATGAATTTCAATGTCTCCTTTCATAACATGATCACGAATGAAATGATACCTGATGTCAATATGCTTTGTCTTTGGAGTGCATCACTGGGTTGTGAGATATAACAATTGCACTGGTGTTGTCACAAAAGATTGGGGTCCTTGTATACTTTTGACCATAATCTAGTAACTGGTTCTTGATCCAGAGAATCTGGGCACAGCAACTGGCCGCAGAAATGTACTCTGCCTCAGCAGTGGACATAGAGACTGAAGTCTGCTTCTTGCTGGTCCAACTTACCAGTTTTCCTCCAAGGAAATGACAACCACAAGTTGTTGATTTTCTATCTATCTTACAACCTGCATGATCAGAATCTGAATAACCCATTAGATCTAATCCTGAGCCTGTGGGGTACCAAAGACCAAGATTAGGACACCCTTTCAGGTATCTAAAGATACGCTTTACAGCGTGCAAATGTGATTCTTTAGGGTTAGCCTGAAACCTGGCACATAAACATGTTGCAAACATTATATCTGGTCGACTGGCAGTTAAGAACATCAGTGAACCAACCATACCTCTATAGTCAGTTATGTTAACTGGTTTGCCAGTTGGGTCAGAGTCCAAATTCAATGGTGCTGCAAAAGGTGTGTTTTTCGATGGGATTGAATCATATTTGTATTTTCTTAACAAATCTCTGACATATTCTCCTTGGTTTATGAAAATTCCATTTTCAGTTTGCTTAATCTGAAGACCTAAGAAAAATGTTAATTCACCCATTAAACTCATCTCATACTCAGATGACATGATTTTAGAAAACTTTTTACACATTGCATCATCAGTTGAACCAAAAATAATGTCATCAACATAAATTTGTACCAATAAGATATTACCTCTTTCTTTCAAGATAAACAAGGTATTGTCTATTGCACCTCTTTGAAAGCCATTTTTAAGAAGATGTTTAGTTAGAGTATCATACCAGGCTCTTGGGGCTTGTCTTAGACCATACAATGCTTTGTTCAGTCTATAAACCCAATGAGGATGCTTCTCATCGATGAAACCTGGAGTCTGCTTAACATAAACTTCTTCTTCCAATGTTCCATTAAGGAACGCACTTTTGACATCCATCTGGAAGACCTTGAACTGCAGATGGGCTGCATAAGCCAAAAATATTCTGATGGCTTCAAGTCTTGCAACTGGAGCAAAAGTTTCATCAAAGTCAACGCCCTCTGCTTGATAAATTGTAAGTCCCAACTCAATAGATGGCACTACCTGAAGACAACTCTATGTCGATGGTGGAGTTACTTTGCAATATATGCACTGAACTGGAGACGACCAGTTGCAGTGTGTATATACCAAGTTCTAGATAGATTACTTATTTAAAAGACAATAAGTAAAGAACAATGCAATAATACAAAATACTTGTAAGATAACTTGATGAGACAATATGTAATTTTCAATGTGTAATTTATTTATTGATGTTAAACAAATTACAAGGTTGATGCGGAACCAAGATAATACACGAATGTAAATATCCTAACAACCTATGAAATACAATTGATCTACACTCGGAATTTCTCAAAACAATCGAAACACTTAAAGTTGTGAAATGTTCCTTTTAGCGATTGAGAGAATATTGCACAAGTTCACCAAGAATATTGCAGGTTTGCAAAGTGTGAAGTGTTGTATGTTTTTCACTTGTAATTCTTGTGCAAACATTTTTGCAAATCACTTGATATTCTTCGTTGTGCAATGACTTGTATTTAAGGAATAGCATTTAATTCCTTAAAAGGCAGTGTAAAGTTGCAGTATAAAGCAACTTTACTCAACCAGCTTTATGTACCTTTTTGTACTTTATACATAGACAATTGCTTATTGTCCGGTAAAGGTACATAAAGCATACAAGTCAATTCCTCGTAATCAGTGTAAAGCTTTGTAAAGGCTTTTCACTGATGGTCTCCAGTTTGTAACTGACTAGAATGTCAACTGGGCTTCGCTGCCATTGTCATTCTCTATCTTCCATTTGTTGTCTTCGACTTCAACTGGAATGATTTTTCAACTTGGTCAGTTCTCAACTGGAGGAAGTCTTCAGTTGCGTTAACTGTACGGTGCAACTGGACTTCAATATATTTCTCGACAAATCATCTAGGTCTCCAGTTTCACTGGACAGTTTTACTGGGTCTCCAGGTACAACTGGAGACTGGCCAGTTTACCAGGTGAACTGGTCCTAACACTAACCATGTTGGCTTAATCAATCTTGCCAACCCAAATCCTTTTGTTGGTTATAAAAGTGTACCAACTCAACTCAATAATTTGTAGAAACAATGAAGCTTTTGTTGGTGTAATAGATGAACCAACTTACAAAAATGATTTGACAAAAAGGAGAAATACCAACTGACAGCCCAAGCTCTTTTTTTTCATTTTTTTAATTCTCTTATTCTTTTTATTCCTTTAATTTAATATATATTTAAAATAAAGAAACTAATTTCCAAAAGGCCCCCTCGCCGAGACAAAAATGCAGAAGCAAACATGCCTATGTCACCACTTCAGCCCCCTCGACGAGACCAAAACCACCCTCGCCAAGATCAAAATGCAGACCCAAAATTTATATGTCAACTCTTCAACACCCTCGACGAAGCCCAAATTACCCTCGGCGAGATTGAGACTCAGACCCAAAATCCATATGTCAAGTCCATAGGCACGCTCGACGAGGCCCAAATACCCCTCGGCGAGACTGAAACATAGACCCAAAAATTTTATTTGGTCATAACAGTGGTCTCGACAAGATCAAAAGACCCCTCGCCGAGATTTTCTTACAGCCGCCCCCACACTTAAATCTTACCTCGTGTTGAATTGACTTATCATATCACCTCGGTAGCGTCCGACGCCTACAAAAGTCAACTACAAACTATAAATTACGGAAATTAAAGCCAAGACAAAATTTAAAAATGAAAGTAAAACACACGGGTTGCCTCCTGCGAAGCGCTTAATTTATTAACGAGTCTTTAGCTCGACTCCAAGTCCTTTGAGTTTTACTTGTTGATGGCATAAAAGCCAATCTAAAAGCCAATCTCAGAAACCGTGATCGTCCTCATTGTCTCTTCATAAATTCTCATATGATAATTGCATTTCAATCGGTGAGGTCCATTCACAAATAAAGACTGGTCGTCAACCATGGTTTTTGGCAAACAATTCCACATATCCGGACGAATAACCTTTCTTAACCACATAAGGTCCCGTCTACTTCGATTTAAGATTGGGTGCCTTGAGTTTGTACTTCGATTGAAATAAGAGCACCTTGTCACCGACCTTAAACTCCTTTCTCTTGAACTTGCTATCATGCCAAGCTTTTGTACGTTCCTTGTAAAGCATTGAATTGTCATAAGCTTGCAACCTCATTTCATCTAACTCGTGCAATTGCAAAAACCTCTTCTCACCTGCTAAGATCAAATCCATATTGCAATTTTGCAAAGCCCAATAGGCTTTGTGCTCAATCTCAACCGGGAGATGACAAGTTTTACCATAAAGAAGCTTATAAGGGGTAGTACCAATCGGCGTCTTGTAGGCGGTTCTAAACGCCCACAAGGCATCATCAAGCTTCTTAGCCCATATCTTGGGGTTATCATGCACAGTTTTCTCAAGAATACGTTTCAAGGCCCTGTTGGTGTTTTCCACTTGGCTGCTTGTTTGAGGGTGATACGAAGTGGAGAACCTATGGGTCACACCATACTTCTGTAAAACCTTAGCAAGCTGGTGATTCGCGAAATGTGTCCCGCGATCACTTATTAAGGCCTTTGGTACACCAAATCGACTAAACAACTTTTTCAAAAAATCTATCACTACTCTAGCATCATTGGTCGGAAGTGCTTTAGCCTCAGCCCACTTGGACACATAATCAACGGCTACCAAAATATAAAGAAACTTATTCGAAGGGGGAAAAGGACCCATGAAATCAATTCCCCAAACATCAAAAACCTCACATACCTGAATCATTTGTTGAGGCATTTCGTCTCTTTTAGTGATATTACCTTGGCGCTGACAAGCATCACACACTTCCACCAAGGTCTTAGCTTCCTTGAAAATGGTAGGCCAATAGAATCCTGCATCAAAAACCTTCTTACCGGTTACTGAAGGTCCATAATGACCACCAGTTAGACCATAGTGACAAGCATCTAAAATCTTCCGAGTTTCTGCACCAGACACACATCTCTTGATCATTCCATCTGCACTCATTCTAAACAAATATGGTTCTTCCCAGAAATAATGCTTGATCTCAGAAAAGAATTTCTTCTTTTGTTGAGAAGACATTTCCTTAGGAAGAACATCTGCACAAAGATAATTAGCAATGTCTGCATACCATGGTTCCTCAACATTAACCTGCATCAAATACTCGTCAGGAAATGCATCATCAATTTCATGCTCTTGTAACTCCTCAAGGTGAGGGTTTTCGAGCCTACTCAAATGATCGGCCGCCACATTTTCAGCCCCCTTTTTGTCCTTGATCTCAATGTCGAATTCTTGCAAAAGCAAGACCCAACGGATGAGACGGGGCTTGGCATCTTGTTTAGAGAACAAGTACCTCAATGCGGAATGGTCGGTATAAACAATGGTCTTATTAAGAACCAAGTAGGGTCGAAACTTATCAAAAGCATACACAACGGCCAACAATTCTTTTCGGTCACTGTATAATTTTGTTGAGCCGGTTGAGGGTTTTGAAGGTATGAAACGATCTATGTGAAGATCGTCTTAGGTTCTAAGAAATGAAACGATCTTGGTTTAAGATCGTTTTAGGTTTCTTTCTAAAACTTTCTAAGTATTTGAAATGACCAAACCAATCCTTTCGGATTAATTAGCCAGAAACAAACACTTTACAACTCACACTTGTTTAGAACGATCTTGTGAGGATCGTCTAACAAGTCACAAAACACAAGTAAGTGAAACAAGCTTTCAAAGACTAAGACGATCTTGATAAGATCGTCCTAGTGAAGATCGTTCTGGTCATCTTCTTCATCTCAACAGTTTTCCAGAAAAACTCCATTAACAACTTTTTAAAAACTTCAATTTTTGAATTACTGGGAGTTAGATCATGAAATCACTGGCAAACTGTTTGAATTCATGTCCGCAACACGTTTATGAACAAAATTCAACACAAAACACAACAGAATCAAATCCCAAAAATTCGCGCCAAAACTCCAAAATTCAATCTCGAGATTTAGATTGAATTGAAACTTTTACTTGACAGGATTATGTTTTCAACTACCACAAATCTATTGATGAACAAATAATTGTGATTTTATGTGATTTGAAGTGTGAATTTTGAAGAACCAGATGGTGAAAAGTTCGAACAGAATTTGTGAATAACTTTGATTTTGATGAATTTGTAAT
>CM067168.1:3388158-3455658 GCA_034093135.1 Erigeron breviscapus
GAATGGTGGTTAATGATATGATGATGATATGTGCATGTATATGTGGCTTGTTCATCTAGAACACTAGACCTTTTTAGGTTGCCATGACACGTGCACGTTTTAAGGGCCCTAACGTGAAAAGATGATAGATGTGGATTAGTTTAGGATTAATGTGGAAACCTAAACTAAACGTGGTAAATGCTCGAGCTAATTAGATGTTAAGTGTTATGCATAACCCGTGCCTAATGTGGTAATAGGTACGTATAAATCGTGCTCGTATGTGGGAGAGTACGTCGTGCTCGCATGTGGGAGAGTACGTAGTGCCCGTATGTGGGAGGGTACGTTAAATGGTTGCTCGGGTGGCTCCTTGCAACCAGTCATATGTGGCGAGTAGTTCGGGTGGCCTGATGACCCACTTAATGTTATGAACATAACGTGCTACTCATGGATCGACATTGTCTTTCCTTAACGGTAACTTCGGTTACAACTTAACGGTGACCTAGTCACAACCTAATGAGATGAAATGACGAAATTGATTAGGCACGCTTAGGGTCGTGAACTCTATGCTTATATGTGATGTGGATATGTTTATACGGTGGTATGAATGCCTAATTAAAATGACGTAATGCTTTAAAGTGACGATTTAAATGGATGAAATGTTTTGCTTAAACCTGGTGTTATCTTACTTAGCTTTATAGCTAACACTTGTTTCTTTTAATGTGTTGACACCCCTCAGGTTAGGCAGTGAAATGACGTGTGAAGCTTTGGCGAGAGATGGGTAGATGATCAAGCTGGCTTTAGTTTACCCAATAGCTTCGCATAGACCTTCTGTTATTGATTTCCTTTATGGAACTTATGTAATGACTATGTTATGATTGCTTTATGTTGGGCAATCTTATGGATTTCTTTTATTACTGATTTGATGCTATTAGTAACACCACTTATGTTTCTCAACTGTTTTCCTTAGTTGAGTATTTTCCTAAATCGTTTCCGCATGATTTAACGCCGTTAGGCGAAATTTTTGGAAATCCATATTTTTACGAAACGGGTGTTACAAGTTGGTATCAGAGACAGGTTTAAGTGAACCAAGGCCTATTGACCATAGGATTTGGACTTAAACTTAGGATATGCATGCTAGGTACTCGTAGGATGCCTTAGCTAGTGATGACATGTAATGTAGGATGGGTTGGGATGAGTGCGAGTGTGATAAGGCTTACGAGATGTTTATGTTACGATGATATGATTTAGCCTTATCCCAACGAACTTTTGTTTTATTTCGCGCTTATCAACTCCACCATTTTATTGAAGGAAAATGGTTAACACTCGCAACCGCAACATCCAACGTGACGGAGCAACTGCCAGCGTTACTCCACCTGTCCATCCAGGTGCAGTTGCTACTAATGCTGCTGCTACTGCTGCTGCAGCTAACGTGAATAGAAATCAAGTGAATCCTCAGCAGGTCAATCGACAAGGCTCGTTAGGCCCTATGCCTCCACCTCCTGGTAATCAACCCATAGTTAACGAAGCAGTGGTGGAGCAAATCCCTAATGCAGCTGAACTGTACAATCTTGTGCTGACTCTCCAAGCCCAGTTAGCACAGACTCAAGAGCAACTGAACAACGCTCTTGCCGAAAATGCTGAAGGAACCGATGGCAATTTCTCAGTGCCTTCTCACCACACTGAGTTACCAGTTAATAATGTAGTCGTTCCCCCTGTTAATGTTGATGTGGCTCCTCCTAATGTAGTTCAAGCTCCCCGATTCAAGTTCGAAAGTTTTCAGAAGTGCGGAGCTCAGAAATTCTATGGAACACTTAATGCAGTGGGTTGCATGGAATGGCTGGATGATACTGAGATGGTCTTTGAAGCTTGTGACTGTCCAGAGGATAAAAAGGTGTTGTGTGCGAGTAGAATGTTGAAAGAAGGTGCTCGAGATTGGTGGAAGAGCATTACTATTTCGATGACTCCAGATATGGTATCTGCTATCACATGGGCTACCTTCAAGCAGAAGTTTATTGAGGAGTATATCGGGACTCATGAACAGCGCAAGATGGAAAAGGAGTTTCGTGCTTTGACGGCTGAAATTGGTAAAGTCAATGATTATGCTCGTTCCTTTTTGGAAAAGATGAAATTTGTGGGTCATCTATTCAGAACTGATGCAGATCAAGTCGCCTGCTATGTCGATGGTTTACCTCCAAGTTATCGAGGTATTTGTAGGCAGCATAAGACCTTAACTGAAGCAATCAAAGAATCCAAAAAGCTTGATGATGATTTTGCTGCGGATAAGAAAGTTGAAAAGAAAGAGGATGAAAAGAAGTCTGGCAATAAGCGGAGGTTTGGTGGGTCAAATCGTTTTGGTAAGAAATTCAAGGGATCTTCGTCCTCCGACAAGGGAAAGACAGACAAGGATGGAAAATGGTGTTCTAGCTGCAAGGCTTTTCATTTTGGTCAGTGTTCTGCTAAGACCCGCAGGTGCAATAGGTGTGGAGCACAGGGTCATACTTTTGATGAATGCACTGATAAAGCAAGATGTTATAAATGTGGAGATGCAAAGCACCGAATTGCCGATTGTCCCCAAATGAAGAAAGATGAGGGAAAGAAAGCGGAAGCTTCCAAAGCCAAAGCCCGTGCTTTTCAGATGACGGCTGAGGAGGCAAAAGACGACGATCAGGTAGTTACTGCTACCCTTATTGTTAACTCCAAACCTGCAAATGTGTTATTTGATTCTGGTGCGAACAAATCTTTTGTGTCTACTCTGTTTGCTCCTAAGTTAGACATGACTACTAGTTCTTTACGGTGCCCTATAGAAGTAGAAGTGGCTAATGGTGCAACGTCTATTATTCGGGAAGGTTACTCTGATTGTCCTTTAGAAATAGAGGGTCGTTTGTTTACTGCTAACCTGTTACCCGCTACTATTCCTAGTTTCGATGTTGTTCTCGGTATGGACTGGATGTCTAAAAATGATGCTGTCGTCTTATGTTCGAAGAAGATAGTTCGTATCGCTACCCCTGACGGAAAAGGTGTTTGTGTTTATGGTGACAAGAAGCCGGGGAATGTTAAGGTGATCTCGATGATGAAATCGCTTCGTTGTATACGGCAAACTAAGTCACATTTTCTAGCTTATGTCATCGATTCTCGTATCGCGAAGCCTACAGTTTCTGATGTTGAAGTTGTTTCCGAGTTTCCTGATGTTTTCCCTGAAGATCTTCCAGGTCTTCCTCCTGACCGTGAGGTTGAGTTTTCTATCGACCTTATTCCTGGTGCTACTCCTGTAGCCAAAGCTCCCTATCGATTAGCTCCGACAGAGATGAAGGAGTTAATGACGCAAATTCAGGAACTTTTAGATAAAGGTTTCATTCGTCCGAGTTCCTCTCCTTGGGGTGCTCCTATCCTTTTCGTAAAGAAGAAAGACGGATCCATGCGCATGTGTATCGATTATCGCGAGCTGAATAAAAGAACGGTGAAGAATAAATATCCACTCCCTCGTATTGATGATTTATTCGATCAACTTCAAGGTGCTTCTTATTTTTCAAAGATTGACCTACGGTCTGGCTATCATCAATTAAAGGTTGAAGAAGAAAGTGTAGCCAAAACAGCGTTCCGAACTCGTTATGGTCACTATGAGTTCCTTGTCATGCCATTCGGTTTGACAAATGCTCCAGCGAAGTTTATGGATTTGATGAACCGCGTCTGTCGACCTTTTCTGGATCATTTCGTTATTGTTTTTATCGACGACATCCTTGTGTATTCAAAGTCGGAAGAGGAACATAGAGAGCATTTGAGAGCTGTCCTTCAAGTCCTCAGAGAGAAAAAGCTATATGCTAAGTTCTCCAAGTGTGAGTTCTGGCTAAAGGAAGTTCATTTCCTCGGCCATGTCGTCTCCTCGGATGGTATAAAAGTGGATCCTGCAAAGATAGAAGCGGTGTCGAAGTGGGAGCAGCCTAAGTCTCCTACTGAAATTAAGAGTTTTCTTGGTTTGGCTGGTTACTATCGACGTTTTATTCAAGATTTCTCGCGCATTGCCAAGCCAATGACTGAATTAACGAAGAAAGGTGTGAAGTTTGTGTGGACCGACACTCAAGAGAAAGCCTTCACGACGTTGAAGAAGAAGTTGTGTGAAGCTCCAGTCTTAGCCTTACCCGAAGGAACAGATGATTTAGTGGTCTATAGTGACGCATCCATCACGGGGTTAGGGTGTGTATTAATGCAACGAGACAAAGTTATCGCTTACGCCTCTCGACAGCTGAAGCCTCATGAGCGGAACTATCCTACTCATGACCTTGAGCTGGCTGCTGTTGTTTTTGCTCTGAAATTGTGGCGACATTATCTGTATGGTACGAAGTGTACCCTATACACGGATCATAAGAGCTTACAGTACGTGTTTACTCAGAAGGACATGAATGTTAGACAACGACGGTGGATGGAGTTATTAAAGGATTATGATTGTGAGATTAAATATCACCCAGGCAAAGCTAATGTGGTTGCCGATGCCTTAAGCCGCAAAGGATATGCGAAGAGTAGATTATGTGCGATGATTACAAAGATTGAGTCGAATTTACTGGAACCTATTCGATTAGCTCAAATTGAAGCGTTAAAGGATGATAATGTGAAAGCGGAGTCTATTGGGAAAAAGAAGAAGAACAGACTCCAAATGGAAGAAAATAGTCGTGGCCTTCGAACTTACAAAGGTAGAATATGGGTTCCTCTCTATGGAGGCAATCGTGAGTTAGTAATGGATGAAGCTCACAAAACTAAGTATTCTGTACACCCTGGTGCCACAAAGATGCATGCGGATTTGAAGCCGATTTATTGGTGGCCCAGTATTAAGAACGATGTGATGATGTATGTGCAGAAATGTTTGACGTGTGCTAAAGTGAAAGCTGAACATCAAAAGCCTTACGGGAAATTTCAGCAACTTGAGATCCCTGAGTGGAAATGGGATCACATTACGATGGATTTTGTGACCAAACTTCCGAGGACGCCTCGTGGTCACGATATGATATGGGTTATTGTCGATCGATTAACGAAGAGTGCTCACTTTCTCCCAGTTCGTGAGACTGCTCCTATGGAGAACTTCGCTACGTTGTATATTGATGAAGTGGTTACTAAACATGGTGTTCCGATATCGATTGTGTCCGATCGTGATGCTCGATTCGTTTCCAACTTTTGGAAGAGTTTTCAACGGGAAGTTGGTACTCGAGTTCGTCTGAGCACAGCCTATCATCCGCAGACCGATGGGCAAAGTGAAAGGACTATTCAAACGCTCGAAGATATGCTCAGAGCTTGTGTAATGGATTATGGTGGTTCGTGGGATAAACACCTACCTCTTATTGAGTTTGCGTATAATAATAGTTATCATGCGAGCATTGGAATGCCACCTTTTGAGATGTTATATGGTAGAAAGTGTCGAACTCCTAGTTGTTGGTTGGAGCCCGGGGAAAAGCAATTTGCTGGACCCGAAGTAGTACAAATTACGGCCGATAAAGTTAATGTTGCAAAGAAAGCCTTGCGTGTTGCTCGTGAAAGGCAAAAGTCATATGCTGATAAGAAAAGGAGGCCGTTTGATTTTAAAGAAGGTGAAATGGTTTTACTCAAGGTGTCGCCTTGGAAAGGTGTATTACGATTTGGCAAACGAGGAAAGCTAAGCCCTAGATTCATTGGACCTTTCAAGATTATCAAGAAGGTTAACGAACAGGCATTTCAACTGGAATTACCTCCAGAACTACACGCAATTCACAGCACATTTCATGTGTGTTATCTACGTAAATGCTATGCAAATGAAGCGGATGTCATTCCACTCGAGGACATAAGTATTGATCCAAACAAGCAGATTGTTGATGAACCTGTTGCTATAATGGGAAGGAAACAAAAGAAGTTACGACGAAAGACTATCGATCTAGTTCTCATTAAGTGGAAACACAATCACGGCGAAAGTATGACTTGGGAGACCGAGTCCGTAATGCGGGAGACCTATCCCCACCTTTTTGATGCTGAAGTGATTCCGGGGACGGAATCCTCTTAAGGGGGAGGTAATTGTAACATCCCAAAACTTAAACGTATATGTTGACTAACGTCGTTAGGTCAAATTATAAGTCCGTGATACGGTTGTGTGGAAATATGTGTTTATATGTTTATGTACCCTATATGTGAGATTTAATTATCTTTAATGAGTGACAATAAAGTAGATTTAAATGATGTGTAAAAGGCCTTTGTAGTGTGCGAAAGTGCTTTAGTATGTTATATGTATCCCCAATAAGTGTTTTTAAGCGAAATAAAGTCGATATGAAGTCCAGGGACTAGTTTTGCCAATGGTGAAAAGTTAAAAACGGGTTAAGAAAAGGATTAGCCTAATCTAGGTTAATTTGGCAGCCTCAAAACTTAATTAGAACATTCATCAGCCTCTCCAATCCCTTAATCGATTTCTAAAGCAATTGTTCAAGTTTTGGTTGAATTGATTGAGTATTTTGGGTTACGTTCAATTGGCTATCAAAGCAATCAGGTAATCAATGGGTTGTTAATTGTATTTTCAGTTCTAAAAGATGTTTTAATATTGATTCAAAACTGATTTTAAAAGGGTTTTGCAATTAATTAGAGTTTAAAAGATGTTTTGGTTAATTGATGTTCGTAATGGTGTTTAACGGGTGTATAAACGATCTTGATGATCGAAAGATGTTTAAATATGTCAAAAACGTGTTTTGGAAGAAGCCATTGTCGATCGATTCCTGAAAAAAATGAAGAACAGAGCCGTTTTTGAATTCTGAACGAAGTTGGGTTTAAGTTCGTTTGAGCCATCTTCGTAAAGCATAAATTCGTTTTCTGGAAACTATCTTCGTTTGACAAAACGAAGATCATCTTCGTTCGAAGCTAAAAACGAAGGCTAAGTTCGTTTGATGTTCAAATTCGTTTTCTAAATTCGTTCTAGGCTAAATTCGTAAGGTTTAATGCTGGACTTTTACGTAGTCAGTCCTAAGGTCATACGAGAGTCGTTTTAAGGTCCCAAATGACTTATATTTCATATGTTAATGTACGATAGGTGTTGGGGATTACTATTAAGCACTATTAGCTCTCTGTTTGCTCGCGTACACTACTACGAGGTAAGATACACTACTTTTGTCACGCTGAGGGTGCAACAAAAATGGTTTCATAAACTATAACCTCCAAAACGGTAAGGTATAACCTATATTGTGGTTGGGTTGATATGGGAGGTATTCGGGGATTAAAGATGACGATGCCTATGCTTATAATGTTTCCCCGCAAATACGTTTATGATATGATATGTGATGATATGTTTAAACGATATGATATGTTATGATGAATGGTGGTTAATGATATGATGATGATATGTGCATGTATATGTGGCTTGTTCATCTAGAACACTAGACCTTTTTAGGTTGCCATGACACGTGCACGTTTTAAGGGCCCTAACGTGAAAAGATGATAGATGTGGATTAGTTTAGGATTAATGTGGAAACCTAAACTAAACGTGGTAAATGCTCGAGCTAATTAGATGTTAAGTGTTATGCATAACCCGTGCCTAATGTGGTAATAGGTACGTATAAATCGTGCTCGTATGTGGGAGAGTACGTCGTGCTCGCATGTGGGAGAGTACGTAGTGCCCGTATGTGGGAGGGTACGTTAAAATGGTTGCTCGGGTGGCTCCTTGCAACCAGTCATATGTGGCGAGTAGTTCGGGTGGCCTGATGACCCACTTAATGTTATGAACATAACGTGCTACTCATGGATCGACATTGTCTTTCCTTAACGGTAACTTCGGTTACAACTTAACGGTGACCTAGTCACAACCTAATGAGATGAAATGACGAAATTGATTAGGCACGCTTAGGGTCGTGAACTCTATGCTTATATGTGATGTGGATATGTTTATACGGTGGTATGAATGCCTAATTAAAATGACGTAATGCTTTAAAGTGACGATTTAAATGGATGAAATGTTTTGCTTAAACCTGGTGTTATCTTACTTAGCTTTATAGCTAACACTTGTTTCTTTTAATGTGTTGACACCCCTCAGGTTAGGCAGTGAAATGACGTGTGAAGCTTTGGCGAGAGATGGGTAGATGATCAAGCTGGCTTTAGTTTACCCAATAGCTTCGCATAGACCTTCTGTTATTGATTTCCTTTATGGAACCTATGTAATGACTATGTTATGATTGCTTTATGTTGGGCAATCTTATGGATTTCTTTTATTACTGATTTGATGCTATTAGTAACACCACTTATGTTTCTCAACTGTTTTCCTTAGTTGAGTATTTTCCTAAATCGTTTCCGCATGATTTAACGCCGTTAGGCGAAATTTTTGGAAATCCATATTTTTACGAAACGGGTGTTACAGTTACTTTGCTTGCTTGTTGTTTGTTGGCATCTACCGTTTATGCTATTAATCATTATTGTATGATGAACACGTTTCACATTTTCATCATAAGGGGGAGAAATGATTATATGATTGATAGATAGAGTTCAAGGATATAGGTAGAATTTGATTGATAGATATTGTTCAAGGATGATTGTCGTGTTTGGATGTTCAAAGGATCGTAAGTTTAGGTGAAGATCGTAAGTTTAGGTGAAGAGAGTGAATAATTATCGTGATATGTTGAGAATTGATATATTGTTTTGAGAAAGTTAAAGGATTGATTCGAGATTGAGTATATTCAAGATGATGTACATGGTCAATAATTGAAAGATTTATTGAATAATTGACCATTGTTTGATGATTAGAAGAGTTTGAGATTGAATGGAGATTGTTCGTTTGTTGATACTTGTGATAGCTAAGTTTGTTTAATGTCTTGAGAAGATTCATAGTTTGAAGAGATTGTTGATTCGAGGGGGAGCAAGAGATTAAAGATTTGTTATTGAATAATATGCTCCAAGAAAGAAATGTTTGTTTGAGGGGGAGCAAGAATAAGTTGATCAAAGAATTGAGTGCTCCAAGATAATTGTTGATTCAAAGACAAGTTCGATCAAGAATTGAAGTTTTAAAGTCAAATCAAATTTCCGCATTCCAAAACCAAGCTTCCGAAATGCCAAGAAATTTCAAAGTCAAAACCAAGCTTCCGCAAAGTCAAAAGAATTCAAAGTTAAATCAAGCTTCCGCAATACCAAAAGAATTCAAGGAATTCAAAGTCAAAACCAAGCTTCCGCAAAGCGAAAAGAATTCAAAGTTAAATCAAGCTTCCGCAATACCAAAAGAATTCAAGGAATTCAAAGTCAAAACCAAGCTTCCGCATGCTACTCAAAGATTCAAGTCACTTCTTCGAGCAACATCAAGTTGAAATCAACATTCAAAAGTTCAAGTTGTGAAAGCTCAAAAGCTACAAAGATTTCAAAGATGCTTCCAAAGTATTTAAAGTTGCAAGAGAAGATCAAGTCTTAGAAAGTCATCGTCAAGAATATTTGTTTGTTGAGAAGATTCAAAGTCAAGGTTGATACAATACGTTGAAGACAATGAGAAAGCTTCAAGATCTACTCAACATTGAAGATTTTCAACAAAAGGGCTCATCATATTATTTAAAGACCGAAGACGATGCAACATTTACAATTCAACACCAAGGGGGAGATTGTTAGAAATATAAATTAGTGGTGTTTAATTGTAAATAGAGTTACATTTGTAATGTTGTTAAAGTGTAAGGGGTCTAGATGAAACTTGTAATGTTTAGGATATAAATACCCCTTGTAACCACATTATGTAACGAACCCTTTGATAATAAACACACACTTAATCTAATCACTTTCTCTCTCCTCCATATTATCTTCAACCTCCATTTCACACACAAACACACTTTACACATACTAACCTAAAACCTCCATTAAACCTTCAATTAAGCTCATTTTCGTTTATAACAACTTTAGATATACTCTTCAATCAGATGAGAATGAGTTTACCTGTCAATTCACACTAGATGAATTCAGATCGATCATTGGTTTTCCTGAACAAGAAGAATATGAAGAGTTGCCATCAGTTGATGAAATGTTGACAGCTGTACATGCTTTGGGATATGAAGGGGAATTGACATCCATGAGGGATTTTAAAAGGATGAATGTGGCTACATTATGGCATACAATGTACAATATCTTAAGCACCTGTCTGATGCCATCTCAGAAGGGGATTGATGCAATGACAAAGCACTCACTGTCAATATACTATGCTGTCACTCATAATGTGAAATGTGATTTTGCCAAGATTGTATGGGACAAAATGAGACAAGTTGTGAAAGGAAAGGATGTTCAAGAAAGAAAATACATTCCTTATATTCGATTCTTCACCTTGATAATCGAAGATGTACTTGATAATGTTGAAGAGATACCAAAGTTGGAAGATAGCTTCAAGTGTGTGATTGCAATGTATAAATCAAACATGAGAATAAGAGGCACAGGAAGTGAGATTGCAAGACCATTTCCAATTCCACCATTTCTGCTAAACCTGGTTCCTGCTGAGAGTCCCCACCTTAGGACTTATAGAGAGTGGTTAGCCACAACAATGGGGTCTGAAAGCCGACAGACTCCTACCCAAGCTGTGCATAGGTCGCCAAGTGAGGGTCCTAGGTCACATAAAAGAAAAAGAGGGGATAGTGGTGAAGGGACTTCTGGGCAGAGGAGAAGGAAATCGAAAAGAGTTATGTTTGAACAAGATGTTGTAACACCTGAACCTGTTTCTTCACCTGTTTCTCAACCTACACCATCAAATCAATCAACACAATCTACACCAACCGTTCACTTTTCGCAATCTTCACCTTCACAATCTACACCTTTACCATCCGTTGTTTCACCAAACCCACCAACTTTTACACCACCTCGCTCATCACCTATACTTAATCCAACACCGCTTGCTTCAGCACTACCTAATGAACCAACTCCACCACCAGGTAGAAGACTTAAAATGGCTGCTCGAAGGTCACCAAAGAAATCAAAGAAGAAGAAATCCAAAAGAAAACATAAGTCTGCTGGATTGGAACATATTGGTGCCTCGACAGAGTTGGATGTTGAATAAGTAACTCAAGGAATTCATAATGTTGTATCTGAGTTGGAAACTGAGCATGTTAGCACTGGAGATGATGTTGTGCTAGAGGAACAAGGCAGAATTGAGGGAGGAGTTGAAAATGTAAGAGAGGATGTGCGGTCCGGGTTAGGACAAGGGCATAAAGAAAACGTTGGCCCTCCGATAGTTCAAACCAATGTGTCTAGCCGGGTTGTTTACCCTAGGGTAGAAGTCGGGAACTGCCCATTCTTGCTTGCACCAAACTCTCCTAGCCATTCTGACTCTTCACAACAGGAGTTAGTCTCACAAATGCACGGGGATCAGCCACGCTCACCACACTCTCCTCATTTGGAGGATGAGAGTGTTGAAATAAGAGAGGACCAGCCCCACCTCTCGCCTTCATTTCATACACAAGAGTCTAGATCTCCTAGGTACACGAATTCACAAGCTCAGTTGAGTACTGATGCCGGATTAAGCGGAGGGGGCCCCACTTTGTGTGACCCTCAAGGACAGCTTGGAAATCCGGCCTTAACTAACATCACGCCAGCTTTAGCCGCAGGTAACAGTCCTCAGACCAAGACTGGGGGACAGTATGAACGCCGTAGTGACACTGCTGTTCCTCAGGATCAACCTGAGACTGTATTAACGGGCATTCTTAGTGACCCCGGTGTTGTGAGAGGTGTTTCCCAACAACAACAAGTCCCGGACAGTGATTTATCACAGTCTAGGACACAAATTGATTCGGGTTGCAAAGCCCATGAATCTGAAACTGCTGGTGAGGGTATAACCCGAGGATCCGCAGGAAATCCTGAATCAGCTTCGCTGAATTTAGGTCACACTACAAATGTGCAAACAACCCCCGGGTTGGCTACTCCACCTCCTACCCAAACACAAAGAACACCAACACCCATTCAAACATCATCAACCACAACAAATCTTCCTACCAAAGATCAAGCATGTGAAGTTTTACTTGGCATTCTACGTTCGGAAGGGGATTTGTTGAATATGACTGAAAGGGCTGTGTTGAATTCTCTTGAGGTACGAGAAAGAGAACTTGCTAATGAAAGAAGAGTAAAAGCTTTACAAGATCAAGTTGAAAGACAAAAGGCTGAATATGATGCAAAGCTTGCTTCATTTGAGCTTAGATTATTAGCATTAGAATCTTGCCGACCGGCCTCGGTTGCTTCTAGACGGGATGATCCTGATTCTGATGATCACCCTGAGGGGGAGAACCAAGGAGAGGGTCAAGCCAATATTGAAAATACTTCGGCAAGAGTTGATGTGAATGTTGAGGATGTGGTAATGCAAGAAAGAGCAGAGGGTGGAAATCAAGCTGAGAACGATACTTTAGATGATGTGATTAGAAGAAGATTAGTTGAAGTTTTTGGTGCTGATTCAGATGTAGAAAGTGAAGAAGAATATGAAAATGTTGAGATTAATGATGAAGAAGGTTTTGTATTTGAAGACAATTTAGTTGAATATGCTGAAGGAGAAGTTGATCTTGAGGCCATAAAGGATAATGTAATATTGGATGAGCCAGAGATAGTTGAAACTCCTGTGAACGTAGAAGCTGTAGAGGAACCTATGTTTAAAGAATTTGCAGATCTTGATTACTTTGAAACAGGTTCTTCAAGCAGAATTGAAGTTGGATCGTCATCTGTTCGTGCTAGCTCAGCTCCACAGCATTACAATTTTAATGAATTTAACAATTTTGATGATTTGAGAAAGACTCTAGAAGCTGCAGTTCAGAACTTTAAGAAATCAACTTACAAACAGGTTTTGAGAGAGGCAATCATATCCGAGGAAGTTCTTCCTGATTATTTTCCAACTGATTTAACTGAAGAACAACTAAGATTTATTAATCGGGGATACTTCTTGAGGGATAGAGAAAGAATGGTTGCTCTCGGCATCAAACCTAAAGAAGCAGCTAAGAAATCGAGATATCTGGAGGAAAGGGCATATCCTATATTTTGTGGAGCAACTAAAGTCACTAAAACCAAGAGACCAGAGTTAGACTCGATGTACAAGTTTAAGGAAGCAAGGCAAATAGAAGAATACACAGAGCTTCTTAAACTTACAAAACAATACAATCCAAAGTTGCTGGAAGAACAAAGAAATCATAAGATATTGGTGCTGATCAGAGTGATATTGATTAAAAGAGTTACTATCTCTATTCCATGTTTTCACGTCAAAAGAGATAATAACAAGATCTACCGATTTACAGAAGCCCAATTCAAACTTTTGCCAGTTGATGACATTATCTTCCTCTACAACCATTTCCTGAATGCAATGCAAAGATACCGTGAAGATGTAATTGCTTTTGATGCTGTAAAAAGATACATGTCAAGTTGTATTCAATATGCTTCATTGGAAGATTTTCAAATAGGGTTTGAAGTTGTGAAGAGGAAGATAAATGTTCCATATCCAGATCAGAGTCTTTACACTGAAGACATTGAAAAACTCAGTATTGGTCATGTCATCGAAGAACCATCTTTTGGGGTTGTCTTTTTAAATAGCCGAAAGAAGAAGATTTTCATTCGTATGGATGAACTTGCTTCTTATTCTGATGGAACATTGGAGTTTTGTAAAAATGTGTTGCTGTGCTTAAAAGAAGATGAGCAAGATGAAAAGAAAAGGGAAGTGTTTGATAAAGTAATCTCCAAGATCAATCAAAGGCTTGAGTACCGAGACAGCATTCGAATGATGAGAGAAGCAAAGAATGTTCAGAAGTCAAAGTATGTTGTTCGTCGGAAAGGAGGTTGTTGGATCAAATACGAGCCTAGTCATCTACCAGGGCCACATAACATTCCTCCAAGAAACTTTGAAGCTAATATGATTGTTCCAGATGACAGACCCGAAGGAGAAAATTGGTTCTGGCATCCAAATAAAGACAGACCGAATACTAGAGTTTGAAGATGGACAAAGACTGGATCTTTTTCACAAATCACTACTAAGGTGGAGATTGTTAGAAATATAAATGTAGTAGTTGATTTGTATCTTTTGTACTTACATTGTAAATGTTTAAGTATGGAAGGGGGCATATTGTAATATGTGTATAGGTATATAAACCCCCTCCATAATGCAAAATGTAACCTTTCACCTTATAATACAAACTAATCTTTCCCTGCCAAACACTCTTTCTCTCTCTACTTTCTCTCTCCTAAAACCGCCATTGATACACACACTTACACACACATAAACTCGAATTCTATTCTTTACAGTGCATTATTGAATGAAGAATTGGAAGAAGTTGTTTATGTATATCAGCCACCAGGGTTCGTCAATGAAGAAAAACCTCACTGGGTGTACAGACTGAACAAAGCTTTATATGGTCTGAGACAAGCACCTAGAGCCTGGTATGATACTCTTACTAAACATCTTCTCAATAATGGCTTTAAAAGGGGTGCAGTAGATAACACTTTATTCATATTACATGATAAAGGTGATATCTTACTTGTACAAATTTATGTTGATGATATTGTGTTTGTTCTACAAATGACAAAATGTGTGAAAAGTTTTCTAAAATCATGTCTTCTGAGTATGAGATGAGTATGATGGGTGAACTGACATATTTCTTGGGTCTTCAAGTAAAACAAACCAAATATGGTATTTTTATAAATCAAGAAAAGTATGTCAGAAATTTGTTAAAGAAATATCAATTTGATTCAGTCTCATCAAAAGATACTCCCATTTCAGCTCCACTGACTTTGGATTCTGATCCTAATGGAAAACCAGTGGATCCCACAAAATATCATGGTATGGTGAGATCCCTCATGTACTTAACTGCAAGTAAACCTGACATAATGTTTGCAACATGCCTTTGTGCAAGATTTCAGTATGATCCCAGAAAAGCACACTCAAATGCTGTAAAAAGAATTTTCAGATACCTTAAAGGTGTCCCCAAACTTGGTCTTTGGTATCCCAAAGGTTCAAGTCTAGATTTAATGGGTAATAAGATTCTGATCATGCAGGATGTAAGATAGATAGGAAAAGTACCACAGGTGGTTGTCATTTCCTAGGTGGCAAATTGGTTAGTTGGACAAGCAAGAAGCAGACTGCAATATCATTATCCACAGCTGAAGCTGAATACATTTCTGCAGCAAGTTGTTGTGCTCAGATTTTATGGATGAAGAACCAACTAACTGATTATGGTGTTACTTATTCCAAAACTCCAATATTTTGTGATAATACCAGTGCCATTGCCATCTCTCATAATCCTGTCATGCACTCCAAAACCAAGCATATCGACCTCAGGTATCATTTCATTCGAGATCACATTATGAAAGGTGATATTGAACTTCATTTCATTCCCACTGATAAACAACTCGCTGATGTTTTTACAAAATCCTTGGATGTCAAATCATTTAAACATTTCATCAGTGAGTTAGGAATGCTAAATCCTGTGTAGCATTATTTCAGGGGGAACTTTGCTTTCTGAAAAATATTTTGACTGAAATGTTTCAGCCCACTGAAAGACTTCAGAATAAATTTTAAAATGAGATGGTTCAGATTCTTTACACTAATCATCCTCAGATTTTATTGAGTCAATTCTGAAGTCACTCAGTCCCTTGTAATGTTTTTTGGATACTTGGTTGATAGTGTGGACACGTGATAGTTACTGTATAACCATACCTTTTTGCTAATGTGTCTCACAAGTGGCGCCATAAAAGAAAAGTAATGATCACTTTTATATTAAAAGTGTTGAAAAGGTTTTGGAAAATGTGGGGTCACAACCGTTATTGCATTTAATGCAGACGTGTAACCAAAGATTATTTTCGGATTTCAAAACCGATCAAAATTGATTTCAAATAAAATATTATTCATTTTGGTTTTTGAAATTAAAAATCATTTTCTTTTTATTTATTTTGGAAAAATCTCTTCGTATTCCATCATAAATATAAATACCCATTTCCCAAATCATTCCTTCATTTACTTCATTTTACATTTACTCCCAATCATCTTTCTCTCTCATTCTCTCATTCCTTCCAAAATTCCAAAACCCTAAATCATAAATTAATTTCAGTTTTCCCTTGTAGAAATCATGGCTAAAGTTTCCCAAGCCAAATCACTTATAGCATTCGAATACAAACCATCGAAAGTAGTCAAAGCTTGTGCGACATGGCCAAAAGGGTTCGATCCATCGACCCTTCGTTTCAACATGAACAACTTTGTGGCCGCTCTAAATGCCAAACACAAAACTTTAATGGGGAGAATAAACAAGTTCTTTGAAGCATCCCCTTTTCATTATGCTTTGACTGCGGATCCTCAAGTCTTGTATCATAAATCCATTGCTTTTACATTAAATTAGGGCACAAAGCAGTGTATCCTTTCACTTGATGGGTTCAGGGAGGCCCTTCATCTGAACTATCTCCCATCTTCTTCAGCCTATGCAAAAAGGCTTAAAGGGATCAATTTCAGGGAGGTACTGCAGGCCATGGGTCACAATGACATGGTTGATGCAGATGGCAATCTGAAGACATCTGGGCACATATTTTTGTCTGGATTTGGCAACTGTTGGAGATATTTCTGGACTCAGATTGTCGAGTGCCTTGGAGGAAATTATGGTGGTTTGGACCAGATTTCCTTGCCACAAGTTGAAATTGGGTATTATTTGTGGCATGGGATTGAGGTAGACTTCGCTGAGATTCTCTTCTCTCAGTTGGTTGCAAAATTAAAGGGTAAAAGAAGTCTACATATCTCATTTCCCATATATCTGAGCATCTGCTTCATGGGCATTTTTGGAGATGCATATCATGTTGAGGGGCTTGAGTCTTCTGCAACGGAGTTCTGCAGGGATATTTCAAAGGCATCCACTTCAGGACTAGAACCAGAACTTTCTGCAGCAATGACTCAGGTAATTAATAAAACTGGAACAGCACGACCGGCTGACTCAGAAAGTTCACCGAGCGGGTCACAAAAGAATGTGAGACCCATTGGTGCAGCTAGTGGCAAAATGATGAAGTTGTTCAAACCCAAACAACTTCATTCACCCATCCACCTCCCTCCTCCACTGACCAACCTGAGGACCTCCCAAAAGGTCCCTCAGGATCTCCAAAGGGCGTATTAAAACATCGTAAATTTAAGAAATCGTCCTCACTGCCCAAGGACATTAGTGCCGAAGCTCGCCCTTCTGGATCTTCCCAACAAGATCCAGAAGAAGGTCAAATGGGAAACCCACAAGCAGCCATCCCTAAAACTTCTTTAGGAGGGAATGGTGAAAAGAATATAAGTGTGTCAGCCCAACACACATTAGAGTCCGTGTCTGTACGTGCACCCCCTGTAACTTCACAAATCTTACACTCTCTTGATGCACGAACTGACGATCTTTCTGATGCGACACCATTAGAGACAGAGGTTCCAGACTCTACGGCCAATTAACTGATTCTTGCTAATAGCACGAGGGTCACTGAGGCAACCCCTGTGTCTGTTGTTGCTGGCAATGAAGCTATGGCTAAGCCACACATTTCTGAAGCTGGTGACGATGCATCTGCAGGAGCAGTTGTTGAACCAGCAGCTGGTTCAGGTACCAGTGATCTGAATCAGGGCATATCTGATCAGACTGCAGTCTTGACTGCTTTCTGGGATGACGATGAGCCACCTCAAGGGAATCTTGATTCCTTTGCTGACTTTGAGTTTGACGAGGATTTATTGGAGGAGAATCAGTCGACTGATTCTGAGCCAGCCTTCAACCTCGCAAACGTCCCTCCTCCCCAGATATCCAAAATGTTGAACAACCATATCGCCCACCGCCAACTAGTCACCAACATCCTTTCTTTCCACAAGGCTCAACCCCCGCTTTTGTAACATCACCTACCTTTCAACCACAATTACAACACCTTCACCCACAAATTCACAATGTTCCAAGGCCAATGAATTTTGATGAGCCAGAAGAAAAAGAGATGGACTCTAAAACAGAATCTGAGGGTCCATCAGAAGATCAATTGGAAAAGACTCTGGCTGGCCTTAGAACACTTCCCTTCATAGCTTCTGCTTCTGCACAACCACCTCCTCCTTTGAGTGTGGAAGCGCAGTTAGAGAAATCAAACACCGTAATCCAAAGCCTACTTCTCAAGGTGGAGGACTTATCTAAATCTCTAACTGCCAATACTAGGTCCCTGGCTGATTTGAAGGGTGTTCAGGTTTTTCTTGGAACTGAGTTCACCAAGGTTGCTGGAAATGAGGGACTAGTTACTGGGAAGTTGAATGAGCTGGTTTATGCATGTAATCATATCAGTGCAGCCATCAGGTAAGCCTTCAGACTAACAAAAAGGGAAGTTCAAGCATCAGTGGTTGCAAACTTGACTTCTTCTGTTGAATTGATTAAGCAAGATGTTATGTCAGTCGGGAATGAAGTGAATGAGTTGGTAAAGAAGCCCACTGTTGATGAAAAAGCACTTGGGTCTTCTATTAGTGGTGATGGATTTGAGAAGATGAAGTCTGATCTATCTCAGGAACTTGTTGCTCAGATTTCAACTTCAGTGGCTGAAAAAGTTGAAAAAAGGGTCAGAAGGATGGTCGTTGAGCTCACCAAGGATACAAATAAAAGAGTGGACAAAGCTGTTGAAGATGTGCAAAAATTAGTGTCCACTCTTGATCAAACAGTCAAGGACCAGTCCAAGAAACTTGATGAAATTCTGACCTTTCTGAAGAAAGAACCTGTTGTTGTTTCTTCTGCTTCTTCATCATTTTCTGAAGATGATCGTAAGAATCTTTCTGAACTTCTCAATCAAGAGAGGCTGAACCTGAACTCATCCTTCAGATTAAGGTCTCAGTTCTCTTATTTATCTAAAGGTCTTGCAGATTGTCTAGAGCAACAAAGTTGGGAACCTCTAAAGAATATGAAGGTTGCCATTGCTGAATATGCTAAGATGCCTTCAGAGGTCCCCAAAGGAAGAAGTCTGCCTATTGGCTTGTTGTCCAGCACCCAAGAAATGATTGAAGAAACCAAGAAAACTGTTGTTGAGATACAGGCTGCTGGCAGTGCATCTGCTCAGGGGGGACAACAAAAATCTGAGGCAAAGGTTTCTGAGCCGATAAGTAAAGATAAGGGCAAGGCCCCAGCTGAAGATGAACCCAGGAAGAAATCTGCTAAGGGTTCGGGCTTGGTTGTTGGTGAAAATGTGGATAAATATGGGTATCTTTTGCAAGATCCAACTGCAGATGTCAAGAAGTTGGAAGCATTGAGGAAACAAGTCTCAAATTAGTTGATAAAAAAAGTAATTTTCACTCTCTCCCCGCTCTGGCAATTTTGGCGCCAAAACTCTGTTTTAAAATTGTAACCGCTTTTCGCCATTAAAATCTACATTTCTGCTTCAATTTAGCTCCAATTTCCTTCGTTCTTCTTCGATTTCCATTCTATTTTACATTCCGCACATTGCGATTGGTTTAATTTTGCGAATTTTTGATGCATTCAAAACCCTAGAATTTGGGATTTTTTCACAAAATGCCTAAAAAAGGTCCTCTGGTAGAAGTACTAGAATTCCTATAAATTTAGGTGATTATGTGCTGAATAATAAGAATACTAATCAGAATAAAGCTCCTAATGCTGAGAATTGCAATAATAAAGATGATGACGTCAGCGAGCTGAAGGAGAAAATTGACTTGGAGGTTGAAATTGGCAGAAGTAATGATAAAAATAAGGATGTGGACAGAAGCTTGGAGAAGGGTGAGATATTGACTGATTTCAATAAAGAGAATGATGTTGCACAAGCTGTAAGTAACTCTGGCAGTCCTCATATTGTTGCTAAGGAAAATATTAGTGATAATTCTAGTGAGAATAAGTCTTTGAATGTCTCATATGCTACTATTGTTAAAAATCAAGTCAGTGAGCTTGAAAAGAACTTATTATATGTTCCAACTGAGATTAATGATAAAGGTGAGGAAGTTGTGATTTTTGAAGAAGAACTGGTTTTAGAAGGATGTGAGAAATGGAAACAAACTGCTTGTGGTTTTTTCTTGGGACGTAATATGCGTATGAATGAGATGAGATATAATTTGAGAAGGATGTGGGGTAAATTTGGTTTGGGAGAAATATTGAAGGATAGTAATGACATTTGTTACTTTAAATTCAAAAATAGAGAAGGTATGAGCTATGTTGTTGAGCAGAGCCCATGGATGGTGAATGGCAAACCATTAGTTGTTCAGGAATGGAATCCAGATGTGAACATTGAGAAAACTGAACCTAATAGGCTACCAATTTGGGTTAAATTGAGCAATGTTCCTTTGGAAGCTTGGAGCTTGAGAGGAATTAGTACTTTGGCTAGCAGACTTGGAAAACCACTAATGATGGATAGTATGACTGCTTCTATGTGTCATTCTGGGACAGGAAGAGCTGGTTTTGCAAGGGTTTTAATTGAAATAGAAGGAGGTAAAGGAGTGTTGGATAAAATTGAAGTGGTATACAAAGATGCTTTTAAAAATATTAAAGGAACAAAAACTGTTTCTGTTGAGTATGCTTGGAAGCCCATTGTTTGTAAACATTGCAATGTGTTTGGACATATTAAGGAAAAATGCAGCAAAATTGTGAAGAATAAGGATGATAGCAATGCAGATGAGATCAAGTGTAACATCCCAAAACTTAATCGTTTCTGTTGACTAACGTCGTTAGGTCAAATTCTAAGTCCGTGATATGTTATGTGGTAAAATGTGTGTTTATATGTTTATGTGCCCTATATGTGAGATTTAATTATCTTTAATGAGTGACAATAAAGTGGACTAAATGATGTGTAAAAGGCCTTTGTAGTGTGCGAAAGTGCTTTAGTGTGTTATATGTATCCCCAATAGGTGTTTTTAAGCGAAATAAAGTCAATATGAAGTCCAGGGACAAATTTTGCCAAAGTTGAAAAGTTAAAAACGGGTTTGGCATGGGATTAGCCTAATCTAGGTTAATTTTGCAGCCATTAATCATAATTAAAACAAATACAAAAGTTCCTTCAATTCTCTCTTGAATTCTTAAGCATAATCTTCAAGTTTTGGTCAATCAAATCGTGTGTTTTGCATTGAATCGGATTGGCTGTCATTCGTACAGGTAATCAATGATTTGTTGTCGATATTTTCAGATCTAATGATGTTTTATAAAGGATTAAATCTGATTTTATAAAGGATTAAATCTGATTTTATAAAGGAGTTTTAATAAATTAGGGTTCATAATATGTTTAAGCAAATTAATGATCAAAACGACATCAAACGAGTTTATAATCGATCTTGATGATCAAAAGAGGTTTATATATGTCAAAAACATGTTTTGGGTGAAGCCTAAGTCGATCGATTTCTGGAAAAAATGAAGAACATAGTCGTTTTTGAATTCTGGACGAAGATAGGTTTAAATTCGTTTCCTGAAGCTTAAATTCGTTTCCTGAAGCTTAAATTCGTTTTCTGATGACTAAATTCGTTTTCTTGAGTGAAGTCTAAGTTCGTTTGAAGCTAAATTCGTTCGATTCAAAACTAAATTCGTTTGCAAGTCCATTTAAGGTCCCAAATGACTTATATTTCATATATTAACGTACGATAGGTGTCGGGGATTACTGTTAAGCACTGTTAGCTATTTGGTTGCTCGCGTATACTACTACCAGGTAAGATACACTACTTTTGTCACGCTGAGGGTGCAACAAAAAATGGTTTCATAAACTATAACCTCCAAACGGTAATGTATAACCTATATTGTGGTTGGGTGATATGGGAGGTATTCGGGGATTAAAGATGACGATGCCTATGCCTAAAATGCTTCCCCGTAAATACGTTTATGATATGATATGTGATGATATGTTTAACGATATGATATGTTATGATGAACGGTGGTTAATGATATGATGTAATGATGATATGTGCATGTATATGTGGCTTGTTCATCTAGAACACTAGACCTTTTTAGGTTGCCATGACACGTGCACGTTTTAAGGGCCCTAACGTGAAATGATGATAGATGATGACTAGTTTAGGATAACATAAGAAACCTAAACTAAATGTGGTAAATGCTCGAGCTAATTAGATGATGAGTGTTATGCATAACCCGTGCCTGACGGTGGATATAGGTACGCTGAGGTGGTTGCTTGGGTTGCTCCTTGCAACAGTCATACGTGGCGAGTAGTTTCGGGTGGTCTGATGACCCACCTAATGTCATGAACATAACGTGCTACTCAGGGATCGACATTGTCTTTCCTTAACGACGCAGATGGACCGTCGAAAGACTTCTCCATCAAGTCGGGTGTGAGGCTTCCTTGAGGTCGTATGACCGCCTGCACACAAACTCATACCCTATATGATAACGGTAACTTCGGTTACAACTTAACGGTGACCTAGTCACAATTTAACGAGATGAATCAAAGTGACGAAATTGATTAGGCACATTTAGGGTCATGAACTCTATGCTTATATGTGACGTGGATATGTTTATATGATGATATGTATGCCTAATTAAAATGACTTAAAGTTTTAAAAGGACGATTTAAATGGATGAAATGTTTTGCTTAAACCTGGTGTTATCTTACTTAGCTATTTATAGCTAACACTTGTTCTTTAAATGTGTTGTTCCCCTCAGGTTAAGCAGTGAGATGACGTGTGAAGCTTTGACGAGAGATGGGTAGATGATCAAGATGGCCTTAGTCTACCCAATAGTTTCTCATAGACTTTATGATATTGTTTCCTCTTGGAACCCTATGTAATGACTGCTGTTTTGATTGCTTTATGTTGGGCAATCTTATGGATTTTCTTTTATTATTTCTACGATACGTTAGTAACACCACTATTGCTTCTCAACTGTTTTCCTTGTTGAGAGTTTTTAATAAATCGTTTCCGCATAATTGATGCCGTTAGGCAAAAGTTTTTGGAAATCCATATTTTTACGAAACGGGTGTTACAATTTGGTATCAGAGAAGTAGTTTAAGTGAACCAAGGCCTATTGACCATAGGGTTTGGACTTAAACTTAAGATGTGCATGCTAGGTACTCGTAGGATGCCTTAGCTAGTGATGACATGTGATGTAGGATGGGTTGGGATGAGTGCGAGTGTGATAGGGCTTACGAGATGTTTACGTTACGATGATATGTTATGATGAACGGTGGTTAATGATATGATGTAATGATGATATGTGCATGTATATGTGGCTTGTTCATCTAGAACACTAGACCTTTTTAGGTTGCCATGACACGTGCACGTTTTAAGGGCCCTAACGTGAAATGATGATAGATGATGACTAGTTTAGGATAACATAAGAAACCTAAACTAAATGTGGTAAATGCTCGAGCTAATTAGATGATGAGTGTTATGCATAACCCGTGCCTGACGGTGGATATAGGTACGCTGAGGTGGTTGCTTGGGTTGCTCCTTGCAACAGTCATACGTGGCGAGTAGTTTCGGGTGGTCTGATGACCCACCTAATGTCATGAACATAACGTGCTACTCAGGGATCGACATTGTCTTTCCTTAACGACGCAGATGGACCGTCGAAAGACTTCTCCATCAAGTCGGGTGTGAGGCTTCCTTGAGGTCGTATGACCGCCTGCACACAAACTCATACCCTATATGATAACGGTAACTTCGGTTACAACTTAACGGTGACCTAGTCACAATTTAACGAGATGAATCAAAGTGACGAAATTGATTAGGCACATTTAGGGTCATGAACTCTATGCTTATATGTGACGTGGATATGTTTATATGATGATATGTATGCCTAATTAAAATGACTTAAAGTTTTAAAAGGACGATTTAAATGGATGAAATGTTTTGCTTAAACCTGGTGTTATCTTACTTAGCTATTTATAGCTAACACTTGTTCTTTAAATGTGTTGTTCCCCTCAGGTTAAGCAGTGAGATGACGTGTGAAGCTTTGACGAGAGATGGGTAGATGATCAAGATGGCCTTAGTCTACCCAATAGTTTCTCATAGACTTTATGATATTGTTTCCTCTTGGAACCCTATGTAATGACTGCTGTTTTGATTGCTTTATGTTGGGCAATCTTATGGATTTTCTTTTATTATTTCTACGATACGTTAGTAACACCACTATTGCTTCTCAACTGTTTTCCTTGTTGAGAGTTTTTAATAAATCGTTTCCGCATAATTGATGCCGTTAGGCAAAAGTTTTTGGAAATCCATATTTTTACGAAACGGGTGTTACAATTTGGTATCAGAGAAGTAGTTTAAGTGAACCAAGGCCTATTGACCATAGGGTTTGGACTTAAACTTAAGATGTGCATGCTAGGTACTCGTAGGATGCCTTAGCTAGTGATGACATGTGATGTAGGATGGGTTGGGATGAGTGCGAGTGTGATAGGGCTTACGAGATGTTTACGTTACGATGATATGTTTTAGCCTTATCTCAACGAGCTTTTTGTTTTATTTTGCGCTTATCGACTCCACCATTTTATTGAAGGAAAATGGTTAACACTCGCAACCGCAACATCCAACGCGACGGAGCTACTGCTAGCGTTACTCCACCTGTCCATCCGGGTGCAGGTGCTTCTAATGCTGCTAATGCTAATGTGAATCGTGTGAACCCCCGCCGTGTTAATCAACCAGGCTCATTGGGTCCGATGCCTCCACCACCTGGCAATCCTCCGAGAGTTAACGATGTAGTGGTGGATCAGATTCCCAATCAGGCGGAGATGTATAATCTTGGGCTAACTTCAGACAGAAATTTATTGAAGAGTATATTGGAGTTCATGAGCAGCGCAAAATGGAAAAAGAGTTTCGTGCCTTGACGGCTGAAGTGGGTAAAATCAATGATTATGCTCGTTCCTTTATGGAGAAGATGAAGTTCGTGGGCCATCTGTTCCGTACTGATGCAGATCAGGTTGCTTGCTATGTTGATGGTTTGCCTCCGAGTTATCGAGGTATTTGTAGGCAGCACAAGACTCTAACTGAAGCTATCAAAGAGTCTAAAAAGCTTGATGATGATTTTGCTACGGATAAGAAAGTGTTGTGTGCTAGTAGGATGTTGAAAGAAGGTGCTCGGGACTGGTGGAAGAGCATTACCATTTCGATGACTCCAGCTATGGTATCTGCTATTACGTGGGCTAACTTCAGACAGAAATTTATTGAAGAGTATATTGGAGTTCATGAGCAGCGCAAAATGGAAAAAGAGTTTCGTGCCTTGACGGCTGAAGTGGGTAAAATCAATGATTATGCTCGTTCCTTTATGGAGAAGATGAAGTTCGTGGGCCATCTGTTCCGTACTGATGCAGATCAGGTTGCTTGCTATGTTGATGGTTTGCCTCCGAGTTATCGAGGTATTTGTAGGCAGCACAAGACTCTAACTGAAGCTATCAAAGAGTCTAAAAAGCTTGATGATGATTTTGCTACGGATAAGAAAGTGTTGTGTGCTAGTAGGATGTTGAAAGAAGGTGCTCGGGACTGGTGGAAGAGCATTACCATTTCGATGACTCCAGCTATGGTATCTGCTATTACGTGGGCTAACTTCAGACAGAAATTTATTGAAGAGTATATTGGAGTTCATGAGCAGCGCAAAATGGAAAAAGAGTTTCGTGCCTTGACGGCTGAAGTGGGTAAAATCAATGATTATGCTCGTTCCTTTATGGAGAAGATGAAGTTCGTGGGCCATCTGTTCCGTACTGATGCAGATCAGGTTGCTTGCTATGTTGATGGTTTGCCTCCGAGTTATCGAGGTATTTGTAGGCAGCACAAGACTCTAACTGAAGCTATCAAAGAGTCTAAAAAGCTTGATGATGATTTTGCTACGGATAAGAAAGTGTTGTGTGCTAGTAGGATGTTGAAAGAAGGTGCTCGGGACTGGTGGAAGAGCATTACCATTTCGATGACTCCAGCTATGGTATCTGCTATTACGTGGGCTAACTTCAGACAGAAATTTATTGAAGAGTATATTGGAGTTCATGAGCAGCGCAAAATGGAAAAAGAGTTTCGTGCCTTGACGGCTGAAGTGGGTAAAATCAATGATTATGCTCGTTCCTTTATGGAGAAGATGAAGTTCGTGGGCCATCTGTTCCGTACTGATGCAGATCAGGTTGCTTGCTATGTTGATGGTTTGCCTCCGAGTTATCGAGGTATTTGTAGGCAGCACAAGACTCTAACTGAAGCTATCAAAGAGTCTAAAAAGCTTGATGATGATTTTGCTACGGATAAGAAAGTGGAAAAGAAAGATGATGAGAAGAAGTCTGGTAATAAGAGGAGATTCGGTGGATCTAACCGTTTTGGTAAGAAATTCAAGGGATCTTCGTCCTCCGACAAGGGAAAGACAGACAAGGACGGAAAATGGTGCTCTAGCTGCAAAGCTATTCATTCTGGGCAGTGTTCTGCTAAGACCCGCAGGTGCAATAGGTGTGGAGCACAGGGTCATACCGTTGATGAATGCACTGACAAAGCAAGATGTTATAAATGTGGAGCACAGGGTCATACCGTTGATGAATGCACTGACAAAGCAAGATGTTATAAATGTGGAGACACAAAGCACCGTATTGCCGACTGTCCGCAAATGAAGAAGGACGAGGGAAAGAAGACGGAAGCCCCCAAAGCCAAAGCCCGTGCTTATCAGATGACGGCTGAAGAGGCCAAAGATGACGACCAGGTAGTTACTGCTACCCTTATTGTTAACTCCAAACTTGCTAATGTGTTATTTGATTCTGGTGCGAACAAATCTTTTGTGTCTACTCTGTTTGCTCCTAAATTAGACATGATTACGAGTCCCTTAAGGTGTCCTATTGAAGTAGAGGTGGCTAACGGCACAACGTCTATCGTACGTGAGGGTTATTCTGATTGTCCTTTAGAGATAGAGGGTCGGTGTTTTACTGCTAACTTGCTACCTGCTACTATCCATAGTTTTGATGTTATACTCGGTATGGACTGGATGTCTAAAAACGATGCTGTCGTCTTATGTGCAAAGAAAATAGTTCGTATCGCTACCCCTGATGGTAAAGGTGTCTGTGTTTATGGTGACAAGAAGCCGGGAAATGTTAAGGTGATCTCGATGATGAAAGCCCTTCGTTGTATACGGCAAACTAAGTCACATTTTCTAGCTTATGTCATCGATTCTCGTATCGCGAAGCCTACAGTCTCTGATGTCGAAGTTGTTTCCGAGTTTCCTGATGTTTTCCCTGAAGATCTTCCAGGTCTTCCTCCTGATCGTGAGGTTGAATTTTCTATTGACCTCATTCCTGGTGCTACTCCTGTAGCCAAAGCTCCCTATCGATTAGCTCCGACGGAGATGAAGGAGCTGATGACCCAAATTCAGGAACTTTTAGATAAAGGTTTCATTCGTCCGAGTTCCTCTCCATGGGGTGCTCCTATCCTTTTCGTAAAGAAGAAAGACGGATCCATGCGCATGTGTATCGATTATCGCGAGCTGAATAAAAGAACGGTGAAGAATAAATATCCACTCCCTCGCATTGATGATTTGTTCGATCAACTTCAAGGTGCTTCCTATTTTTCGAAGATCGACTTACGATCTGGCTATCATCAACTGAAGGTTGAAGAGGAAAGTGTAGCCAAAACAGCGTTCCGAACTCGTTATGGTCATTACGAGTTCCTTGTCATGCCATTCGGTTTGACAAATGCTCCAGCGAAGTTTATGGATTTGATGAACCGTGTCTGTCGACCATTTTTGGATCATTTCGTTATCGTTTTCATCGACGACATCCTTGTGTATTCAAAGTCGGAAGAGGAACATAGAGAGCATTTGAGGGCTGTCCTTCAAGTCCTCAGAGAGAAAAAGCTATATGCTAAGTTCTCCAAGTGCGAGTTCTGGCTAAAGGAAGTTCATTTCCTCGGCCATGTCATCTCCTCTGATGGTATAAAAGTAGATCCTTCGAAGATAGAAGCGGTGTCGAAGTGGGAGCAGCCTAAGTCTCCTACTGAAATTAAGAGTTTTCTCGGTTTGGCTGGCTACTATCGACGTTTTATTCAGGATTTCTCACGCATTGCCAAGCCAATGACTGAATTAACGAAGAAAGGTGTGAAGTTTGTGTGGACCGATGCTCAAGAGAAAGCCTTCACGACGTTGAAAAAGAAGTTGTGTGAAGCTCCAGTCTTAGCTTTACCCGAAGGAACCGATGATTTAGTTGTCTATAGTGACGCATCCATCACGGGGTTAGGGTGTGTACTGATGCAACGAGACAAAGTTATCGCTTACGCCTCTCGACAGCTGAAGCCACATGAGCGGAATTATCCTACTCATGATCTTGAGCTGGCTGCTGTTGTTTTTGCTCTGAAATTGTGGCGACATTATCTGTATGGTACAAAGTGTACCCTATACACGGATCATAAGAGCTTACAGTACGTGTTTACTCAGAAGGACATGAATGTTAGACAACGACGGTGGATGGAGTTATTAAAGGATTATGATTGTGAGATTAAATATCACCCAGGCAAAGCTAATGTGGTTGCTGATGCCTTGAGCCGCAAAGGATATGCGAAGAGTAGGTTATGTGCAATGATTACGAAGGTTGAGTCGAACTTAATGGAACCTATTCGATTAGCTCAAATTGAAGCGTTGAAGGAGGAGAATGTGAAAGAGGAGTCTATTGGGAAAAAGAAGAAAAATAGACTTGAAATGGAAGAAAATAGTCGCGGTCTTCGAACTTACAAAGGTAGAATATGGGTTCCTCTATATGGAGGCAATCGTGAGTTAGTGATGGACGAAGCTCACAAGACTAAGTATTCTGTACACCCTGGTGCCACAAAGATGCATGCGGACTTGAAGCCGATTTATTGGTGGCCCAGTATTAAAAACGATGTGATGATGTACGTACAGAAGTGTTTGACATGTGCTAAAGTAAAAGCTGAACACCAAAAGCCTTACGGGAAGTTTCAGCAACTCGAGATCCCTGAGTGGAAATGGGATCGTATTACGATGGATTTTGTAACCAAACTTCCGAGGACGCCTCGTGGTCACGATATGATATGGGTTATTGTCGATCAATTAACGAAGAGTGCCCATTTCCTCCCAGTTCGTGAGAATGCTCCTATGGAGAATTTCGCTACATTGTATATTAAAGAAGTGGTTACTAAACATGGTGTTCCGATATCGATTGTGTCAGATCGTGATGCTCACTTTGTATCCAAGTTTTGGAAGAGTTTTCAACGGGAATTTGGTACTCAAGTTCGTCTGAGCACAGCCTATCACCCGCAGACTGATGGGCAAAGTGAAAGGACTATTCAAACGCTCGAAGATATGCTCAGAGCATGTGTAATGGATTATGGTGGTTCGTGGGATAAACACCTACCTCTTGTTGAGTTTGCGTATAACAATAGTTATCACGCGAGCATTGGAATGCCACCTTATGAGATGTTATATGGTAGAAAGTGTCGGACTCCTAGTTGTTGGTTGGAGCCCGGGGAAAAGCAATTTGCTGGACCTGAAGTAGTACAAATTACGGCCGATAAAGTTAATGTTGCAAAGAAAGCCTTGCGTATTGCTCGCGAAAGGCAAAAGTCATATGCCGATAAGAAAAGGAGGCCGTTTGATTTTAAAGAAGGTGAAATGGTTTTACTCAAGGTGTCGCCTTGGAAAGGTGTATTACGATTTGGCAAACGAGGAAAGCTAAGCCCTAGATTCATTGGACCTTTTAAGATCATTAAAAAGGTTAATGAACAGGCATTTCAACTGGAATTACCTCCAGAACTTCATGGAATTCACAACACATTTCATGTGTGTTATCTACGTAAATGCTATGCAAATGAAGCGGATGTCATTCCACTCGAGGACGTAAGTATTGATCCAAACAAGCAGATTGTTGATGAACCTGTTGCTATAATGGGAAGGAAACAAAAGAAGTTACGACGAAAGACTATCGATCTAGTTCTCATTAAATGGAAACACAATCACGGCGAAAGTATGACTTGGGAGACCGAGTCCGTAATGCGGGAGACCTATCCCCACCTTTTTGATGCTGAAGTGATTCCGGGGACGGAATCCTCTTAACGGTAACTTCGGTTACAACTTAACGGTAACTTCGGTTACAACTTAACGGTAACTTCGGTTACAACTTAACGGTAACTTCGGTTACAACTTAACGGTAACTTCGGTTACAACTTAACGGTAACTTCGGTTACAACTTAACGGTAACTTCGGTTACAACTTAACGGTAACTTCGGTTACAACTTAACGGTAACTTCGGTTACAACTTAACGGTAACTTCGGTTACAACTTAACGGTAACTTCGGTTACAACTTAACGGTAACTTCGGTTACAACTTAACGGTAACTTCGGTTACAACTTAACGGTAACTTCGGTTACAACTTAACGGTAACTTCGGTTACAACTTAACGGTAACTTCGGTTACAACTTAACGGTAACTTCGGTTACAACTTAACGGTAACTTCGGTTACAACTTAACGGTAACTTCGGTTACAACTTAACGGTAACTTCGGTTACAACTTAACGGTAACTTCGGTTACAACTTAACGGTAACTTCGGTTACAACTTAACGGTAACTTCGGTTACAACTTAACGGTAACTTCGGTTACAACTTAACGGTAACTTCGGTTACAACTTAACGGTAACTTCGGTTACAACTTAACGGTAACTTCGGTTACAACTTAACGGTAACTTCGGTTACAACTTAACGGTAACTTCGGTTACAACTTAACGGTAACTTCGGTTACAACTTAACGGTAACTTCGGTTACAACTTAACGGTAACTTCGGTTACAACTTAACGGTAACTTCGGTTACAACTTAACGGTAACTTCGGTTACAACTTAACGGTAACTTCGGTTACAACTTAACGGTAACTTCGGTTACAACTTAACGGTAACTTCGGTTACAACTTAACGGTAACTTCGGTTACAACTTAACGGTAACTTCGGTTACAACTTAACGGTAACTTCGGTTACAACTTAACGGTAACTTCGGTTACAACTTAACGGTAACTTCGGTTACAACTTAACGGTAACTTCGGTTACAACTTAACGGTAACTTCGGTTACAACTTAACGGTAACTTCGGTTACAACTTAACGGTAACTTCGGTTACAACTTAACGGTAACTTCGGTTACAACTTAACGGTAACTTCGGTTACAACTTAACGGTAACTTCGGTTACAACTTAACGGTAACTTCGGTTACAACTTAACGGTAACTTCGGTTACAACTTAACGGTAACTTCGGTTACAACTTAACGGTAACTTCGGTTACAACTTAACGGTAACTTCGGTTACAACTTAACGGTAACTTCGGTTACAACTTAACGGTAACTTCGGTTACAACTTAACGGTAACTTCGGTTACAACTTAACGGTAACTTCGGTTACAACTTAACGGTAACTTCGGTTACAACTTAACGGTAACTTCGGTTACAACTTAACGGTAACTTCGGTTACAACTTAACGGTAACTTCGGTTACAACTTAACGGTAACTTCGGTTACAACTTAACGGTAACTTCGGTTACAACTTAACGGTAACTTCGGTTACAACTTAACGGTAACTTCGGTTACAACTTAACGGTAACTTCGGTTACAACTTAACGGTAACTTCGGTTACAACTTAACGGTAACTTCGGTTACAACTTAACGGTAACTTCGGTTACAACTTAACGGTAACTTCGGTTACAACTTAACGGTAACTTCGGTTACAACTTAACGGTAACTTCGGTTACAACTTAACGGTAACTTCGGTTACAACTTAACGGTAACTTCGGTTACAACTTAACGGTAACTTCGGTTACAACTTAACGGTAACTTCGGTTACAACTTAACGGTAACTTCGGTTACAACTTAACGGTAACTTCGGTTACAACTTAACGGTGACCTAGTCACAATTTAACGAGATGAATCAAAGTGACGAAATTGATTAGGCACATTTAGGGTCATGAACTCTATGCTTATATGTGACTGTGGATATGTTTATATGATATGATATGATATGTATGAATGTTAACGATATGATATGATATGATATGTGATGATATGCTTAACGATATGATATGATATGTGATGATATGCTTAACGATATGATATGATATGTGATGATATGCTTAACGATATGATATGATATGATATGTGACGATATGCTTAACGATATCATATGATATGTGATGATATGCTTAACGATATGATATGTTATGATGAACGGTGGTTTATGATATGATATGTGATGATATGCTTAACGATATGATATGTTATGATGAACGTTGATATTATCATATGATATGTGATGATATGCTTAACGATATGATATGTTATGATGAACGGTGGTTTATGATATGATATGTGATGATATGCTTAACGATATGATATGTTATGTGATGATATGTTTAACGGATATGATATGTTATGATGAACGGTGGTTAATGATATGATGTAATGATGATATGTGCATGTATATGTGGCTTGTTCATCTAGAACACTAGACCTTTTTAGGTTGCCATGACACGTGCACGTTTTAAGGGCCCTAACGTGAAATGATGATAGATGATGACTAGTTTAGGATAACATAAGAAACCTAAACTAAATGTGGTAAATGCTCGAGCTAATTAGATGATGAGTGTTATGCATAACCCGTGCCTGACGGTGGATATAGGTACGCTGAGGTGGTTGCCTCCTGCAAAGAGTATTAACACTACAAATAAGTTTGGTGTTTTGGGTACTGAGCAAGAAGAGAATAATGAGCCTGGTGATTTGGATTTTTTTGAAAAAGCTAAGGTTGATTGGACTGTGATAAGTGGGAAGAAGCCTAATGATGAAGATTTAAAGGTTTGGTCAGTCCCTATGCAGCAATATTTTAAAAAGAGATGGCAGGAGGCAATACAAGGTAAACTAAAAGATGATGTAGAAAATGATATAGATAATGATATTATTGAGGATGGAGATGATGCTGCCAAAGATTTGGTGGCTGATGAGATGAATGGAGGAGATCCACATATTCTGAATTAATTATGGAGTTCAGAATGATGACTTGGAACATTAACGGTAACTTCGGTTACAACTTAACGGTAACTTCGGTTACAACTTAACGGTAACTTCGGTTACAACTTAACGGTAACTTCGGTTACAACTTAACGGTAACTTCGGTTACAACTTAACGGTAACTTCGGTTACAACTTAACGGTAACTTCGGTTACAACTTAACGGTAACTTCGGTTACAACTTAACGGTAACTTCGGTTACAACTTAACGGTAACTTCGGTTACAACTTAACGGTAACTTCGGTTACAACTTAACGGTAACTTCGGTTACAACTTAACGGTAACTTCGGTTACAACTTAACGGTAACTTCGGTTACAACTTAACGGTAACTTCGGTTACAACTTAACGGTAACTTCGGTTACAACTTAACGGTAACTTCGGTTACAACTTAACGGTAACTTCGGTTACAACTTAACGGTAACTTCGGTTACAACTTAACGGTAACTTCGGTTACAACTTAACGGTAACTTCGGTTACAACTTAACGGTAACTTCGGTTACAACTTAACGGTAACTTCGGTTACAACTTAACGGTAACTTCGGTTACAACTTAACGGTAACTTCGGTTACAACTTAACGGTAACTTCGGTTACAACTTAACGGTAACTTCGGTTACAACTTAACGGTAACTTCGGTTACAACTTAACGGTAACTTCGGTTACAACTTAACGGTAACTTCGGTTACAACTTAACGGTAACTTCGGTTACAACTTAACGGTAACTTCGGTTACAACTTAACGGTAACTTCGGTTACAACTTAACGGTAACTTCGGTTACAACTTAACGGTAACTTCGGTTACAACTTAACGGTAACTTCGGTTACAACTTAACGGTAACTTCGGTTACAACTTAACGGTAACTTCGGTTACAACTTAACGGTAACTTCGGTTACAACTTAACGGTAACTTCGGTTACAACTTAACGGTAACTTCGGTTACAACTTAACGGTAACTTCGGTTACAACTTAACGGTAACTTCGGTTACAACTTAACGGTAACTTCGGTTACAACTTAACGGTAACTTCGGTTACAACTTAACGGTAACTTCGGTTACAACTTAACGGTGACCTAGTCACAATTTAACGAGATGAATCAAAGTGACGAAATTGATTAGGCACATTTAGGGTCATGAACTCTATGCTTATATGTGACGTGGATATGTTTATATGATGATATGTATGCCTAATTAAAATGACTTAAAGTTTTAAAAGGACGATTTAAATGGATGAAATGTTTTGCTTAAACCTGGTGTCATCTTACTTAGCTATTTATAGCTAACACTTGTTCTTTAAATGTGTTGTTCCCCTCAGGTTAAGCAGTGAGATGACGTGTGAAGCTTTGACGAGAGATGGGTAGATGATCAAGATGGCCTTAGTCTACCCAATAGTTTCTCATAGACTTTATGATATTGTTTCCTCTTGGAACCCTATGTAATGACTGCTGTTTTGATTGCTTTATGTTGGGCAATCTTATGGATTTTTTTATATTAATATCTGATCATAGCCCAGCTGTTCTAACCATTAAGGATGGTTTTCCTAAAAAGAATTCTGCTTTTAGATTCTCTAATTTTGTCACTGAGAAGGAGAAGTTTCTAGATATTGTAAGGGATCAATGGGATGATAGAATTCAGGGTTGCTATATGTATAAATTGGTCAAGAATCTAAAGAAGTTGAAAAAACCCTTAAAGAGGTTGAGTTGGGAAAATGGCAACATTTTTGATAAAGTCAAGAGTGCAAAAGAGGATTTGGTGAAGAATCAACAGGATATGAATAATAATCCTCATGATGAGAGTGTTAGAAAGAAGGTCAGTGAATCCATGAATGCTTACATGAAGGCTGCTAATGATGAAATGTTGCTATTGAGGCAGAAAATCAATATTCAGTGGTTAAAAGAAGGGGATAAGAACACTGCATTTTTTCATAGTATGCTGAGATCCAGAAAAAAATAAAGTAGAGTAGAAAGTATTAAAGATGAGGATGGATACTATCATGAAGGGGAAGAGGTGGCTAATCAATTTGTGAAGCATTTTGAAAATTTTCTTGGGAAGGTAGATAAGGTTGATCCAGTGATGGATGGGATTTTCAGAAAGGTTCTTAATGAAGAAGAGGCTGTGGATATGATTAGACCAGTAACTGAAGATGAAATCAAGAAGATTATTTTTGACATGGATAGCAATAAAGCTCCTGGGCCAGATGGTTATACAGCTGAATTTTTCAAGAAAACATGGGAATTTATAGGACCTAAGTTTTGCTTGGCTGTTCAGGAATTTTTCAATACTGGGAAATTGCTTGGTGAGATTAATGCTACTATCATTGCTCTTATTCCTAAGGTTAGTACCCCTAGCAAAGTGTCAGAATTCAGACCTATTGCATGCTGCAATGTTATCTACAAATGCATAAGTAAAATTCTGACAAACAGAATTCAAAGTGGATTGGCCAATATTGTGCATATCAACCAAAGTGCTTTTGTCCCTGGAAGGCATATCCAGGATAATATTTTGATAGCTCAAGAATTACTAAAGGGGTACAATAGAAAGAATGGGCCCAAGAGATGTGCAATGCAAATAGATATTCAGAAAGCTTATGATACAGTGAGTTGGGAGTTTTTGGAAAGCATTATAAATAAATTTGGGTTTCATAGAGTTATGATAAGATGGATTATGACTTGTTTCAGATCTATAAAGTTTTCTATCTGCATTAATGGTGAAGTACATGGGTACTTTAAGGGTGGCAGAGGGCTTAGGCAAGGTGATCCCATCTCACCTTATCTGTTTACCTTGGTTATGGAAGTTTTTAACCTCATTATGTGTAAGAATATTCAGGAGTCTAGTGAGTATGGTTATCATTTTGGGTGTAAGGACCTTAAGCTCTCACACATTTGTTTTGCTGATGATTTGTTGGTCTTCTGTAAAGGAAATGTGGGGTCCATTAAGGTGGTTAAGAATACCTTGGAAGAGTTTGCTAACATTTCTGGGCTTACTCCTAATTTGGGAAAAAAGTGTTATTTTCTTTGGAAGTATTAAGGAAAGAGATAAACAAGAAATGATTCAAGTTCTTCCTTTCAAATGTGGTAAACTTCCTGTGAGGTATTTAGGGGTACCTTTACTTGCAAAAAAAGTTGGGGGTGGCTGATTGAAAGGTGCTTATTGATAAAGTCAAAGCTAAAATAGACTGTTGGAAAAATAAGATGCTTTCCTATGCAGGAAGAATCCAATTGATTGCTTCTGTGCTTTCTTCAATGCAAATATATTGGGCATCTGTTTTTTTACTGCCTAATAGTGTTATTAAGGAGCTTGAGAAGCTTTTGAAAGATTTTCTTTAGAATTCTGGAGGATCTGCTGTGGGGAAAGCTAAGGTACCATGGAAAGTTGTTTGCAGACCAAAGAATCAGGGAGGATTAGGAATTAAAGATATGAAAAAATGGAATGAAGTATTGCTTGTGAGACAGTTTTGGAAAATTTTGGAGAATAAAAATTCACTGTGGGCAAAATGGGTAAACACTGTCAAGTTAAAGAATGTGAATATTTGGGAGGTGGTTGAGGATAAGTATCATAGTTGGGGTTGGAAGACTATGTTGAGCATAAGAGACATGGTGAAACAGAATATTATTTACAAGATTGGAAATGGCAAGTCTATATCAATGTGGTATGACAAGTGGTGTGCAGAAGGACCTTTAAGTAATTTCATAACAAAGAGGGTCTTGTATGATGCTAGATTGGATGCTAATATTAGATTAAGTTCTATGATTAATGAGGGGCAGTGGATGTGGCCTGAAGGATGGGGTGAAAGGTTTAATATACTGCAAGGAATTACACCTCCTGTGCTGCAAAGAGATAAGGAAGATAAAGTTGTTTGGGTTACTAGAAACAATCTGCAAGTGGAGTTTTCTACCAAGCAGGCCTGGCAGGATTTGAAATTTAACTGGACAAGTGTTGAATGGAAGGATGTGGTTTGGTTTAAGCAATTTAACCCTAGACATGCATTTATTCTTTGGCTTGCAGTGCAGGGAAAACTGCAGACTAAGGATAGAATTGCAAAGTGGAGTCATAAAAGTGTGCAATGTGTATTCTGCAAGGTTGGGAATGAGAGCCATGAACACATATTTTTTAAATGCAAATTCTCTGAAGATATTTGGCACAGATTAAGGAGTTTTAGATGGAAAATGAGAGCTCATACTGCTCTGCAGGATATATTGCAGGAGAATGTGAGGCTTAAAGGGAAGAATAATATTGGCATTGTTGTTAACAAAATCATTCTTGCACCTGTTGTGTATTTCATTTGGCAAGAAAGGAATTTTAGAATTTTTCAAGAAAAGGAAAGAAATGAGGAGACTATATGCAACATCATCAAAGAAAGTGTTAGAAATCAACTTCTCTCCATTAGAGTAAGGCAGACAAAGAATGTAATCAATATAGGTGCACAATGGAAGTTGAGATGGATGAATTACAGACTTGTGGCTGACTGAAGCCTGGGTGTATTGTTTCGTACAAATTTGAAATATGCTTGCGAATTGGAATAGTGAGCTGTGCAAGATGAAGCTACTTGGTCCCTTTCTAGCATATTTTGAATTTGTGATTATATTTGTGACTTGTATAGTGACTGAACTGCTTGAGAATTGGGTTAGTATAAGGTTAGTTTGATATTCATTGAATTCTGTCTAGTTTGAATCTGGTGTTTTTGGGTTTTGTTTGAATGAGATTTGGGCCTGTCCAATTCTCTTTTGATATTATTGTACATATTTTGAATAGCAATATATTTCACAAGTTTAATTTAAAAAAAGAGTCTCAAATTAGTTCATTGCGTATAGAGAAAACAAAGAAAGAGAAAGGGCACAACATCTGACGATGGGGACCCTGGATCACATTGATGCTGCATCTCTTGGACTCTCACTGGAAAGATATCAGAAAATCAAAGGAGATCCTAGAGTGCAGAAGGCTCTGGCTGATATGGGAGACTATGAATATGGTGTTCAGTATTCTCCCTTGGAACAGAAGTTGGACCATCTCACCTTCAAAATGTCAATTGAAGATCTTGTGAAAAATAGGAAGGCTGAGATGGAGATTAAAAAGACAAAAATTCTGGCCGAAGTTCTGAAGGTAGGAAGAAAATTGACAAGGCCTCCTCCAAAAGCCAAAGTAACTGGACTAAGAGCAACAAGGAAAAACACTTGTGATGCTGATCTCTCCACATTCAAACTGGTCTCTGAAAGCGCTGGTGAAGCCCAGAATAAAGCTGAAAGAGCTCAGTATGAGCATTATCTGAAGCATCGATCTCATCCTTCCAAGATCACTGATGTAGAAATAATAAAGGAAGATGTTGAAGCTATTTGACTTGGTAATTACAAGAGAAGGAAGGGCAGCATCTGAGTATACTCAAGTCTCAGTTCATGAATTTGGCCTATCTGAACACAAAGAAATGATCCCAATTCTGAAGGCGAAGCCAAAGTCTCATCTCATTGGTGCATGGATGTCAAGAATAAAACAAAAGATGCAAGCCAAGGTGGAGATGGTGAACAGATTGTTTGGGAAGAAAGATCATTCTCCGTTGAAGAGGAAAGCTACTGAAGCACCTTCTGGCTCAAGGCCTGCAAAGAAGTAGTCTCCTCATTCAGTTTATCATTTATTTGTAACTTCATTTGCATTTGTAACAAACAAATATGTTTGTATATATATGTTACAAATTGTAGCCAATAAGTAGAAGATAAGTTTAAGTTAGAAAAACAACAAGGAAAACTTCTGAGGTATCAATGATCTATAAGATATCCTTAGAAAATTTTTACAACTTAAACAAAACTTGCGTTTCAGACTTACAAACATGTATAGATAGAAGTCTGAGATGCATGCACTATTTCAGAACAAATAGGGGGAATTTGTTGGGTCGAAAATCGACCAAGAATAATTTGTTCAGGAATAGATGAAGCTCAGTGAAGATACTTGTACAGAATTCTGAAGCCGTTCAGAATTAGTTCACTGAAGCTTCACTTCAGATCAAGATCAGCTCAAACTGAAAGCATTCATTCTGAAGTCGAAGACTAAAGACTGAAGAAGAGAATCATCTCAGAAGCAGAGCCTTGAGGAGATTCTATCTGATCGAAGACTGAAGCATCTCAGTGTAAAGTACTTACAACACTTTACACTAATTACGAGGAAACCTTTTTGACTTTACCAAGCTTTACCCAGATAATATCATTATCTCTGGAAAAGTATTTGGTTGAGTAAAAGGTTGGGAATAAAGGGTGTCAAGTCACATCAAAGTGACTTTAACACCATACCTTAAACAAGCATGTTAAGGATTTGTCATTCAAATCCTTAAATGCTCCCAACCGTATTTGTACAGCTATTGTCCACATCATCATGGACTTTGCTTATAAATACAAGGTTTCTTACACTTTGCAAAATGCTTGAAACTTTGGCATTGCAACTTTTGAGATATACTCTAAGTAATCCTTAAGAGTATTTCCAAGTTATTTAGATCACTTGTATTTCATGGTTGTTTAGATATTTTCACAATTTTGATTATCTTTGTTCCGCAACAACCTTTGTATTTTGTTTATGTATATGAATAAAATACATTGAAAAATACATCGTGTCTCAATGCCACATACTTGATTATATATATTATTTATATAGTTTCTGCAATTTACTTTCTCGCATTTACTTTCAGTTATTTGCTTTATTGTTATATCCATATCTGGATCGTCATTCTGAACTAGTCTCCTTCCAGTTCAGAATTGCTTGCCAGTCGGGTTATCCATCGTATTTGGGACTCACAAGGTCACATATATTAGCATCAAATGCACCTGCTCAAGATGTGGGAGGCCAATTGTAACATCCTGAATTTCTGGTCTTAATAGTTAACTAGAATAACGGTTAACCAAGTTGTCATGCCATAACTACATGCTAGAGTCATTAGACAATAATATATTTATTAAGATGTATATAGTTATTAGTTATAATCATTTTATGTTTATAGGAATAAAAACAGTAAAAGGATATAATTAATAAAAGTAGAACTAATAAGGGCTGATAAGTAATGTTGAAACATGATATGGAATTAGTATTGAACACATATATGGAAGTTCCATAATCTAGGGTGATGCTAGCACATATATATATAACTAGTGTTCAGGCCCGTCCAATGGACGGGTAGTCTCAAAATATATTAATCAAAGCTAAAAAATTGGAATTCAAGTATATTAAATAGATACTAAATAAAATTAAAATACCTAAAAATAAAACATAAAACGATTCAAATAAGGCAAAAAGTTATAATAATAATAATAATAATAATAATAATAATAATAATAATAATAATAATAATAATAATAATAATAATAATAAAAATAATAATAATAATAATAATAATAATAATAATAATAATAATAATAATAATAATAATAATAATAATAATAATAATAATAATAATAATAATAATAATAATAATAATAATAATAATAATAATAATAATAATAATAATAATAATAATAATAATAATAATAATAATAATAATAATAATAATAATAATAATAATAATAATAATAATAATAATAATAATAATAATAATAATAATAATAATAATAATAATAATAATAATAATAATAATAATAATAATAATAATAATAATAATAATAATAATAATAATAATAATAATAATAATAATAATAATAATAATAATAATAATAATAATAATAATAATAATAATAATAATAATAATAATAATAATAATAATAATAATAATAATAATAATAATAATAATAATAATAATAATAATAATAATAATAATAATAATAATAATAATAATAATAATAATAATAATAATAATAATAATAATAATAATAATAATAATAATAATAATAATAATAATAATAATAATAATAATAATAATAATAATAATAATAATAATAATAATAATAATAATAATAATAATAATAATAATAATAATAATAATAATAATAATAATAATAATAATAATAATAATAATAATAATAATAATAATAATAATAATAATAATAATAATAATAATAATAATAATAATAATAATAATAATAATAATAATAATAATAATAATAATAATAATAATAATAATAATAATAATAATAATAATAATAATAATAATAATAATAATAATAATAATAATAATAATAATAATAATAATAATAATAATAATAATAATAATAATAATAATAATAATAATAATAATAATAATAATAATAATAATAATAATAATAATAATAATAATAATAATAATAATAATAATAATAATAATAATAATAATAATAATAATAATAATAATAATAATAATAATAATAATAATAATAATAATAATAATAATAATAATAATAATAATAATAATAATAATAATAATAATAATAATAATAATAATAATAATAATAATAATAATAATAATAATAATAATAATAATAATAATAATAATAATAATAATAATAATAATAATAATAATAATAATAATAATAATAATAATAATAATAATAATAATAATAATAATAATAATAATAATAATAATAATAATAATAATAATAATAATAATAATAATAATAATAATAATAATAATAATAATAATAATAATAATAATAATAATAATAATAATAATAATAATAATAATAATAATAATAATAATAATAATAATAATAATAATAATAATAATAATAATAATAATAATAATAATAATAATAATAATAATAATAATAATAATAATAATAATAATAATAATAATAATAATAATAATAATATCAAATAATTATGTATAATAAAACTATATATATAAATTTAACATCCAAAAATGTATAAATGTAAATAATAATAATAATAATAATAATAATAATAATAATAATAATAATAATAATAATAATAATAATAATAATAATAATAATAATAATGATTAAATATTAACAAAGTATATAAATAAAAAACCTTTTTGGTAGTCCATCGTAGGTTTTTTTTTTTTGCCGTAGGTTCTTTTTTTTTAGTTGAGAATATGTGAGGTTTTTTCTAGGTGGTATATATATAGATAATAATAATAAATAAAATTTTTTTATTAGATTTTTTTATTAAAGGTCGGCCATTTATTAAATAAATATTAAAAAATAGATGATTAATAAGGATAGAGTATTAGGCTCAAGGAGGGGGATTATGGGTGCCAAGTGTACCCCCAACCTACTCTTTTAGTTATATTATAGATAGATAATGGACGTTTTGTCAAACCAATATTACAAAAAGAAAACGCAGATCTCTACGTAAGTTAAAATAAACCCCGAGAACTAAATATCTATGAGAGGAGCGAAAGTCGGAGAAAGTCGATCCGTAGGCAGTGATTTTGATATTGAGTTCGATAAAGAGTATCCGTTCAATTTGCGTATAAGGTAATTGACATTTAATTCTCACTAGTTTCGTACGTTCATTAGAATCGTTTTTTTTATAGGGGTTAGTCGGTTGGGTTTCGCGGTTCATCATGGATTTTCGCTTTAACAATTTGTAAACGCCTCTAATCTTTCTTATATGAAAAAAACGATGATTGTTACCATACGTGGTTATATAAGTGTAGTCTTAAACGTTTTCTTTTAAGAATGTTAAGTAACGATCGGGAGCAATCCATCTAGAATTAGATGTTAAAGGAATAACATAAACAAAATCATTAATCCTTCAATAGCTTTTTGGTTACAACTAAAACAATGGTTATCAAGTTGAACTTGTTTAGCTAATATCTTTCATTAGGAGGAAATCATGAATGAGCTATATGTATGGAGTAAATAGCTTTTGAATAACTGGCGTGGTGGAATATATAGTCCTAATTATGCGACAGGTTATGGTACGTGGCTTAATACAAACTTGATAGTTGGAGTAGCTTGCGATTTGCGAGTCGGTTGATATGTCGTTTCATGTAAATATTAAGAACTGATGTTGAGCTCAAGTGTTCTAATTAAGTCCAATTGTAATCATAATTTATATATAAATATAAAGTTTAGGATCTAGTAATTTACAGTGCCTCAAACGAGAGACAAGAAGCTATACTAATTGATAAAGTTGCTAACAATTTACATGAAAAATTATAAAACATGATTTCTAGTAGTTATGGAATTTTATAAGATATGATTTCTATAAAACATGGTTTCTAGCTAATGCAGTTTTGAAATATAAGAAGCTTGAGAGAAAAGAAAGAAAATGGAATAAGGCTACTGTAGTTGAATATAAATTATGTTGTCATTATTTCTTCTAAGTACAGTAGTTGTATTCGAAAGAGAAAATAAAAGAGTGATTAACTTTTAATCTAGTTCATAAGAGCAAACATTATTTAATTTAGCTTTTAGATGTTTTAACAATGTCCAAATTTACTACTGTGTTGGTTATTAAATATCAATACTAGATAGTCATGCATTATATATGAAGAATATGTACTTTTTAAAATTTTAATTTTCTACCACACATCTTTATATATATATATATATATATATATATATATATATATATATATATATATATATATATATATATATATATATATATATATATATATATATATATATATATATATATATATATATATATATATATATATATATATATATATATATATATATATATATATATATATATATATATATATATATATATATATATATATATATATATATATATATATATATATATATATATATATATATATATATATATATATATATATATATATATATATATATATATATATATATATATATATATATATATATATATATATATATATATATATATATATATATATATATATATATATATATATATATATATATATATATATATATATATATATATATATATATATATATATATATATATATATATATATATATATATATATATATATATATATATATATATATATATATATATATATATATATATATATATATATATATATATATATATATATATATATATATATATATATATATATATATATATATATATATATATATATATATATATATATATATATATATATATATATATATATATATATATATATATATATATATATATATATATATATATATATATATATATATATATATATATATATATATATATATATATATATATATATATATATATATATATATATATATATATATATATATATATATATATATATATATATATATATATATATATATATATATATATATATATATATATATATATATATATATATATATATATATATATATATATATATATATATATATATATATATATATATATATATATATATATATATATATATATATATATATATATATATATATATATATATATATATATATATATATATATATATATATATATATATATATATATATATATATATATATATATATATATATATATATATATATATATATATATATATATATATATATATATATATATATATATATATATATATATATATATATATATATATATATATATATATATATATATATATATATATATATATATATATATATATATATATATATATATATATATATATATATATATATATATATATATATATATATATATATATATATATATATATATATATATATATATATATATATATATATATATATATATATATATATATATATATATATATATATATATATATATATATATATATATATATATATATATATATATATATATATATATATATATATATATTTTATTGCTACAGTACGAATCGCTACAGTACATAGTTTGTTATTATTATATATATAACAATTTAAGTTTAGATAACTACAGTAGCTTTTTTAACTTTTTTATTTCAACCCATAACTTTTTAACTTTTTACTTTAACCACAAGTTTTCATCTTATTTGACTATTACCTTACTTTGACTTTTTAAAATTTTAATTTTCTACCACACATCTTTTAATTTTTTAGATGTTCCACAAACTTTAATTTTCTTTAATTTTGATCACTTAACTATATCATAAAGGTTTTCGGGCTAAAAATTAAACCGACCGTCGCCGTCAACAGCAAACATCCACCGGTTTCGAAATCCAAAACATATCATATAACGGCGGTCAACGAAAAAGAGTTGGTTGTGGCGGATGATATTTCTGATTTGTTTATTTGCTATCTAAACACCAAGTTTACTTATACGATGTTCATTATTTGCTAACATGTGAAGACCGGCGGCAAAGCGCGGGCAAGATAACTAGTATATTACAATTACCGTTCCCTTAGGAACAGTAGCCCCTCGCTGACGTCAGCATGACATCAGCAATTTTGTCTTATTTCTATTTTGTCTTTTTCCGGGTTTTTATTTTTATTTTTATACGATTGTATACTTTTAGAGTTTCTTATTTTTACCACTTAACTTTTAGGTTTATCACTTTAGTCTAACTTTTTGTATACAAGTATAATTTACTTTTAAAGTTTTTAATTTTTATCAATTAACTTTGGATTTTAACTTTAATCATCAAATTTTTTTTTTTATTTTTTTACTTTCTATCTCTTATTTTAACGCTTCAAACTTATTTTTACCACTTAACTTTTGGATTTTTTAATTTAGTCCAACTTTTTATACACAAACTTAATTATAGTTCTAAGTTTAATCATCAAATTTTTTTATTTTTTTTTACTTTCTATCTCTTATTTTAAGGCTTCTAACTTTTACCATCAAACTCTTGGTTTTGACCACCAATTTTTTTAGTTTCTACCCCTTATAGTAAACTTTAAATGTCCAAACTTTTAGGTAATGTTGTATGTATATATGTTTGCATGACCCAACGTCGATCCCGGGCAACGCCCAGGATCAAAAAACTTGTTATTTAATCATTTAGGTATTCCGACATTGACGAAGTAACGCCTTGAGTTGGGTATTTATCGTGTTTGACGTAATATACACTACTTTGACACCTAAGGGTACAACAAAACATAGATTTTCATATGTTAACATCCCCGTAGTATCTTTATATAAGGTTTGTGGGTTCGGGTTCATATGGGAATTATATGAGTGATATTATAATATGTTGAAATATATGTTTATGAAGCTTAACTTATGATGATGATTGTACGTATATGTGTATGCTTATGATGATGCTTAATGTTATGATTGTATGCATGTGGATATGTGATATGTATTGAATATGTGGCCTATGCATCTAGTTCACTAGACTTGTAGGAATGCCATGACACATGCACGTTTAAGGGCTCAAACGTAAAATGACGATATGTGATGATTAGTTTAGGAAAACATGGACACCTAAACTATATATATGATGAAATGCTCGAGCTAATTGATGTGAAAGTGTTAAGCTTAACCCATATTAGCCTTGTGTGGGATAGTGTGTGATGTAGTCACTTGAGTTGCTACTTGTGACATGGACGAACGTGTTTGAGTATATCCGGGTAGGTCTAGTCCCGCCACCAATGTCGATGAACATACGGTATACTCCAGGATTGGCGTTGCCTTTTCTTAATGACAAAGATGGACCACCGTAAGGTCTACCAATCACGTCGGGTGTGAGGTTCCCTGTAAGGTCAAATGACCGCCTACACACAACCACCCACCCTATATGTGATGTGTCACGCCTAATGTAAGTGACTTATGTCACACTTAATGAGATGATATGATGAAAACAAATGAGATGTAAATGTGAATAGGCACATTTAGGATCATTGTTATATGTATCCTATAATGTTAATGTGATGATATGTGTGTATTAATGATATGTATGCTAAGATGTAAAATGGAATCTTTTGATAATAATTTAAATGGACAAAAGTTTCTGAATTTATGTGTTATCTTACTTAGCTAATTTATTAGCTAACACTTGCTTTATTAAAATGTTGTGCCTTTAGGATAAGCAGATTTGAAATGATGAAAGCTTATGTGAGGTTGGGTAGTTGCTTGAAGATGCTTAGCTCCCGCTAGTAGCCTTACCTTTAGACTGATTAATGACTTGTTATGTCTTGGATTTACACAATCCAAGACCTATGTAATAGCTTGTGGCATTTGTGTTGGTGCCGTTGGATTTTCATTTGACCGATGTGATGATATTGTTTAGTAACACCATTCTGAATAAAGGACAATTTGTTTCCGCCATGTTTTTACACCGTTAGGTGAAAAGTTTTGAAAATCCTTATTTTTAAACGTCGGGTGTTACACCAATCGATTCCAGATACAAAAATACACGAAAAGAAATAAGCAAAAACTTAGTTGGTGAATCCCAACATTAATAAAACCTCTATAAAGGTAAATATTCCAAAGACATAAACAATACCAGAGGAAAACATAGTCTTTGATGAAATAAGGGAGGAATCTGAAGAAAAGAGCCATTGATGTTGGTCCCAGTGTTGTTAGAGAACTTACTGGAAAAGAATTAGATTTTGAAGCTGGAAAGAAACAAGCTGAATTCCTTGAAGTGTCAGTTGAGCCAGCACTAAGAATGATAAAGAAAGATAGAAGGGAAGCTTTGGAGAAGAAGCGTGCTGTACAGATGTAGCAAAAGCAACTTAAGCTCAGATTGACAAAGAAGTTGAAGAAGAAGAGTTGGTTGGTGATATGACTCATTCAATACATATTTCCCACATAATTATTGTACGTTTTGAGCTATTTAGAGTCATTTTATGCGTGTATTTGGTTCTTTATGGTATGTGCTATTGCTTTCAGGATTATAGCAGGTACATTACATTAAATCGGCGTGAAACGATGTTTTGAAGGTTCGTTTAGGCTCACATTTGATTGCAAGGAAGATTGGAGGAAGAAACAAGTCTTTTGTATAATCTGGAACATGATCTCGGCGAAGGGATTCTTGCCCTTGTCGAGATTAAAAGGCAGAATGGAATAGAAGGAAAAGGGCAAACAACTGATCTCGGCGAGGGGATTCTTGCCCTCGTCGAGATCACTGCACGACCAGAAAAGGGAATTTTCACCACCTATAAATACGAAGCATTAGTCAACCCTAGCCTCTATTCTGGACTTTCCAGAGGTTTTTAGGGTTCTTGGAGGCTATTTTCATCAGATCAAACACCTCTAAAGATCATAGAAATACCCGGATTTATTTCTTCAATTCACTAACGATTCTAGCACTCTTCGGATTTATTTCTTCAATAGGTACACTATGTCTTCATATATTATTGATTGTTTTTATCTTTTCATTATGAGAGGCTAAATCTCTCAGCACCTACTTGGATATTAAGCATGTCATAGGGTTGTTTGATATTACTTGCAATTGTTGAACAAGATTTCTATGTTTAATCGAAGATCCGCATCTATTTGAGTTTAAATATTGTTTTTGTCTTTTATATTTATTGATTGATAATTGAAATTAGAAGTTCGAGAGAAATCTATGTCGTTGTTAATTGGTTAATGAAACGATTAATCGGTCTATAATTAATCTAAAGTCGTTGGAGTTCGAGAGAAACTAGCGATAAAGGTTTAAACAATTAAATTCATTTTGAGTGTGCAAACGTCTATGATAGAGAGATCTGATTAGTCGAATAAGCAGTTCGAAAGAAAGCTTCACAAGATTGAGTCATAAAATCAACTTAAGTTCTTAATGCTTAATTGCTTCGAGTAGAAATTATTCGCGAGAGCGATAACTATATTTTGAGCAATTAAAGTTTCAAGTATAACGAGAGTTCATCTTGACTACCTTTTAAGTCGTTCAACAAAGCAAGTGATGTTTAGACCCTATGATTGACATGTAAGCTAGTCCAAGTAGGTGCCCCTTTTTATATTATTGTCATAAAAATCATTTTTACTTTCGTCTTCCGACGAACCCTGCCCCGGTCATACCGGATTCTTTTCGATTAATCCTGGGGGATTACTAACAATTTTCTAACTTTTGCAAAGTGACAATTCGGTCACAAAACCCCTTTTTACTTGAACTACTTTATTTTAACAATCTCTTTACTGAGTTGTGAGTCCCTCGATAGCTACTGATCGTTCTCGAGATCGTCTATTGTTATGTCGTGAGTGCGGAATCCTCACGAGATAACTAGTTTGATTAGTTATTGTATATATTGCTAATTATCTCAATATAATCAGCCTTATGTAATCTATCTTCGTTTTCTATAGCTTAGAAATGAACTTAGTCGCCTTTGGTGTGTGTAATATCAACTGGTCTCCTCACTTTAGGGTTTCCAATCGTTTATATATGTTCACGATCGATATTGGGCTTGCTGGGCTTTGTTCTTATGAACTTAGCAGTCCAGCCCATAAAACGAAGATTATCTTCGTTAGTTCCTAACGAAGATTATCTTCGTTAGTACTAAATACCATCAACATCTATGCTTAGTTATTTTTCAAGTACTTTATGTACAAGAAACCTAACATATATTATGTTTGTACTTGTATGATATACATAACAAACATCATATATAAACATATAAATAACACCAAAACATGTAATCAATCATTACTAAAACACGAAGTCCATAATCTATCAATTACATAAAATGAATAAGACATAAAACAACATAATGTCTTAATCTAAAAGAAAAAAAAAAAAAAAAAAAAAAAAAAAAAAAAAAAAAAAAAAAAAAAAAAAAAAAAAAAAAAAAAAAAAAAAAAAAAAAAAAAAAAAAAAAAAAAAAAAAAAAAAAAAAAAAAAAAAAAAAAAAAAAAAAAAAAAAAAAAAAAAAAAAAAAAAAAAAAAAAAAAAAAAAAAAAAAAAAAAAAAAAAAAAAAAAAAAAAAAAAAAAAAAAAAAAAAAAAAAAAAAAAAAAAAAAAAAAAAAAAAAAAAAAAAAAAAAAAAAAAAAAAAAAAAAAAAAAAAAAAAAAAAAAAAAAAAAAAAAAAAAAAAAAAAAAAAAAAAAAAAAAAAAAAAAAAAAAAAAAAAAAAAAAAAAAAAAAAAAAAAAAAAAAAAAAAAAAAAAAAAAAAAAAAAAAAAAAAAAAAAAAAAAAAAAAAAAAAAAAAAAAAAAAAAAAAAAAAAAAAAAAAAAAAAAAAAAAAAAAAAAAAAAAAAAAAAAAAAAAAAAAAAAAAAAAAAAAAAAAAAAAAAAAAAAAAAAAAAAAAAAAAAAAAAAAAAAAAAAAAAAAAAAAAAAAAAAAAAAAAAAAAAAAAAAAAAAAAAAAAAAAAAAAAAAAAAAAAAAAAAAAAAAAAAAAAAAAAAAAAAAAAAAAAAAAAAAAAAAAAAAAAAAAAAAAAAAAAAAAAAAAAAAAAAAAAAAAAAAAAAAAAAAAAAAAAAAAAAAAAAAAAAAAAAAAAAAAAAAAAAAAAAAAAAAAAAAAAAAAAAAAAAAAAAAAAAAAAAAAAAAAAAAAAAAAAAAAAAAAAAAAAAAAAAAAAAAAAAAAAAAAAAAAAAAAAAAAAAAAAAAAAAAAAAAAAAAAAAAAAAAAAAAAAAAAAAAAAAAAAAAAAAAAAAAAAAAAAAAAAAAAAAAAAAAAAAAAAAAAAAAAAAAAAAAAAAAAAAAAAAAAAAAAAAAAAAAAAAAAAAAAAAAAAAAAAAAAAAAAAAAAAAAAAAAAAAAAAAAAAAAAAAAAAAAAAAAAAAAAAAAAAAAAAAAAAAAAAAAAAAAAAAAAAAAAAAAAAAAAAAAAAAAAAAAAAAAAAAAAAAAAAAAAAAAAAAAAAAAAAAAAAAAAAAAAAAAAAAAAAAAAAAAAAAAAAAAAAAAAAAAAAAAAAAAAAAAAAAAAAAAAAAAAAAAAAAAAAAAAAAAAAAAAAAAAAAAAAAAAAAAAAAAAAAAAAAAAAAAAAAAAAAAAAAAAAAAAAAAAAAAAAAAAAAAAAAAAAAAAAAAAAAAAAAAAAAAAAAAAAAAAAAAAAAAAAAAAAAAAAAAAAAAAAAAAAAAAAAAAAAAAAAAAAAAAAAAAAAAAAAAAAAAAAAAAAAAAAAAAAAAAAAAAAAAAAAAAAAAAAAAAAAAAAAAAAAAAAAAAAAAAAAAAAAAAAAAAAAAAAAAAAAAAAAAAAAAAAAAAAAAAAAAAAAAAAAAAAAAAAAAAAAAAAAAAAAAAAAAAAAAAAAAAAAAAAAAAAAAAAAAAAAAAAAAAAAAAAAAAAAAAAAAAAAAAAAAAAAAAAAAAAAAAAAAAAAAAAAGCAGGGACTTTGATCATACATTTGATATCACGTTGAATATACTCAACACTTTTATCTGGCTTCACCACCTTTTTCTTTCGTCTTGGTTCAATATGAAACTTTGGTTTTTCAGAGTCTTTCATATTCGATCTCAACTTGAAATCTTCATGAAGATTCTTACCAATCACATCTGCAAGACCATAACTACTTGGATTGATAATCCTGTTATTTCCTAGTTCATGTAAGTCTTCTTCACACAAACTTCTGAAATGTCTCTGTATCATCTGTATCATCTGTATCATCTGTATATTGTATATCCGGTTCACACCTCCTCAAGTTCATCACCATCGAAGAGTAACTCTGTATCATCTGTATCATCTATTAAGATTACACAAAATGAACACCGGAATACAATGAATAATCATGATAATAATAATAAAGATGAAATATAATTGCATTGAAATAAGATAAATTACATTCACATGTCGTAAACTTATTACATGCAACCTAATATACACTTTATCAATCTTTATCAAAATCATAAGTTGAATCAGAATCAGAATCAGAATCAGATTCCAGAATTCCAGAATCTGAATCTGAATCAGAATCAGAATCAGAATCAGAATCAGAATCAGAATCAGAATCAGAATCAGAATCAGAATCAGAATCAGAATCAGAATCAGAATCAGAATCAGAATCAGAATCAGAATCAGAATCAGAATCAGAATCAGAATCAGAATCAGAATCAGAATCAGAATCAGAATCAGAATCAGAATCAGAATCAGAATCAGAATCAGAATCAGAATCAGAATCAGAATCAGAATCAGAATCAGAATCAGAATCAGAATCAGAATCAGAATCAGAATCAGAATCAGAATCAGAATCAGAATCAGAATCAGAATCAGAATCAGAATCAGAATCAGAATCAGAATCAGAATCAGAATCAGAATCAGAATCAGAATCAGAATCAGAATCAGAATCAGAATCAGAATCAGAATCAGAATCAGAATCAGAATCAGAATCAGAATCAGAATCAGAATCAGAATCAGAATCAGAATCAGAATCAGAATCAGAATCAGAATCAGAATCAGAATCAGAATCAGAATCAGAATCAGAATCAGAATCAGAATCAGAATCAGAATCAGAATCAGAATCAGAATCAGAATCAGAATCAGAATCAGAATCAGAATCAGAATCAGAATCAGAATCAGAATCAGAATCAGAATCAGAATCAGAATCAGAATCAGAATCAGAATCAGAATCAGAATCAGAATCAGAATCAGAATCAGAATCAGAATCAGAATCAGAATCAGAATCAGAATCAGAATCAGAATCAGAATCAGAATCAGAATCAGAATCAGAATCAGAATCAGAATCAGAATCAGAATCAGAATCAGAATCAGAATCAGAATCAGAATCAGAATCAGAATCAGAATCAGAATCAGAATCAGAATCAGAATCAGAATCAGAATCAGAATCAGAATCAGAATCAGAATCAGAATCAGAATCAGAATCAGAATCAGAATCAGAATCAGAATCAGAATCAGAATCAGAATCAGAATCAGAATCAGAATCAGAATCAGAATCAGAATCAGAATCAGAATCAGAATCAGAATCAGAATCAGAATCAGAATCAGAATCAGAATCAGAATCAGAATCAGAATCAGAATCAGAATCAGAATCAGAATCAGAATCAGAAACTCATGCAACCTAATATACACTTTATCAATCTTTATCAAAATCATAAGAATCATAAGTTGAATCAGAATCAGAATCAGATTCCAAGGCTGTTTGCCTTTGAATCTGTAATTCTTTTTCTCTTTCAGTTTCTGCTTCTTGCTGTTTATCTAATAAGTTATCAAATACAGAATGAAAAGCATTTTCTTCGGTATTATAGTCATGTCCAAATTTTGCCTTAACTTCACGCTTTAATCGTTCAGTTTCAGCTTCAACTTGATCATCACTTAAATAATCAACCGATTTCGAAGAATTACCTGAATCAAGTGCTTCAATAACTTCAGCTTCTCGAGGAGCACTTGAACCACCCGCACCAGAAGTACCAGTCTGGGTAGTATCTCTTTCTGTCTCCCCCTGAGTCTCAACCCCTTTTCCTTTGTCAGAAACTGGGCGAGAATCACTCCTATTACCAGCATCATCAGCATCATCATCATCATTCTGACGTCTTGGCTGAACTGCTGATAATCTGCAGACTTCTTCAGGAACATCTCCCCCTTGATTCTTGACCCAGTTGATCAAAAAGGTCAAAGTACCTCGAACAGTCGTAAGATCAGACTCTAACGTATCAACACGAGTCTGAAGAACATCTATACGCCTAACCAAGGAGTAATCTGAAGGAATAGGAGGAAAAGTAGGCAATCTGGGCAATATTGATCTGGCAGGAGGCAACAATGGACGCAATGTGGCACTACCAGCAACAGTAGGAACTGGTGCTGTTGAGACAGCAGGAATATCAGCAGCAGCTGCAGATACTGAAGTATCCTCAAAAATTCTTGCACGCTTAGCTCTGCGATAAGTGAGAGGAGCATCCAGTGTCCTCTTCGGTCCAACGGTACTTGTATCTTCATGTAATGGACTTGATGCCATATCTCTATGTTCCAATTGTTCTTGATAATCAGATACAACTTCTTGTTCAGCACCAACATTCTCATCCAGATTAACTTCTTCTTGAACAGATTGATTTGTTTCAGAAAGAACCGGTGAAGAATGACATGCCTTACTCCGACGCTCTCGGCGTAAAGCACCAGATACATCTTCTCGAGAAAAGTGATATGAATTATCACTTCCTGAAGCAGCAGGTACATCATGAGCCATCTTAGTTCGATGCTCATTACCAGAATCAGCAGCGACACTATCATATTCATCTGTGTCTGCTTCAACAACATCATCACCATCATCATTCCCACTATCAGAATCATCAGAATCACCATCCGAACTATCATCTGAACTTTCTTCATTCTCATGATCAGAATTGTCTTCATCATCCACTAACATATCATTCTCAAAACGAGATCGATAATTTGGATTAATTAAGTGACCAAACAAGGGTGGATTATTTAGACCAGCTACATTTCGAGTATTGGCATCTAAATCAGCAAATATACGTAAAGGCCAAGCATGTGGTACATAGCGAGGACCTTGATCAATTACCAAGTTCGGACAAAAATGTCTAACTATCGCCATAACAAAACGAGGATATAATAGAAACCTATTCTTCGCCTTGGCATTGATTTGATCAACAAACGCATGATAGAAGTATGTTGAAAACGGATAAGGTCGATTATAAACCAAAGCAACCATCTGCGAAGAAATCTGAGCAGAAAGCTGATCAAATCCAGCCTTACGATTGCTCAGACTTACTAACAACACGTAAGCAAGGTATCTCCAACGTCCTTGAAATCCACTCTTATCAAAAGGAAGCTTTATTTGACCAACATATCCCATTCTTTGAAAACACCGACGAATTAGGTCAAAATCATAAGCTAATTCTACTGCGTCGTCTGATTCTTCACCCAAATGTAGAATTTCACGAAGTATCGCAGCATTAAAATCAAAAGTGATTCCTTCGACAGTTGCTCTAACAAAGCTACGACCATTAACCATGACCTGATAAGCAGTCCTCCAGAAGTCATCGATATACTGCCTCACCAATCTAGGTGAATCACAGAATGCAAAAGAAAGCCTAGAACGAGCAATAAAATCAAACATTTCATGATAACGTTCACAATTATGTTGATCTGGATCCAGATTTAAGGCCAGATTGTGCTTCTTAAAGAACTGACGTGGAGCAAGAGCCATTTCTGCAAAAACAAATCATAATTGAAAAACAATTATAGAATTAGCACAAGAAATGAATAGCAGTCTTAGATGAACTTAATCAATAATCTCATAAGTTGGAACTGTACGAAATTAGTCTTTAAGTTCGTAAGGTAAAAATGTACGAAGATAGACCTTAAGTTCGTTAGTTAATAATGAACGAAGATAGACTTTAAATTCGTTGGATAACAATAAACGAAAATAGGTGTTAAGTTCGTTGGTAACAATGAACGAAGATAGCTTAGAAGCATTACTAAGTTCGTTTGTCACAAAATCTCCTAAGTTCGTTAGTTGAAAAAATCTAAGTTCGTACACTCTGTTTGAGAACCTAAGTTCGTAGAGATAAACGAAGTCTAAGTTCGTAGACATTCTGAACAGCCTGTTGGTTCCAAAATCAAAAATTTGATTCTTAACCCCCCCCCCCCCCCCCCCCCCCCCCCCCCCCCCCCCCCCCCCCCCCCCCCCCCCCCCCCCCCCCCCCCCCCCCCCCCCCCCCCCCCCCCCCCCCCCCCCCCCCCCCCCCCCCCCCCCCCCCCCCCCCCCCCCCCCCCCCCCCCCCCCCCCCCCCCCCCCCCCCCCCCCCCCCCCCCCCCCCCCCCCCCCCCCCCCCCCCCCCCCCCCCCCCCCCCCCCCCCCCCCCCCCCCCCCCCCCCCCCCCCCCCCCCCCCCCCCCCCCCCCCCCCCCCCCCCCCCCCCCCCCCCCCCCCCCCCCCCCCCCCCCCCCCCCCCCCCCCCCCCCCCCCCCCCCCCCCCCCCCCCCCCCCCCCCCCCCCCCCCCCCCCCCCCCCCCCCCCCCCCCCCCCCCCCCCCCCCCCCCCCCCCCCCCCCCCCCCCCCCCCCCCCCCCCCCCCCCCCCCCCCCCCCCCCCCCCCCCCCCCCCCCCCCCCCCCCCCCCCCCCCCCCCCCCCCCCCCCCCCCCCCCCCCCCCCCCCCCCCCCCCCCCCCCCCCCCCCCCCCCCCCCCCCCCCCCCCCCCCCCCCCCCCCCCCCCCCCCCCCCCCCCCCCCCCCCCCCCCCCCCCCCCCCCCCCCCCCCCCCCCCCCCCCCCCCCCCCCCCCCCCCCCCCCCCCCCCCCCCCCCCCCCCCCCCCCCCCCCCCCCCCCCCCCCCCCCCCCCCCCCCCCCCCCCCCCCCCCCCCCCCCCCCCCCCCCCCCCCCCCCCCCCCCCCCCCCCCCCCCCCCCCCCCCCCCCCCCCCCCCCCCCCCCCCCCCCCCCCCCCCCCCCCCCCCCCCCCCCCCCCCCCCCCCCCCCCCCCCCCCCCCCCCCCCCCCCCCCCCCCCCCCCCCCCCCCCCCCCCCCCCCCCCCCCCCCCCCCCCCCCCCCCCCCCCCCCCCCCCCCCCCCCCCCCCCCCCCCCCCCCCCCCCCCCCCCCCCCCCCCCCCCCCCCCCCCCCCCCCCCCCCCCCCCCCCCCCCCCCCCCCCCCCCCCCCCCCCCCCCCCCCCCCCCCCCCCCCCCCCCCCCCCCCCCCCCCCCCCCCCCCCCCCCCCCCCCCCCCCCCCCCCCCCCCCCCCCCCCCCCCCCCCCCCCCCCCCCCCCCCCCCCCCCCCCCCCCCCCCCCCCCCCCCCCCCCCCCCCCCCCCCCCCCCCCCCCCCCCCCCCCCCCCCCCCCCCCCCCCCCCCCCCCCCCCCCCCCCCCCCCCCCCCCCCCCCCCCCCCCCCCCCCCCCCCCCCCCCCCCCCCCCCCCCCCCCCCCCCCCCCCCCCCCCCCCCCCCCCCCCCCCCCCCCCCCCCCCCCCCCCCCCCCCCCCCCCCCCCCCCCCCCCCCCCCCCCCCCCCCCCCCCCCCCCCCCCCCCCCCCCCCCCCCCCCCCCCCCCCCCCCCCCCCCCCCCCCCCCCCCCCCCCCCCCCCCCCCCCCCCCCCCCCCCCCCCCCCCCCCCCCCCCCCCCCCCCCCCCCCCCCCCCCCCCCCCCCCCCCCCCCCCCCCCCCCCCCCCCCCCCCCCCCCCCCCCCCCCCCCCCCCCCCCCCCCCCCCCCCCCCCCCCCCCCCCCCCCCCCCCCCCCCCCCCCCCCCCCCCCCCCCCCCCCCCCCCCCCCCCCCCCCCCCCCCCCCCCCCCCCCCCCCCCCCCCCCCCCCCCCCCCCCCCCCCCCCCCCCCCCCCCCCCCCCCCCCCCCCCCCCCCCCCCCCCCCCCCCCCCCCCCCCCCCCCCCCCCCCCCCCCCCCCCCCCCCCCCCCCCCCCCCCCCCCCCCCCCCCCCCCCCTCCCCCTCGGCGTCCGCGCGCGGCCCACCACCCTCAACTGGTCACGCCGCATCCCCCAACCGCGCCCTCACTCGCCCCGGCGCGTCCAAGAGGGCAAATCTGATGCTCCCGGACGACCCGATCCCGTATGCCTCCCGGTAGGCCCACACGGTTGAGTAGCAGTGCGAAAAAATCTAAGTTCGTACACTCGAGAACCTAAGTTCGTAGAGATAAACGAAGTCTAAGTTCGTAGATAAACGAAGTCTAAGTTCGTAGAGATAAACGAAGTCTAAGTTCGTAGAGATAAACGAATCTAAGTTCGTAGAGATAAACGAAGTCTAAGTTCGTAGAGGTAAACGAAGTCTAAGTTCGTAGAGATAAACGAAGTCTAAGTTCGTAGAGATAAACGAAGTCTAAGTTCGTAGAGGTAAACGAAGTCTAAGTTCGTAGAGATAAACGAAGTCTAAGTTCGTAGAGATAAACGAAGTCTAAGTTCGTAGAGATAAACGAAGTCTAAGTTCGTAGAGTAAACGAAGTCTAAGTTCGTAGAGATAAACGAAGTCTAAGTTCGTAGAGATAAACGAAGTCTAAGTTCGTAGAGATAAACGAAGTCTAAGTTCGTAGAGGTAAACGAAGTCTAAGTTCGTAGAGATAAACGAAGTCTAAGTTCGTAGAGATAAACGAAGTCTAAGTTCGTAGAGATAAACGAAGTCTAAGTTCGTAGAGGTAAACGAAGTCTAAGTTCGTAGAGATAAACAAGTCTAAGTTCGTAGATAAACGAATCTAAGTTCGTTAGAAAAAATCTAAGTTCGTACACTCTGTTTGAGAACCTAAGTTCGTAGAGATAAACGAAGTCTAAGTTCGTAGACATTCTGAACAGCCTGTTGGTTCCAAAATCAAAAATTTGATTCTTAAAACATTGAAGAACACTTGATTTGCCCAAAATTAATTACAAAAACATTTGTAACATTTAAAAGAAGCATAACCCATTTCGATTTTACAACTGAATTAAGGATTCAATGGATTAAAATTCAAAACGAAATTAAACCCTAAAACCTAAAATATGTGTAAAACTGATTGAGTTCATGTAAAAATTGGGTAAAAACAAGAATCGAGAATTGGGGATTTGTGAATGACGATGCTCAATAATATACCTGAATCACTTATTTCAACAATAATCGAAACAACAAGCAGAGAATCAAATGAAATCAAGTGATTTAATTGATGAAAATATAGGGGTTTATTCAGCTCAAATTCGTTTTTCTTTAAGAATGAAGGCAATGTAAAAGATAGAACGAATTAAGTTGATATTTATATAGATGGTTAAAAGATGGGTCAAAACGGGTCGGTTAGAAGGTCGGTCGAAAATAAGGTAGAACGAAGTTAACCTTCGTAAAATCAACTCGAACGAAGATAGAGGTTATTTTCGTTAAACCAAATAAAACGAAATTAGATTGGACGAAAATAAGTTCAATTTTCTGAAGAACAAGTCAAAACGAAGTTAATCACTATCTTCGTAAGAACAAGTTTGTACTTAGAAAATTTTTCAAGATTCGTCATCACGAAACTTTCCACGATGCGACCCCTTTGACCTAATCCTGTACATAGCAACAACTCGTTAAAAGCAACTTGTTCATGCCTTGTACCAAAAAGTACCACCATCTGAAAATCATCATCATAATGTAAGTATTTTACAAACATTATAATCTTGAATTAAAAACAGAACCCCAAGGTCTAAAATCAACCAATAACAAACCTGAAAATAATCAATGAACATATTAACAGCGATACCAACCACGACCATGATACGGAGAGTATGTCTCTAATCATTGAGATGCTTGACGGCAAACCATCTTGAAACACTTAAGTCCCATATTAGATGCCGTCTACAAAATTAACAAACAATGAATAGTCCAAAAATCCAATGAAGAACTTTATAAAGTTTCCGAAATCAAGTCATAAGTCAAGGTACGGGAATCAAAGGAAACACGTATCAACACTGATTATTTTCACTAAATACATGAAATGTAAAGTAAATAAATACTCTAAAGACAGATTCATGTATTCTTTCTTCACGTGCTCATATTTGCATCACAATATTGTCATTTCACACCAAAAATCTTGTCTCCACGATATCATCAGTATGAATAACACAATATTGCAACAAAGATCAGCACTCCAACTTTATCTTCTTAACCTGAACACTGCACACTTACCAAAAACTCATTAACGCAACAAGAGCAAAGGCACAATAATGCAGAAAATTCAAGTGAAAACACACAAAATTAGGATTAACAATTATGAAATACTCAAGATTCTAATAAAAGATCAAGGGAGGTCATTCCATTGTCAAATCCTAAAGATCACCAAGTTATTAATTAAATTCATAACTTGTAAACACTGAAACTTGTGAGATTTCAAATAACATTGACTTGTCACATAAGATTTAAAAGATCATTTTCTAAACTTAAACAAATTAATGTCCATATCAGAAAATCTTCTTTTGAACTAAACACATAACCTCATCAAGAATTCAAATGAATGAATTCAGCAAAACATATACTCAACAGAATTTAAGTAGAATCTCTCGTGCAATAAGAACTTATGAAAATACTTATTTTGACTCAATAAAATAGAAAAATAAATTAGAATAAAAATTACAGAATAATAAACTAGTCTATACACAATAGTTATCTTAATTTATTCATTATTTACAAGTGACTAGGGTACTGCTGATCAGATCAGATTAGCATTTACATAAGCCTACCAGCGAGAAATAATTCTCTTATTATTAGTTATGAACAGTGATCCAAAAACGATTACCAATATGTTTGTCCTCTTAAACACTCGGTACTTCCAGTCTCCTTTTTGGTTTGTGGCACTTTCGTATTACTTGAGCCAAGGACAGTCACCATGTAACCTAGTAAGTTACTCATGCCACAATTTTAGTTTGCGAACTTATGTGCCCCATATTCAGATACACTCTCATAATCGAAACAAGCACTAAGATTAAGACATTTGGTGATTAAAGTGAGAAAGTCTTTAAGAATCAAGTCAGCGGTGACAGGTCGGTGATTCCTCACGCGGAAAGCGACATAACTTGACTCACGTACGGAAATATACTTAACATTGCATAATGCCAAGTACTTGCATATTTGTGACATTAATTTTACTTTAAAGCACTTATGAAAACCCGTGACTTTCTATGAGACCCGTGTAGCGAACTTTCTGACAACCTATCCCAAGTTGGAAACTTTAGGTAGGCTAGGTATACAAAGACACCCCAAGGACTTACTTGTTCGAATCTCAAAGGCCACATTAGCTTCATACTTTCAACAGATTTATTTGATATTTGAATTTGAATATTTTGTCACAAATATACATCCAAAAAGCAATACATACACATATATGTACCCGAGACCTTCTTTATAAAGACCAAATATACATAATTATAATGCAAGATCTTTCATAAGATTTAAAAGATCATTTTCTAAACTTAAACAAATTAATGTCCATATCAGAAAATCTTCTTTTGAACTAAACACATAACCTCATCAAGAATTCAAATGAATGAATTCAGCAAAACATATACTCAACAGAATTTAAGTAGAATCTCTCGTGCAATAAGAACTTATGAAAATACTTATTTTGACTCAATAAAATAGAAAAATAAATTAGAATAAAAATTACAGAATAATAAACTAGTCTATACACAATAGTTATCTAAATCATATAATGGTATCACTGAACTGAGCATTTTAAAGTACAATTAAGTAGGCTTAAAAGCTAAAGTATCGTCACGTCTAAACATGTAGTGCAGTAACCTTACTTTATTTATTATATTTTTGGATTTTCTATTTTTCAGATGTTTTTGTATTTTTGACTCTATCTATGTACGACTTAAACTACTAAAACACAAAAAGAAAAATTTAAGTTCTTTGAGAGAAACTACTCGGCATTCTTCATACCATTGAGTTGATATAACAACTCATGACGAGGTCTATCAAAAGCTTTAGTATAAAGATCAGCAAGGTTATCATCAGTAACAACCTTTTCCAAATGAATAAGCTTTTTCTCAAAACAGTCACGCAAAAAGTGATGCTTTATATCTATGTGCTTGGTGACTTTAAAGTTTTTCGGATTCTTAGTAATATCTATGGCAGACTTATTATCAATACAAATAGGAGAGTCTGAGATATCCATACCATAGTCGCGCAATTGTTGCTGTATCCAAAGTACCTGAGAACAGCATTGACCAGCAGCTATGTACTCTGCTTCACAGGTAGACTGTGCAACAGATGTCTGCTTCTTGCACTGCCACGATATAATTCTCCCCCCTAAAAGCTGACATCCACCTGACGTTGATTTCCTATCCGAACTGCAGCCACCATAATCCGAATCAGTATAAGCTTTGAATTCAAAGGAACCATGCATGGGATACCAAAGCCCTAGACGAGGCTTGGCCTTCACATAACGAAGAATCCTTTTCGCAGCTTTCAAATGTGACTCTTTCGGATTAGCCTGATATCTAGCACATATACAAACAGCAAAGGTAATGTCTGGACGTGAAGCCGTCAGATACATCAAGGAACCAATGATAGCCCGATATTGAGTTGCATCGACTTCTGGATCATTAGTCTTATCAGGACACAGCCCATGATTAGTCTGAATGGGAGTAATTGCATCTTTAGCATCGGACATTCGAAACCTGGTAAGAAGATCTTGAACATACTTGCTCTGATGAATAAAGAACCCATCCTTCAGTTGATCCACCTGTAATCCAAGGAAGAAAGTTAATTCCCCCATAGCACTCATTTCGAACTTAGCCTTCATGCTCTGCTCAAACTCCTTGCACATGTTCTTATCAGATGAACCAAAAATGATATCATCAACGTAAACCTGTACAAGCAAGTAGTCCTTCCCTTTCCATTTGATGAACAACGTGCTGTCAATAGAACCTCGAGTAAAACCATTTTCATGCAAATGAGTAGACAGTTTTTCATACCATGATCGAGGAGCCTGATGTAAACCATATAGAGCCTTATCAAGACGATATACTCTATTGGGGAAATCTGGATCCTCAAACCCCTGAGGTTGATCTACATACACTTCTTCTCTAATTTCTCCATACAAAAAGGCACTCTTTACGTCAAGTTGATACACCTTTATACCTTGATAACTAGCAAATGCCAGAAATAATCGAATAGCTTCTAGTCTAGCTACAGGTGCAAAAGTCTCATCGTAATCAAAACCTTCTTGTTGCTCAAATCCTCTAACTACCAACCGAGCCTTATTGCGAGTGACAACACCTTTGTCATCCTTTTTACAACGAAAAACCCATCGCGTAGATAAAGGAGATTCACCATGAGGTAAGTCAACTAACTTCCATACATCAAGCTTCCGAAACTGAGCCAATTCGTCTTGCATCGCCTCAACCCATGACGGATCTTTAAGAGCCATTCCAACATTTTTAGGCTCAACCTGAGAGATGAAGCAAAAGTACAAGTACCAAGTAATTGCCCCAGAATCCTTAACTTCAGCAAACATACTTGACAAATTTTTCCTATTCTGATTCCTCGTGCGAACAGAGGCAGAAGCATCACCAATGATTTGCTCTACTGGATGATCCTTGTTGACTCTTGTTTGAGGAACCGTGTCGACTGTAAGATCATTCCCCAAGTTAGTCTGGACATGTTGTTCTGGAGTTTTAGGCTCTTCCTGATTTTCACCTTCCGTGTCGTCAGTATCATAGAAAGGATCATCAGGTAGCGGTATATGTAAAGGATCAGTAAGATTTTTAGGAGCAGTCTCTAAAGTAGAGTCTGCTTCTTTGGTCCCACTTGACTCTCCAGATTTAGAAGCAGGCTTAATGAATGGTGAAGAAACAGGAGAAGAGACAGGAACCGGACCGCCTTCAAGTGGATCATGAAGAGTAACTACATCTTCCACAATCGGAACACCTGTAAAAGAAACAGGACCACGAAAAGAGGTGAAGACACCATCATAATCGAAGTCATTAGCAGGACCAATGTGTACAGCAGGTTTATGACTGACAATTACCACATTTGTACCAAAATTTACTTTGCCAGTTTTCTGATTGTACACACGCCGAATTGGTGTACTAGGTACATAACCTAAAAAGAAACAGGACCACGAAAAGAGGTGAAGACACCATCATAATCGAAGTCATTAGCAGGACCAATGTGTACAGCAGGTTTATGACTGACAATTACCACATTTGTACCAAAATTTACTTTGCCAGTTTTCTGATTGTACACACGCCGAATTGGTGTACTAGGTACATAACCTAAAAAGAAACCCTCCTCTGATTTAGGATCAAATTTACCCTGAGGAAGTACCGTAAGAAAAGTACAAGGAACACCAAATGGCTCAACATTTTGCAAATTGGGCTTTTTGTTGTGCAAAAGTTCATAACAAGTTTTCTTGAACCGTTTAACTGTTAAAACCCGATTTAAAATGTGACAAGCTGTATTCACTGCCTCCCCCCAGAAAGTAACAGGAAGCCCTGAATCAGCAAGCATCGTCCTAGCTGTTTCTATCAAAGTCCTGTTTTTCCTCTCAGCTACTCCATTCTGCTGTGGCTCATACGGTGCACTAAATTGATGTTGAATACCCTTGGTCAAGCAAAAAACCGTAAGAGTATTGTTCTTGAACTCAGTGCCATTGTCACTCCTGATTCTCTTAACTTTAACTTCATGGACATTCTCAACTTGTCTAACAAAATCCATAAACCGGTATGCGGTCTCGTCCTTTGTCTTCAAGAAAAATACCCATGAGTACCTTGAGTAATCATCAGTGATCACCAAACAGTAGAACATCCCTCCAATGCTTCTTACGTTCACAGGACCAAAGAGATCCATATGAAGTAGTTCGAATGGTTTGGATATAGTGTTGTGCACCTTTGATTTATGAGGATTCTTGTGTTGCTTTCCTTTCAAACATGGTACACATTTATCTTCCATCCCAAACTTCTTAACTGGAACACCATCAACTAATCCAAGACTAACAAGTTCATTCATCTTCCGAAAGTTAATATGTCCCATTCTTCGATGCCAGAGGAGTGATTCAGACTCATTTGCTTTGCTCAACAAACAGAGGGGCTCCGTTGGATTATCAACACCTAAAACTAAGCCATAGATGTCTCTCTTCCTAGGAGCTCTGAGCATAATCCATTCTTCTGGAATAACGAAACCCGGCTTCAAGATGAATGCCTCCTTTTCTGTGAAATGAACATTGTTGCCCTTGTCACAGATCTGTGAGACACTCATTAGATTATGAGTAAGTTGTTCCACATAGTTTACTCTTTCTAGAGTAAGTTGTCCATTGACGACATCTCCCTGACCGGTGATGTTGCCGCCCTTGGATCCAGCAAAACAAACATACGACCCATTTATACCAGTAAAATTGGACAAGAGTTTCCTGTCCCCTGTCATGTGCCTGGAGCATCCACTGTCAAGGTACCATAAATGGATTGGTTTCCTAGGAACTCCCTGCACATAAAATGAGAGAAATTAGTTTTCATTGGGGACCCAAACCTTCTGAGGTTTGGGTCGTCCCTTCTCATCCCTTAGAATCAGTTCAGTCCAATACCCATTGCTAGAAGCCGTGGGTGGAACATGATTCTCATCTTGTCTTCTCACAGGAGAAGACTTCTGACCTCTCGTCGGAGAAGGTCTAGGAGAATGAGGGCCATAAGAAGATCGAACACTCGAATGAATTTGGTCATAAAATGAATTTTGACTTTTAGGAACAGAACGATCAGGTCGTGGAGGTGTTTGAAAACGATTTGAAATCCTATGAACATTTCCTGAGGAACCTTTCAGTGGAGATTCACGTCGTTGAGGTATAGTAAACGGTTTTGGAGAAGATTGAACTTTAACCTCATAAACCTGTTTATTATTACCCAACCCCCTTTTTCCTTCTGAAGTGGAAGCCTTTGAAGGAGAACCTGATCTTCGAGGTCTATTTGGACATACACTATAAACATGACCCTTTTCATGACAAGCAAAGCAAGAGAGGACCTTGAACTTTTTGTTTGTATCTACCTTTTTATCGGTACCTACAGATTCATTATTAGCACTAGTGTCCACTGACTTACTTGTTTTTCTTTGATTTTCCTTTTCAGGGTCTTGTTTAGTTGGTGAAATCCTAGACTTCCTAGCACCATCTTTCTCATGTCTATCTTTACTTGAGTTTATTCTTCAGTAGCTTTCACTTCTTCAGTAGCTTTCACTTCTTCAGTAGCTTTCACTTCTTCAGTAGCTTTCACTTCTTCAGTAGCTTTCACTTCTTCAGTAGCTTTCACTTCTTCAGTAGCTTTCACTTCTTCAGTAGCTTTCACTTCTTCAGTAGCTTTCACTTCTTCAGTAGCTTTCACTTCTTCAGTAGCTTTCACTTCTTCAGTAGCTTTCACTTCTTCAGTAGCTTTCACTTCTTCAGTAGCTTTCACTTCTTCAGTAGCTTTCACTTCTTCAGTAGCTTTCACTTCTTCAGTAGCTTTCACTTCTTCAGTAGCTTTCACTTCTTCAGTAGCTTTCACTTCTTCAGTAGCTTTCACTTCTTCAGTAGCTTTCACTTCTTCAGTAGCTTTCACTTCTTCAGTAGCTTTCACTTCTTCAGTAGCTTTCACTTCTTCAGTAGCTTTCACTTCTTCAGTAGCTTTCACTTCTTCAGTAGCTTTCACTTCTTCAGTAGCTTTCACTTCTTCAGTAGCTTTCACTTCTTCAGTAGCTTTCACTTCTTCAGTAGCTTTCACTTCTTCAGTAGCTTTCACTTCTTCAGTAGCTTTCACTTCTTCAGTAGCTTTCACTTCTTCAGTAGCTTTCACTTCTTCAGTAGCTTTCACTTCTTCAGTAGCTTTCACTTCTTCAGTAGCTTTCACTTCTTCAGTAGCTTTCACTTCTTCAGTAGCTTTCACTTCTTCAGTAGCTTTCACTTCTTCAGTAGCTTTCACTTCTTCAGTAGCTTTCACTTCTTCAGTAGCTTTCACTTCTTCAGTAGCTTTCACTTCTTCAGTAGCTTTCACTTCTTCAGTAGCTTTCACTTCTTCAGTAGCTTTCACTTCTTCAGTAGCTTTCACTTCTTCAGTAGCTTTCACTTCTTCAGTAGCTTTCACTTCTTCAGTAGCTTTCACTTCTTCAGTAGCTTTCACTTCTTCAGTAGCTTTCACTTCTTCAGTAGCTTTCACTTCTTCAGTAGCTTTCACTTCTTCAGTAGCTTTCACTTCTTCAGTAGCTTTCACTTCTTCAGTAGCTTTCACTTCTTCAGTAGCTTTCACTTCTTCAGTAGCTTTCACTTCTTCAGTAGCTTTCACTTCTTCAGTAGCTTTCACTTCTTCAGTAGCTTTCACTTCTTCAGTAGCTTTCACTTCTTCAGTAGCTTTCACTTCTTCAGTAGCTTTCACTTCTTCAGTAGCTTTCACTTCTTCAGTAGCTTTCACTTCTTCAGTAGCTTTCACTTCTTCAGTAGCTTTCACTTCTTCAGTAGCTTTCACTTCTTCAGTAGCTTTCACTTCTTCAGTAGCTTTCACTTCTTCAGTAGCTTTCACTTCTTCAGTAGCTTTCACTTCTTCAGTAGCTTTCACTTCTTCAGTAGCTTTCACTTCTTCAGTAGCTTTCACTTCTTCAGTGCTTTCACTTCTTCAGTAGCTTTCACTTCTTCAGTAGCTTTCACTTCTTCAGTAGCTTTCACTTCTTCAGTAGCTTTCACTTCTTCAGTAGCTTTCACTTCTTCAGTAGCTTTCACTTCTTCAGTAGCTTTCACTTCCTCAGCTGCTTTCACCTCTTCAGTAGCTTTCACTTCTTCAGTAGCTTTCACTTCTTCAGTAGCTTTCACTTCATCAAGGTTCTTGACTTCTTCTAACTCATTGTCAGATTCGGAATCAGTATCATATACACCAGCAGCAACAGATTCCACATTCGAACTATTAGTATTTTCATACAATTGCTCTTCACTGTGGTAGACTGTGGTGTCCATGAAATCATCTGGAGAATCAACTATTTGAGCCATATCATCAAGAATTTCGGCCAAATAAGCGTTATTATTCTCATCATGAGGAAGATTCCAAACATAAGAACCATCTGGTTGAACAGCTACTATAGCCTTGTCATTTCCAGTGACATTTGCAATAGGATCATCAGTTAACAAAAGAGCTCTAGTAGGATTTTGATTGAACGGACGATTACCACCTCTATCTTGACGTGCAGGAGTAACATTTGCCTCTTTCTTAGGCCGTTGACATTCTCTGGCAAAATGTCCAAAACCTTCGCAGTTATAGCATTTCACCTTTGACTTGTCAAATCCTTGAGTACCTCCAGTAAGCTGTCTTCCTGTTCTATTCATAAACTTTTGTACTCTCCTGGTGATCATTGCCAATTGCCATTTCAGATCCATTTCTTCAACATCATCTGGATCTATCTGATCGTAATCTTCATCAATAAGTGCTGGATCTGTGATTCTTCCTGCAACAAAAGCTTCATGTGCAGCACACATTGCAGCAAATACATTCATTCTACCCTCAGCTGATTTCATATTCATAGGCATGGATTTGTAACCCGCAGAAGAAGATGAAATGTTTCCGAATTTCATATTTCCAGT
>CM067168.1:3460658-3622736 GCA_034093135.1 Erigeron breviscapus
GCACACGGGTGCTAACATCGGTTGAGAGCCCTCCTACAGACTTGGAGCTTAAACCTTTGCCGGATCATCTTGAATATGCATATCTAGAAGGTACATCTCTCCTACCCGTTGTCATCTCATTGTCATTGTTGGAGGATGAGAAATCTAGACTTATGACTGTCCTTAAGGCCTATAAAAAGGCCTTTGCTTGGAAATTTCCGACATCCCGGGTATAAGTCCGGAATACTGTAAGCACACCATAAACTTTATTGATAATGTCAAACCGGTTGTGCAAAGACAACGTAGACTAATCCGAATATGAAAGAAGTAGTGAAAAAAGAAGTAATTAAGTTGCTTGATGCGGGAATCATATTCCCCATTGCGGATAGTCCATGGGTGAGTCCGGTGCATTGTGTGCCGAAAAAGGGTGGGATGACCGTAGTTTTAAATGAGAAAAATGAGTTGGTTCCCACTAGGACTGTCACGGGATGGCGGGTGTGTATAGATTATCGGAAGTTAAATGATGCTACCCGCAAAGACCATTTTCCCTTGCCTTTTATTGATCAAATGCTCGAACGGCTAGTCAGTAACAAGTACTTTTGTTTTTTGGATGGGTTCTCCGGGTATTTCCAAATACCCATTGACCCTAAGGACCAAGAAAAGACCACATTCACTTGTCCCTTTGGTACTTATGCCTATAGGAGAATGTCGTTTGGTCTTTGCAATGCCCCTGGAACCTTTCAAAGATGTATGATTGCAATATTTCAGGACATGATCGAAACTTCCATGGAAGTTTTCATGGATGACTTTTCTGTTTTTGGTAGTTCTTTTGAAAGTTGTCTAGATAGTCTTGATAAAATGTTGGAAAGGTGTGAAAGGGCACACTTGGTTTTAAACTGGAAAAAATGTCATTTTATGGTGAAAGAAGGGATTGTGTTGGGACATAAAGTTTCAAAAGCGGGACTTGAGCTAGATAAATCAAAAATTGATGTCATAGCTAAATTACCTCCTCCCACTAATGTTAAATCAATAAGAAGCTTTTTGGGTCATGCCGGGTTCTATCGTCGGTTTATAAAGGATTTCTCAAAAATCATCCGGCAGATGACCAAGTTGTTGGAAAAAGATGTCCCGTTTAATTTTGATAAGGAGTGTCTTCATGCATTTAACTTACTTAAAGAAAAATTGACCAATGCACCGATTATGTCTTCACCCGATTGGTCTTTACCTTTTGAGTTAATGTGTGACGCTAGCGACTTTGCCTTAGGGGCCGTTTTAGGCCTAATGGTGGTTTTTATTTTAGTGTTTAATTTTATAAATGTTGTACAAGTTATTACCAAAAACACACACACCTTAACGGACAGGGGACCCGATCAGATGTAGTATAGTTAAGTGATAAGAATAGGATCGTTCGCAGGGACGCGTTGCTTTACCTAATTAGTAATATGTGTAATTCTAGCGGTTGTGGGGTTGTCACGATTTTCTATTAAACTAATTAAAAAACTGAAAAGTAAATAGAAGCCGCAACCGCTTATTCAGCGAGAGGCTTAGTCTGAAAAGAGTTTGAAAAAGCAAATAACAGTAATTAAATTAAAATACTTGTTTGGCATCTCCGATCTCATGGTACGACCAAATACTATTCTACCTATTTTGCTAGTCTGTTGGAAACTTAATCACGGCTCAGATTCTCGTTAGATTCACTTTGCCTAATTACTAGTGCTGTCGTTAGACTCACACTAACCTATAAACAAATTCTCGTTAGATTCATTGTTTAAGCATTATTGACCTAAAGTTTGTGTTACTAGTTCATCTTTAAGATACCCGGCTCTTAAGCCATAACCAGATAATAATTCCCTCCGGTGACCACAGTGCTCGTTTCCAAGTCAAAGGATCGCGTCTGGCATTGTTAAGCATCATGTTCTATTCGTTCTAATTACTATGGTTCTGGATCCCTCGGTTAAAAGTGAATCACTTTTTACAACTAGTTATAGACCGACTGGCGTTTTCCATCCTAGCATATTAGTCCTAGTTGTATGATCATAGACAACCATCAGAATTAAACTAATATATTCAGATATAGAACCGATAATAATATGAAGAACTAGTAAAACATGGATCTACGATAAACAGTAAAACATACTCCAACAGATTTTAACAAAGCAAGTAAAATAATAAACGTCTACATGATCACATTGATCCAAACAAGTATTCAGCCTACTAGCCGGACATTATTAAAGGAATAACAAAGTCTGAAAAGATGAAAGACATTGTTTACCAAACTGAAAGAGTAGATCTAGACCGCGGATGAAGATCGGAAGGCGTTAGAAGCTCCAAAACCTTCTGGGAATCTGCAACTACGAACTAGGGTTGATAGTGGGCGGCTAGGGTTGCTGAATCGGCTCTCTCTTAGGGTTTTGAGGGTTAGTTCGGCTTAAATAGTGATTTAAGTCGGTTGCTGAACTGGGCCTCCCAGCGGCGCTGGCTGGGCCTGCCAGTGGCGCTGGTTGGTTAGGAGTGGCGCTCGTGACTTGCCAGCGGCGCTGGGAGCTTCTGTTTGTTCTCGTACTTCTTCGTTTGGCTCCCGAATCACTTCCTTGTGTCTTGTAACTTCATAGGCTTCCTTCTTGAGTTACTTGATGTCATTTACCCTCTCTCGCATCTTCCGTGAACCTGCGTAAACATACGATTCATTAAGTACCAATAGTTCTGGAATAATAACTCATTTTAGACATAGAAATGAAGCCTTTCGGTAGGGGTTTTTATCATAATATGGACGCTCATCAAGGCCAAAGGGAGGATAAACATTTCCGTCCCATTTCTTATGCTTGCAAGACCCTCAACCTGGCTCAACAAAATTATACCGAGACCGATAAAGAATTGTTGACCGTTGTTTATGCTTTTGACAAGTTTCGTCCCTACTTGGTTCTTAATAAGACCATTGTTTATACCGACCATTCCGCATTGAGGTACTTGTTCTCTAAACAAGATGCCAAGCCCCGTCTCATCCGTTGGGTCTTGCTTTTGCAAGAATTCGACATTGAGATCAAGGACAAAAAGGGGGCTGAAAATGTGGCGGCCGATCATTTGAGTAGGCTCGAAAACCCTCACCTTGAGGAGTTGCAAGAGCATGATATTGATGATGCTTTTCCTGATGAGTATTTGATGTAGATTGATGTTGAGGAAGCACCATGGTATGCAGACATTGCTAATTATCTTTGTGCAGATGTTCTTCCTAAGGAAATGTCTTCTCAACAAAAGAAGAAATTCTTTTCTGAGATCAAGCATTATTTCTGGGAAGAACCATATTTGTTTAGAATGAGTGCAGATGGAATGATCAAGAGATGTGTGTCTGGTGCAGAAACTCGGAAGATTTTAGATGCTTGTCACTATGGTCTAACTGGTGGTCATTATGGACCTTCAGTAACCGGTAAGAAGGTTTTTGATGCAGGATTCTATTGGCCTACCATTTTCAAGGAAGCTAAGACCTTGGTGGAAGTGTGTGACACTTGTCAGCGGCAAGGTAATATAACTAAAAGAGACGAAATGCCTCAACAGATGATTCAGGTATGTGAGGTTTTTGATGTCTGGGGATTGATTTCATGGGTCCTTTTCCCCCTTCGAATAAGTTTCTTTATATTTTGGTAGCCGTTGATTATGTGTCCAAGTGGGCTGAGGCTAAAGCACTTCCGACCAATGATGCTAGAGTAGTGATAGATTTTTTGAAAAAGTTGTTTAGTCGATTTGGTGTACCAAAGGCCTTAATAAGTGATCGCGGGACTCATTTCGCGAATCACCAGCTTGCTAAGGTTTTACAGAAGTATGGAGTGACCCATAGGTTCTCCACTTCGTATCACCCTCAAACAAGCGGCCAAGTGGAAAACACCAATAGGGCTTTGAAATGTATTCTTGAGAAAACTGTGCATGATAACCCCAAGATATGGGCTAAGAAGCTTGATGATGCCTTGTGGGCGTTTAGAACCGCCTACAAGACGCCGATTGGTACTACCCCTTATAAGCTTCTTTATGGTAAAACTTGTCATCTCCCGGTTGAGATTGAGCACAAAGCCTATTGGGCTTTGCAAAATTGCAATATGGATTTGATCTTGGCAGGTGAGAAGAGGTTTTTGATGTCTGGGGATTGATTTCATGGGTCCTTTTCCCCCTTCGAATAAGTTTCTTTATATTTTGGTAGCCGTTGATTATGTGTCCAAGTGGGCTGAGGCTAAAGCACTTCCGACCAATGATGCTAGAGTAGTGATAGATTTTTTGAAAAAGTTGTTTAGTCGATTTGGTGTACCAAAGGCCTTAATAAGTGATCGCGGGACTCATTTCGCGAATCACCAGCTTGCTAAGGTTTTACAGAAGTATGGAGTGACCCATAGGTTCTCCACTTCGTATCACCCTCAAACAAGCGGCCAAGTGGAAAACACCAATAGGGCTTTGAAATGTATTCTTGAGAAAACTGTGCATGATAACCCCAAGATATGGGCTAAGAAGCTTGATGATGCCTTGTGGGCGTTTAGAACCGCCTACAAGACGCCGATTGGTACTACCCCTTATAAGCTTCTTTATGGTAAAACTTGTCATCTCCCGGTTGAGATTGAGCACAAAGCCTATTGGGCTTTGCAAAATTGCAATATGGATTTGATCTTAGCAGGTGAGAAGAGGTTTTCGATGCAGGATTCTATTGGCCTACCATTTTCAAGGAAGCTAAGACCTTGGTGGAAGTGTGTGATGCTTGTCAGCGCCAAGGTAATCTTACTAAAAGAGACGAAATGCCTCAACAGATGATTCAGGTATGTGAGGTTTTCGATGCAGGATTCTATTGGCCTACCATTTTCAAGGAAGCTAAGACCTTGGTGGAAGTGTGTGATGCTTGTCAGCGCCAAGGTAATATTACTAAAAGAGACGAAATGCCTCAACAGATGATTCAGGTATGTGAGGTTTTCGATGCAGGATTCTATTGGCCTACCATTTTCAAGGAAGCTAAGACCTTGGTGGAAGTGTGTGATGCTTGTCAGCGCCAAGGTAATATTACTAAAAGAGACGAAATGCCTCAACAGATGATTCAGGTATGTGAGGTTTTCGATGCAGGATTCTATTGGCCTACCATTTTCAAGGAAGCTAAGACCTTGGTGGAAGTGTGTGATGCTTGTCAGCGCCAAGGTAATCTTACTAAAAGAGACGAAATGCCTCAACAGATGATTCAGGTATGTGAGGTTTTCGATGCAGGATTCTATTGGCCTACCATTTTCAAGGAAGCTAAGACCTTGGTGGAAGTGTGTGATGCTTGTCAGCGCCAAGGTAATATAACTAAAAGAGACGAAATGCCTCAACAGATGATTCAGGTATGTGAGGTTTTTGATGTCTGGGGATTGATTTCATGGGTCCTTTTCCCCCTTCGAATAAGTTTCTTTATATTTTAAATATAAAAATAAAAGAATTAAAAAAAAAAGAGAAAAAAAAATGAAAAAAAAGAGCTTGGGCTGTCAGTTGGTATTTCTCCTTTTTGTCAAATCATTTTTGTAAGTTGGTTCATCTATTACACCAACAAAAGCTTCATTGTTTCTACAAATTATTGAGTTGAGTTGGTACACTTTTATAACCAACAAAAGGATTTGGGTTGGCAAGATTGATTAAGCCAACATGGTTAGTGTTAGGACCAGTTCACCTGGTAAACTGGCCAGTCTCCAGTTGTACCTGGAGACCCAGTAAAACTGTCCAGTAAACTGGAGACCTAGATGATTTGTCGAGAAATATATTGAAGTCCAGTTGCACCGTACAGTCAACGCAACTGAAGACTTCCTCCAGTTGAGAACTGACCAAGTTGAAGAATCATTCCAGTTGAAGTCGAAGACAACGAATGGAAGATAGAGAATGACAATGGCAGCGAAGCCTAGTTGACATTCTAGTCAGTTACAAACTGGAGACCATCAGTGGAAAGCCCTTACAAAGCTTTACACTGATTACGAGGAATTGACTTTTATGCTTTATGTACCTTTACCCGGATAATAAGACTCATCTTATTATTTAAGTAATAAAAGGTACATAAAGGTGGTTGATTAAAGTTGCTTTATCATGCGAACTTTACACTGCCTTTTAAGGAATTAAATGCTATTCCTTAAATACAAGTCATTGCACAACAAGAATAACAAGTGAAAAACATACAACACTTCACACTTTGCAAACCTGCAATATTCTTGGTGAACTTGTGCAATATTCTCTCAATCGCTAAAAGGAACATTTCACAACTTTAAGTGTTTCGATTGTCTTGAGAAATTCCGAGTGTAGATCAATTGTATTTCATAGGTTGTTAGGATATTTACATTCTTGTATTATCTTATTCCGCATCAACCTTGTAATTTATTTAACATCAATAAATAAATTACACATTGAAAATTACATATTGTCTCATCAAGTTATCTTACAAGTATTTTGTATTATTACATTGTTCTTTACTTATTGTCATTTATATAAGTAATCTATCTAGAACTTGGTATATACACACTGCAACTGGTCGTCTCCAGTTCAATGCATATATTGCAAAGTAACTCCACCATCGACATAGAGGTGTCTTCAGGTAGTGTCATCTATTGAGTTGGGACTTACAAGTGGTATCAGAGCAGAAGGCTAATAAACTTGCCTAGATCTGCTAAGATGAACACTACTGAAGGTGGAGATGGTTCTGGTCAAAGTGAAATCCCTTTGAATAATAATGCCCAACCTTTTCAAAATGTTAATTCTAACCCTCCTCCTCCTACTACCCCAAACCACGTCCATGTACATTACTCTAACACTCCTGTTCCCAAATTCGATGGAAACAGTGAGACTTTTGGTACATGGAAGGCTAGAATGCTTTTGCATTTTGGTGGTATTGAGAGGTATATGTTGAAAATCCTTAAGGATGGACCATATATACCCATGTCCCTTGGGGTCAGTCCTCTTCTAGATCCAACTGGAAGAAGAGGTTCTAGAGAAAATCCAGAAGACCATTGGTCTGATGAGGATCGTAGACTTGTTGATCTGGACACCAGACTCAAGAACATGATCCTTGGGGCTGTTCCTGAAGATCTAATTCCAACACTTGTGTTGTTCCCCAGTGCAAAATCAATGTGGGATGAATTAGTTATTCAGTTTGAAGGAGGTGATGACACTATTGTCACTAGAAAAGTTGCCTTGAACAAGAAGTATGAATCCTTCTTTGCCTTGCCCAATGAAAGTCTAACTGGTACATACACCAGATTTTCTAGCCTCATTAATCAGCTGAGAGGCTTGGGTGTAGAGAAGGATAAGGATATTCTTCTTGAGAAGTTTTGTGATATTCTTCCTTCCAAATGGGAAAACATGGTTCTTGTCTTGAGACAAGGTAAAACCTTGCACAGCCATACTCTTGCATCGCTCTATGGAGCCTTCAGATTCACTGAAGATAACAATGCTGCAAGACTGGTGGTTGAGCAGGATGCCATGAACCACGCCCAAAGTTCCAAGGTTGCTAGTGTACCTGAGCGACCTTGTGCTGCTTTAATGTCTGCAGAGAGTGTCCAGGCACACTCAATGAAGGAGATGTTAAACAGTTTCTTGAACTCTGGTCTGACCACTGAAAACAGTGATGGTTGTAATGAAACTGACGATGATGATCTGGTAGCCATGATTGCTAAAACCCCCCCCCCCCCCCCCCCCCCCCCCCCCCCCCCCCCCCCCCCCCCCCCCCCCCCCCCCCCCCCCCCCCCCCCCCCCCCCCCCCCCCCCCCCCCCCCCCCCCCCCCCCCCCCCCCCCCCCCCCCCCCCCCCCCCCCCCCCCCCCCCCCCCCCCCCCCCCCCCCCCCCCCCCCCCCCCCCCCCCCCCCCCCCCCCCCCCCCCCCCCCCCCCCCCCCCCCCCCCCCCCCCCCCCCCCCCCCCCCCCCCCCCCCCCCCCCCCCCCCCCCCCCCCCCCCCCCCCCCCCCCCCCCCCCCCCCCCCCCCCCCCCCCCCCCCCCCCCCCCCCCCCCCCCCCCCCCCCCCCCCCCCCCCCCCCCCCCCCCCCCCCCCCCCCCCCCCCCCCCCCCCCCCCCCCCCCCCCCCCCCCCCCCCCCCCCCCCCCCCCCCCCCCCCCCCCCCCCCCCCCCCCCCCCCCCCCCCCCCCCCCCCCCCCCCCCCCCCCCCCCCCCCCCCCCCCCCCCCCCCCCCCCCCCCCCCCCCCCCCCCCCCCCCCCCCCCCCCCCCCCCCCCCCCCCCCCCCCCCCCCCCCCCCCCCCCCCCCCCCCCCCCCCCCCCCCCCCCCCCCCCCCCCCCCCCCCCCCCCCCCCCCCCCCCCCCCCCCCCCCCCCCCCCCCCCCCCCCCCCCCCCCCCCCCCCCCCCCCCCCCCCCCCCCCCCCCCCCCCCCCCCCCCCCCCCCCCCCCCCCCCCCCCCCCCCCCCCCCCCCCCCCCCCCCCCCCCCCCCCCCCCCCCCCCCCCCCCCCCCCCCCCCCCCCCCCCCCCCCCCCCCCCCCCCCCCCCCCCCCCCCCCCCCCCCCCCCCCCCCCCCCCCCCCCCCCCCCCCCCCCCCCCCCCCCCCCCCCCCCCCCCCCCCCCCCCCCCCCCCCCCCCCCCCCCCCCCCCCCCCCCCCCCCCCCCCCCCCCCCCCCCCCCCCCCCCCCCCCCCCCCCCCCCCCCCCCCCCCCCCCCCCCCCCCCCCCCCCCCCCCCCCCCCCCCCCCCCCCCCCCCCCCCCCCCCCCCCCCCCCCCCCCCCCCCCCCCCCCCCCCCCCCCCCCCCCCCCCCCCCCCCCCCCCCCCCCCCCCCCCCCCCCCCCCCCCCCCCCCCCCCCCCCCCCCCCCCCCCCCCCCCCCCCCCCCCCTGTCCCTAATTTCAATCGGCCTGATGATAGCTATAAAGCTAAATACAAGAAGCTTAAGGCCCAGATTGCCCTCCTGTCCATGGAAAAAGAAAAGGATCAGTGCTTAATGGCACAAACTGAGGGAAAATGGGAGTACTCTGATGACTCATCAGTTGATGAAGAAGAGGAAAAGGGACATGTGTTTCATGGCCTTGGAAGACCAACAGCAACATGTGGCAAAAGAAGATGTCATCACTGGAAGATGGGTGGACATCATCTTGAAAAAGGTATGTGATTATGATCACCAGATTGACCCTGAACTAAAACTGGACCTGGCTGAATCATTAAGTGGTGATTTAGCTTTTGTGGAAACTGTAAGAGCTGATAGTGAAAGATATCTTGACACTATCTTAATTGAACTGAACATTGTTAAACCACAACTGAATGATTTACAAAGTGTCCAGTTGGCTCTCAAGGAGTCAGTTTTAAAGATTGAGGCTTTGGAACTTGATAATCAAAAACTACTTTCTGATCTTGAAAAAGAACAAAAGATTATCAAGTCATGGGTAAAAGCATCTGGTAAAAACTATGATGCATTTTCAAGAACTATCGATGCCCAGAAGAATGTATGGAAATCTGGAGATCTGGAGATGGCAGCTCTCATACCAGATCTTCATGCATTGCCTCCAGCTCTCAAGGTTGAAACACCTTATGATCAACCTGAAGCTGTTGAAACTGAAACCTTTGAGACCACACCCATTGAGGTTAAAACTGGAGCCAAACAGGCTAAAGCTCCAGTCAAAAAGGCCACTGGTAACAAGCCTTTACCTCAAAAGTCTAAGGTGCCCAAGACCCGACAGACTAAAGTTCCAGTTGAACCAAGGTCCAAGGTTCAACTGCCTGATGAAAATAATATTTTGTTTAATCTGGAAAGTCAACTCCAACTTATGTCTCGACAGGTTCAGAGTTGTACTGCCCGGATTAAAAATCTGGAAGGAGGTTCATCACCTCCAGTTTTCAAACAAAATATTAACCTCCCTTTAAAATCAAAACAAAAGTTTGTTCCATCTGGAACAATATCTGGTAAAAATAAGGGGAGTAAGTATCTAGTACCAATCGTTTTTACTCCTGCACCTGGAGCTGGTGAAAAGCTCCAGATGCAGCCTCCAGTTCAACACCTCAACAATCAACTGTGACTTCTGTAGAGAAGTCCAGTGAATCCATCAAGAAAAGATGGGTTCACAAAAATAACTAATGATTTTTGTGGGTATGCAGGGCGATCGAAAGAAGAATATCTGGTATCTGGACAGCGCTGCTGGCCGGACTATGACCGGATGTAAGCCCCTGCTGGAAGAGTTCACTGTCCAAGATGGACCGACAGTGACGTTTGGTAATGATCAATCTGGAAAGACTGAAGGATATGGTGTGCTCAATAATGGACAAGTCGAATTCAAAAGAGTTACATTTGTGAATGGTTTGAAATACAACCTGATCAGTGTCAGCCAACTTTGTGATGATGGCTTCAGAGTTTTGTTCGATATTGCTCAAGGCACCATATTTAACAAGGATTGGAAAGTGGTGATGATTTCACCAAGAAAAGGCAATGTGTACATCATGGATATGGAAGCAGCTCCAAAAGAGCAATGTTTCTATACCAAAGCTGATGAGGACACCAACTGGCTATGGCATAAAAGATTATCCCATCTTAATTTTAAGAATATCAACAAGTTGTCTCGCAAACAACTGGTTGATGGGATACCCCAGATTTCTTTCAATAAAGAAAAGCCATGTCCAGGGTGTGAGATGGGCAAGCAGAAAAGAGCCAGTTTCAAAACTAGGCAAAATTTTAGCATCACTGAACCTCTTCACATGCTACATATGGATCTCTTTGGTCCAGTGAATGTTCAAACTAGAGCTGGAAAGAAGTACACTCTAGTTGTGGTTGTTGAATTCACCAGATACTGCTGGGTGGTATTTATCAGATCCAAAAGTGATGCACCTGCTGAAATCATCTCTCTCATTAAAAGAATTGAGCTCAAGTATACTCGAAAAGTTTGTCAGTGCGAAGTGATAATGGTACTGAATTCCAAAATAAGGTACTTGAAACATTTTGCAATGACACTGGTATCTCTCAAAACTTCTCATCAGTTCACTCTCCAGAGCAAAATGGAGTTGTGGAAAGAAAGAATCATACACTGATAGAAGCAGCCAGAAGTATGCTATCTGAATCTGGTCTTCCCACCAGTTTTTGGGCTGAGGCAGTTGCAACTGCTTGTCACACCCAAAACCGGTCAGTCTACATTAAGAGACATAAGAAGACTGCCTATGAAATACTCAGGAATCGTAAACCAAATATTGGATACTTTCATGTATTTGGTTGTCCAGTTTAGATCTTAAACATTCCAGTCAGCTTGGAAAGTTTGATGCAAAAGCTGATGAAGGAGTATTTTTAGGTTATTCAGATATTCGAAAGGCCTTTAGAGTTTATAATTATAGACTCCAAAAGGTTCATGAGACAATTCATGTCACATTCGATGAATCAACTGAAGCAATCAACAAGAGACCAAGCCTTGATATTACTCCAGTCATTCCAATCAATTTTGGTGAAACTGACCAAGTTCATCGGTCAGTTGTTTCACCAGAAGATGTTTCCAGTTACAACAAATTGGAACCAGTTAAGAAGAAGAAAACCACCAGTGACACATCATTCTATCCCTCCATCAATTTTAACTTACCACAAGAATTGGTGATTGGATCTGATGTACGTGCCACTCCAATATCAGCACCAGTTCGAACTCCAACTTCTCCAGTTCTTCAAGAAATACATTTGAATGAAGAATTTCATGATGCAAATCGTGACCTCATTGACTCTGATGAGGATATAGAAGTAGTTTGGACTGATCCTTCTCCAGAAGCTATTGCAACTGAAGAAGATCGCCAGGTGACTTGCACTGATATTGTAGTTCACCAGCCTAGTCAATACACTAGATGGAATCGAGCCCATCCAATTGAACAAATTGTGGGTGATCCAAATAGTGGGGTTAAGACTAGAAGAGCCACCAGTGAGCAATGCTTAAACGTCACCTTCTTATCTCTAATTGAACCAAAGAAGATTGACGAGGCTATGGCAGACCCAAGCTGGGTGGAAGCTATGCAAGAAGAGCTCCTCCAGTTTGAAAGGAACAATGTTTGGGAGCTTGTTCCTTGTCCACCAGGGTTAAAGAAAGAACCTAGTGGTACCAGATGGGTCTACCGAAACAAGATGGATTAAGATGGCCATGTTGTAAGAAACAAGGCCAGACTAGTTGCCCAGGGTTACTGTCAAGCAGAGGGCGTTGACTTTGATGAAACTTTTGCTCCAGTTGCAAGACTTGAAGCCATCAGAATATTTCTGGCTTATGCAGTACATCTGCAGTTCAAGGTCTTCCAGATGGATGTCAAATGTGCGTTCCTTAATGGAACATTGGAAGAAGAAGTTTATGTTAAGCAGACTACAGGTTTCATCGATGAGAAGCATCCTCATTGGGTTTATAGACTGAACAAAGCAGTGTATGGTCTAAGACAAGCCCCAAGAGCCTGGTATGACTTTAACTAAACATCTACTTAATAATGGCTTTCAAAGAGGTGCAATAGATAATACCTTGTTTATCTTGAAAGAAAGAGGTAATATCTTATTGGTACAAATTTATGTTGATGACATTATTTTTGGTTCAACTGATGATGCAATGTGTAAAAAGTTTTCTAAAATCATGTCATCTGAGTATGAGATGAGTTTAATGGGTGAATTAACATTTTTCTTAGGTCTTCAGATTAAGCAAACTGAAAATGGAATTTTCATAAACCAAGGAAAATATGTCAGAGATTTGTTAAGAAAATACAAATATGATTCAATCCCATCGAAAAACACACCTATTGCAGCACCATTGAATTTGGACTCTGACCCAACTGGCAAACCAGTTAACATAACTGACTATAGAGGTATGGTTGGTTCACTGATGTACTTAACTGCCAGTCGACCAGATATAATGTTTGCAACATGTTTGTGTGCCAGGTTTCAGGCTAACCCTAAAGAATCACATTTGCACGCTGTAAAGCGTATCTTTTGATACCTGAAAGGGTGTCCTAATCTTGGTCTTTGGTACCCCAAAGGCTCAGGATTAGATCTAATGGGTTATTCAGATTCAGATCATGCAGGTTGTAAGAGAGATAGAAAATCAACAACTGGTGGTTGTCATTTCCTTGTAGGAAAACTGGTAAGTTGGACCAGCAAGAAGCAGACTTCAGTCTCTATGTCCACTGCTGAGGCAGAGTACATTTCTGCGGCCAGCTGTTGTGCCCAGATTCTCTGGATCAAGAACCAGTTACTAGATTATGGTCAAAAGTATACAAGGACCCCAATCTTTTGTGACAACACCAGTGCAATTGCTATATCTCACAACCCAGTGATGCACTCCAAAACAAAGCATATTGACATCAGGTATCATTTCATTCGTGATCATATTATGAAAGGAGACATTGAAATTCATTTCATCCCCACTGACAAACAGTTAGCTGATGTTTTTACAAAACCTCTCGATGAGAAACCTTTAAACATCTCATCAGCGAACTGGGAATGTTAAATCCTTAAAACTGGAGCTTTCTTTGTGATTGAACGCGTCAGTGACACTGATGAAGTTCTCCAGTTGAGGAGGTCCAGATAATCTTTGCTCGCCAGGCTATCGAACGCCTTTGTGATACTATCTTGGCACTAATTGATTTCTGGATCATCATTTTAGGGGGAAAGACTCAAAATAATTTTCTGACTAAAATTCATTTTTGTTTGAAAATGGCAACTGGAGAACTCTTCAGTTGGAAACTGGCACTGGACTGATCCTCCAGTGACCAGGTTCAGTCTTGTCTTGTTTTTATAACGTTAGAAATACTTGGTCAATATTTGTGACACGTGATGATACTCGAGTGTTTTAAACCACTTGGTATCGTGATCTGACGTGTTTCAAGCCATTTAGTACTTGACAACTGTTTGTATTGGGAAAATAAAAAGTGAGTGGGCGCATGGGTAAGATAAGCCGTCGTAGCATTTAATGCTGACATGGTAGCATTTAATGTTGACATGGCAAATTATTATTTTATTTCAAAATTCAAACCAACTTTGTGAAAATATCTACAAAAAGGATTTTGTTTATTAAAATATAATTTTTGGTATTTCCTTGGGATCTTGAATCCCTTATAAATACCCTTATTTACTCCGAACTCATTTACTTCTCTTTTACATTCTTTCATTTACTTTCCAATCATCAAAATTGCTTCATTTCTCTCTCTGCTTCATAAATCAAGAACCCTAATTCCCAAATTTTCAATTTCATTTTCAATGGCACCTAGATCATCTCGTTCAAGAGATGTAAATCTCTTGACTGTTCCATATGCTCCTTCACCAGATGTCAAACCGGCATCTGGTGCTCCTAGTAATGCTTCGGTCATCAAATTAAATCCTAATAATCCGATGGCAAGCTTACGAGGATCTCAAGGGTCCGATACCCTTATTGGTAGAATCCAGAAATTTTTGAAGGATTCTCCAATAGGACCCTCATTCTCTCTAAACCCACGCAAGTTGTTTCACAACTAATTGTGTGAGTTTTGGTACACTGCCGTTCTTTCTTCTGATTGTTCCTCCATCAGTTTCACATTAAAGGATGGAACAATCCAGTGTACCTTGTCAGCTGATGTATTGAGGGATGCCTTACGCCTCAATTACTGGAGAGAGGGTGAATCTCCAGTTGTCTTGCCCCCTAATTTAAATTTCCGCCAAGTCCTTCTTGAAATGGGACACAAGGAGTGTTTGGAGAATGGGGTTTTGAAGACAAAGGTGCGATGACCATGAAGGGTCTTACACCTTCATGGAGGTATTTTTTCATCCACCTGGTGGAGAGTATGGGTGGGAGTTCTGGTGGACATGACCAGATTAAATCCTCACAAGCAGAAATGGCTTACTGCTTGTGGAACGGATTGAGAGTGGACTTTGCAGATATCTTGTATAGAAGCCTGGTCCAAAAGCTGAAGGGCACCAGGGGTGTGTGTATCCCCTTTTCAAGGTTCCTCTCTCTTTGTTTTAAGCATATTCTGGGCAGAGAAGCATATTTAAGTACAGATTCACCGTACACTGCTCCAGATATGTTAAGGAATTTAGACTCTCTGGTATCTGAAGCTGGAGAGGTCGAAATTCCAGAACGAATGCAACTAGCATTCGCTTCAACTGATGCACCTATTGAAGGTGAGTCAGAAAGGCAACTGGGCGGGCCTCAAAATAATGAGGGACCCTCCAGTTCGTCTAATGTTGTGGTTGAGAATAGAGCAACCATAACTGAAGCAACTCCAATTACATCTATCCCTGGTGAAGATACTTCGGTATCTGATCCACCAACAGATGCACCCATCCAGGAAACTGGGGAAGGTCATCTGGAGACTGACCCTTCTGGTCAGCCCTCAGTTACATTCATGGATATGGACATGAATGTTAATGACGAGGAAATCCTGATAGAGTCTTCGGATTCTGAAGGAACTGAAACAGACCTGGAGAATTTTGATGCTGCTGTACCAGATCAAAACCCTTCATCTCCAATCTCGCTTCCAGACGCATCAATTTCACTTTCACCACCACAAGAAAATGTGCCTACTGATATATATTTCCCAACATATACCGCTCCTTCACCAACTGGGCAATTCTCATTTGCTCGAGAAATGCCCCCACCACCGTCGCCGTTGTTCACACCTGAGCATTCTCAGCATGAACAACACTTTGATTTTCCAGTCCTTTCTTCATCCACCACTCCTATTATATCTTCAACTGCTGGCATGACAACTGGGGAGACTTCTTCTAAGTTTGCCTCTTCCAGTTGCTCCAGTAGTAACTGCTATTGGTCCAGTGACACCTTCTCCCCCGTCACTGGACAGTCAAGTTGTCTCCATTCAATCCGATCTCCAAAACCTTCTTACCAGGGTGGAGGAGATTCAGAAGGCACTTGACAAAAACACCAAGTCTTTCTCCAGATACCACAAAGATCATTTGACAAATATAAGGGTGGTTGATCTGGGGATAAACAAGTTTTCATCAAATGAAGACTTGGTGTTCAATAAATTAAATGAGTTGGTCAATGGCTGTAATAATCTGGCTGGTACTTTGAAGGAAGCCTTTGACCTTACTCAGTCCAAGGTCACAACTTCAATCTCCAATCTGCTTGGCAACACTATAAGAACAACTGAAGTAGATTTGAAGGAAATTGAGAGGCAGGTAAAGGAACTAGTTGAAAGACCTGGCCTAAATGTGACTGACCTTGGAGAGCAGTTGATGACTTCAGTGGGTCAAAAGATAGAGGATACGATGGGTGCTAGAGAACATCATTTGATTGAAAGGGTGATGTCTGAGATCACCAGGCTGGCCACTCCTCAGGTTGATCTGGCCCCACTCACCAGTGAGATCAACCAGTTGAGAGGCAGCATTGGGAATTTGAACACCCAGGTATCTCTACATGCTGAATCTTTGGAGAAACTGACCACTGAAGTAGAGAATCTGAAGAGGAAAGATGATGAAGTGAAGGAAAAGGTTGTCTCTGGTTTGGATGAAGACTCCAAGATCCTAAATGAATTGAAAACTGGTCAAGAACAAGTAACTGCCAATGTTTTGACCCAGTTAAAGGAGACCAACCATTTATGGAGGTCCTTCAGGATGATGTGTGGGATCTTTAAGGAGTGTAAGGACATGCAGTCATGGTAGCCTCTTGACCGGTTGCCATCTCACCCCTCTGAATGGGAAGGTATTCGGGCAGGTCTAGATGCTGCCAAGGGGGAAAGAAGTACAGTCCTTGCACCAGTTGCACCTGGAAGGACTCCATCTGGAAGAGAATTGATTGTGGCTACCAGTACTGAAGCCGGTGAGCAAAGAGTTGGTGGATCTGGTGATGATGGTGATAGGGGGAATGTGTTGGATAAGGGAAAAGGTTTAGCTGGTGATGCATCTGCCCAGCCGGCCACTGATGTAATGTTAGAAACTGGCAATGCTGATATACTTTCTCCAGTTTCAGATAGTGATAGCAGAAGACTGGCCAGACTTGGTAATGATATTAAAGAAAGAAAGAAGATGAAACAAAGAAACCAAGCTGAAGCCAGGGCACATCTTGCACAGATCAAGTTGCTTGATATGAGTGATGCCAATCTTTTGGGTATCACTAAGGAGGAGTATGTCAGGATCAAGAATGATCCCAGGATAGTTGACCAGTTGAAAGAATGCTGGATGTAGAACTGGACAGACACTATCCTGAGGATGAAGCTAAATTTGATGCCAAGAGTTTGAATATTTCAGTGGAGAAGGCTAAGGAGAATAGGGCTAGTGGGATTCTTAAACGAATTGCAAATGTTAAGAAGGTTGTGAAGAAGGTATTGAATCCACCAAGAAGGATTCCACAACCAAGAAGACCACTGTCAAGAGATGCTAACCTTAGCACATTTGTTGAACCAACTGGCGAGGTTTCTAATGAAGACATCAAGTCCGCTGTACTGGCTGCTGGTGCTGGGAGTATAAGAATAACAAATGAATCTGAAGCTAGAAGCTATTACTCCCAGATCATGTCAACCAGAAGACATAGTGGTACTATCAATGGTGTTAATGTAACAATCAAGCCAGGCACCAAAGTTTTTCATGTTGAAGTTAGTTATACTAGTGGGCCACTGGTTAGAACTGACGATCCTGGTGCAATCCAATATGGGTTCAGCGAATGGGTGGAAATGGTGAATGTGTTGGATGCGAAGGCACAAAAGAATAGGTTTGAGAAAGCATGGGTGAACTTCCTAAGGGGCAAGATTCAGCACAAAGAAAATCTGGAGCAAAAGCTGAATATTGACCCTGAAGACTCACAACCTATCTCTTCAGTTGCCAAGAGAAGAAGAACTGGCGAAGGGCCATCTCATTAAGTTCTTTTTCCAGTTATCTACTTGTATTTTATTTTACATTCTGTAACTTGTATAAATTTCATTTCCTTGTATAAATGAAGTTACCAGTTTGTAACCACAAGGTAGATAATAGATTAAAATCTAACAAACCTAAAAGAAAAACCTAAGGCATTTATTGATCTATAAAAATGCCTTGGAAAACTTAGATAGATTTAAATCGAACAAGTCCTACCAGTTCACACTTGTACAGATACAAGGACTGAAAAAGACTTGCCTATATTTCTAGACAAATAGGGGGAATTTGTTATGACCAGTTCACCTGGTAAACTGGCCAGTCTCCAGTTGTACCTGGAGACCCAGTAAAACTGTCCAGTGAACTGGAGACCTAGATGATTTGTCGAGAAATATATTGAAGTCCAGTTGCACCGTACAGTCAACGCAACTGAAGACTTCCTCCAGTTGAGAACTGACCAAGTTGAAGAATCATTTCAGTTGAAGTCGAAGACAACGAATGGAAGATAGAGAATGGCAATGGCAGCGAAGCCCAGTTGACATTCTAGTCAGGTACAAACTGGAGACCATCAGTGGAAAGCCCTTACAAAGCTTTACACTGATTACGAGGAATTGACTTTTATGCTTTATGTACCTTTACCCGGATAATAAGACTCATCTTATTATTTGTTAGATGTAGAATTGAGCTTTTTATGTGTGTTTAGAGTTTATCAATGGCGGTTTCTAGAGAGAGAGTAGAGAGAGAGTAGAGAGAGAGTAGAGAGAGAGTAGAGAGAGATTCAGTGAAAGATTGGATTGTATTTAGTGTCAAAAGGTTACAACTTACATTGTGGAGGGGGTTTATATACTTCTATACAATTTACACTATGCCCCCTTCCATACTTACAACTTTACATTCTAAGTACAAAGTAATATAAAGCATACAAATCACCTACTACATTTATATATCTAACAATCTCCCCCTTAGTAGTGATTTGTCAAAAATATCCAATCTTGTCTTTCTTTAAGCTCTTGTATGTGGTCTACCCTTGTTTGGATGCCAGAACCAGTTATCTCCTTCGGGTCTGTTAGCTGGAACATTCATATTTGCTTCAAAGTTTATTGGAGGAATGTTATGTGGTCCTGGAAGATGGCTAGGTTCATACTTGATCCAACAACCTCCTTGTTGACGTACGACGTACTTAGACTTCTTAGCATTCTTTGCTTCTCTCATCATTCTAATGCTGTCTCTGTACTCGAGTCTTTGGTTAATCTTGGAGATTGCTTTATCAAACACTTCCCTTTTCTTTTCATCTTGCTCATCGTCTTGCAGGCACAGCAATACATTCTTACAAAATTCCAACGTTCCATCAGAATATGAAGCAAGTTCATCCATTCGAATGAAAATCTTCTTCTTTCTGCTATTCAAAAACACAACTCCGAAGGATGGTTCTTCAATGATATGACCAATACTTAGCTTTTCTATATCTGCAGTGTATAGACTTTGATCAGGATAGGGCACATTAATCTTTCTCTTCACAACTTCAAATCCTATCTGAAAATCTTCCAATGAAGCATATTGAATGCAACTTGACATGTATCTTTTCACAGCATCAAAAGCAACAACATCTTCTTGGTATCTTTGTATGGCATTCAGGAAATGATTGTAAAGGAAGATAATGTCGTCCACTGGCAAAAGTTTAAATTGGGCTTCTGTGAACCGGTAGATCTTGTTATTATCCCTCTTGACATGAAAACATGGAATAGAAATAGAAACTCTCTTAATTAGGATCACCCTGATCAGCACTAAAATCTTATGGTTTCTCTGTTCTTTCAGCAACTTTGGGTTATATTGTTTTGTAAGTTTAAGAAGCGCTGTATATTCTTCGATTTGCCTGGCTTCCTTAAACTTGTACATTGATTCCAGTTCAGGTCTTTTGGTTTTAGTCACCTTTGTAGCTCCACAAAATATTGGGTAAGCCCTTTCTTCCAGATATCTTGATTTCTTCGCTGCTTCTTTTGGTTTAATGCCGAGAGCAACCATTCTTTCTCTATCCCTCAAGAAGTATCCCCGATTAATAAAGTTTAATTGTTCTTCAGTTAGCTCATTTGGAAAATAATCAGGGAGGACTTCCTCGGATGTGATTGCCTCTCGCAAAACCTGCTTGTAAGTAGATTTCTGGAAATTCTGACTTGCAGCTTCTGGAGTCTTTCTGAGTTCATCGAAATTGTTGAAATCTTCAAAATTATAATGTTGAGGAGTTGAGCTAGCACGAGCAGATGATTCTCCAACTTCTACTCTGCTTCAACATGTTTCAACATTTTCAACATTTTCAACATTTTCAACATTTTCAACATTTTCAACATTTTCAACATTTTCAACATTTTCAACATTTTCAACATTTTCAACATTTTCTTTCAACATTTTCAACATTTTCAACATTTTCAACATTTTCAACATTTTCAACATTTTCAACATTTTCAACATTTTCAACATTTTCAACATTTTCAACATTTTCAACATTTTCAACATTTTCAACATTTTCAACATTTTCAACATTTTCAACATTTTCAACATTTTCAACATTTTCAACATTTTCAACATTTTCAACATTTTCAACATTTTCAACATTTTCAACATTTTCAACATTTTCAACATTTTCAACATTTTCAACATTTTCAACATTTTCAACATTTTCAACATTTTCAACATTTTCAACATTTTCAACATTTTCAACATTTTGCAATCATCTTCAACATTTTCAACATTTTCAACATTTTCAACCCTGTACTCTTTCTTCCATTAACACATCTCCAACATTTACTTCCACACTTGCCGATGTATTTTCAATATTGGCTTGACCTTCTCCTTGGTTCTCCCCCTCGGGGTGATCATCAGAATCAGGATCATCCCGACGAGAAGGAACCGAGGCCGGTCGGCAAGATTCTAAAGCCAACAGTCTGAGTTCAAAGGCAGCAAGCTTTGCATCATACTCTGCTTTTTGATTTGCAACCTGATCTTGTAGATCTTTAACCCTCCTTTCTGTTGCTTTTTCCCTTTCCCTCACTTCAAGAGCATTTAACACACCTCGTTCCGTAACACTCAACAAATCACCTTCAGACCTCAAAATATTCAATAACACTTCACACGCCGAGTCTTTTGTAGGTAAATTTGTTGATGTTGATGGATTTTCATTTTGTGTTGGTGTTCTTTGTGTTTGTGTGGGAAGTGGAGTATCCAACCCGGGGGTTGTTGGCACACTTGTGGTGTGACCTAAATTCAGCGATGCTGATTCAGGATTTCCTGCGGATCCTTGGGATATACCCTCACCAGCAGTTGGAGATTCAGTGGCTTTGCAACCAGAATCGGGTTGTGTCCTAGACTGTGATAAATCACTGTCCGGGACTTGTTGTTGGGCAACACCACTAACAACACCGGGGTCACTGAGAATGCCCGTTAATACAGGCTCAGTTTGATCCTGAGGAACAGCAGTGTCACTACGGCGTTCATACTGCTCCCCAGTCTCGGTCTGAGACCTGTTACCTGCGGCTAAAGCTGGCGTGATGGTAGCTAAGGCAGGATTTCCAAGCTGTCCTTGAGGGTCACACAAAGTGGGTCCCTCTCCGCTTGTTCCGGCACCAGTACGCAACTGGGCTTGTGAATCAGTGTCCCTAGGGGATCTAGACTCTAGTGCATCAAATGAAGGCGAGAGGTGGGGCTGGTCCTCTCTGATTTCAACACTCTCATCCTCCAAATGAGGAGAGTGTGGTGAGCGTGGCTGTTCCCCGTGAATATCTGAGACTAACTCCTGTTGTGAGGAGTCAGAATGGCGAGGAGAATCCGGTGCAAGCGAGAATGGGCAGTTCTCGACTTCTACCCTAGGGTAAATAACCCGGCTAGACTCAGTTGGTTGAACTATCGGAGGGCCATCGTTTTCTTTTTGCCCTTGTCCTAACCCGGACCGCTCATCCTCTCCGGTATTTTCAACTCCTCCCTCATTCCTTCCTTGTTCCTCCAGCACAACATCATCGCCAGTGCTCACATGCTCAGTCTCAATATCATATTCAACATTATGCACAATATTTGTTGCCTGTTCAACATCAAACTCCACCGAGGCATCAGCTTGTTCATTTACATCTGCTGAAGAAGATTCAAGTCTTTGTCTTGCAGATTTAGACGACTTATGTTTTCGTTTGGATTTCTTCTTCTTTAACTTCTGCTTTAAGACACTTCTAGCAGACATTTTCAGTCGTCTCCCTGGTGGTGGAGTTGGTTCAGCAGGTAAGGCTGAGGCAATAGGTGTTGGATTAAAAACAGGTGTAGTATGAGGTGGTGTAAAGGTTGGTGGAATCGGTGAAACAATGGATGGTAAAGGTGTAGATTGCGAGGGTGAAGATTGAGAAAAGCGAACGGTTGGTGTAGATGGTGTAGATTGTGAAACAGGTGATGAAATAGGTTCAGGTGTAGCAACATCTTGCTCAAAAACAACTCTTTTCGACTTTCTTTTCCTCTGCTCAGAGGCCTCTTCACCACTAACCCCTCTTTTTCTTTTTGACTTACTAGGACCCTCACTTGGCGACCTATGCTCAGTTTGGGCAGGAGTCTGTTGGCTGTCAGACCCCATCACTGAGACTAACCACTCAAGATACGCCTTAAGGTGAGGACTCTGAGCAGGAACCAAATTGATCAAGAATGGTGGAATTGGAAAAGGTCGGACATTATCACTTCCAGTGCCTCTCATATTCGATTTGTACATAGCAATGACGCACTTGAAACTATCCTCCATCTTGGGAATATCATCATTGTTGTCTAGAACATCATCCACAATCAATGTAAAGAATCTGATGTAAGGAATGTACTTCCTTTCTTGTTTGTCCTTCCCTTTGACAACTTGGGCCATCTTATCCCATATAATCTTGGCAAAGTCACACTCAACATTGTGAGTGACTGCATAGAAGATGGACAAGGAATGTTTTGTCATTGCATCAATTCCTTTTTGTGAAGGCATCAGACATGTAACCAGAACATTATACATCGTATGCCAGAGAGAAGCTATTTTCATTCTTTTAAAGTCTCTCATTGTGGCCAATTCTCCGTCATAACCCAGAGAATGAACTGCATCTAGCATCTCTTCAATAGAAGGCAGTTCTTCATATACTTCATGTTCAGGAAAAAAAAAAAAAAAAAAAAAAAAAAAAAAAAAAAAAAAAAAAAAAAAAAAAAAAAAAAAAAAAAAAAAAAAAAAAAAAAAAAAAAAAAAAAAAAAAAAAAAAAAAAAAAAAAAAAAAAAAAAAAAAAAAAAAAAAAAAAAAAAAAAAAAAAAAAAAAAAAAAAAAAAAAAAAAAAAAAAAAAAAAAAAAAAAAAAAAAAAAAAAAAAAAAAAAAAAAAAAAAAAAAAAAAAAAAAAAAAAAAAAAAAAAAAAAAAAAAAAAAAAAAAAAAAAAAAAAAAAAAAAAAAAAAAAAAAAAAAAAAAAAAAAAAAAAAAAAAAAAAAAAAAAAAAAAAAAAAAAAAAAAAAAAAAAAAAAAAAAAAAAAAAAAAAAAAAAAAAAAAAAAAAAAAAAAAAAAAAAAAAAAAAAAAAAAAAAAAAAAAAAAAAAAAAAAAAAAAAAAAAAAAAAAAAAAAAAAAAAAAAAAAAAAAAAAAAAAAAAAAAAAAAAAAAAAAAAAAAAAAAAAAAAAAAAAAAAAAAAAAAAAAAAAAAAAAAAAAAAAAAAAAAAAAAAAAAAAAAAAAAAAAAAAAAAAAAAAAAAAAAAAAAAAAAAAAAAAAAAAAAAAAAAAAAAAAAAAAAAAAAAAAAAAAAAAAAAAAAAAAAAAAAAAAAAAAAAAAAAAAAAAAAAAAAAAAAAAAAAAAAAAAAAAAAAAAAAAAAAAAAAAAAAAAAAAAAAAAAAAAAAAAAAAAAAAAAAAAAAAAAAAAAAAAAAAAAAAAAAAAAAAAAAAAAAAAAAAAAAAAAAAAAAAAAAAAAAAAAAAAAAAAAAAAAAAAAAAAAAAAAAAAAAAAAAAAAAAAAAAAAAAAAAAAAAAAAAAAAAAAAAAAAAAAAAAAAAAAAAAAAAAAAAAAAAAAAAAAAAAAAAAAAAAAAAAAAAAAAAAAAAAAAAAAAAAAAAAAAAAAAAAAAAAAAAAAAAAAAAAAAAAAAAAAAAAAAAAAAAAAAAAAAAAAAAAAAAAAAAAAAAAAAAAAAAAAAAAAAAAAAAAAAAAAAAAAAAAAAAAAAAAAAAAAAAAAAAAAAAAAAAAAAAAAAAAAAAAAAAAAAAAAAAAAAAAAAAAAAAAAAAAAAAAAAAAAAAAAAAAAAAAAAAAAAAAAAAAAAAAAAAAAAAAAAAAAAAAAAAAAAAAAAAAAAAAAAAAAAAAAAAAAAAAAAAAAAAAAAAAAAAAAAAAAAAAAAAAAAAAAAAAAAAAAAAAAAAAAAAAAAAAAAAAAAAAAAAAAAAAAAAAAAAAAAAAAAAAAAAAAAAAAAAAAAAAAAAAAAAAAAAAAAAAAAAAAAAAAAAAAAAAAAAAAAAAAAAAAAAAAAAAAAAAAAAAAAAAAAAAAAAAAAAAAAAAAAAAAAAAAAAAAAAAAAAAAAAAAAAAAAAAAAAAAAAAAAAAAAAAAAAAAAAAAAAAAAAAAAAAAAAAAAAAAAAAAAAAAAAAAAAAAAAAAAAAAAAAAAAAAAAAAAAAAAAAAAAAAAAAAAAAAAAAAAAAAAAAAAAAAAAAAAAAAAAAAAAAAAAAAAAAAAAAAAAAAAAAAAAAAAAAAAAAAAAAAAAAAAAAAAAAAAAAAAAAAAAAAAAAAAAAAAAAAAAAAAAAAAAAAAAAAAAAAAAAAAAAAAAAAAAAAAAAAAAAAAAAAAAAAAAAAAAAAAAAAAAAAAAAAAAAAAAAAAAAAAAAAAAAAAAAAAAAAAAAAAAAAAAAAAAAAAAAAAAAAAAAAAAAAAAAAAAAAAAAAAAAAAAAAAAAAAAAAAAAAAAAAAAAAAAAAAAAAAAAAAAAAAAAAAAAAAAAAAAAAAAAAAAAAAAAAAAAAAAAAAAAAAAAAAAAAAAAAAAAAAAAAAAAAAAAAAAAAAAAAAAAAAAAAAAAAAAAAAAAAAAAAAAAAAAAAAAAAAAAAAAAAAAAAAAAAAAAAAAAAAAAAAAAAAAAAAAAAAAAAAAAAAAAAAAAAAAAAAAAAAAAAAAAAAAAAAAAAAAAAAAAAAAAAAAAAAAAAAAAAAAAAAAAAAAAAAAAAAAAAAAAAAAAAAAAAAAAAAAAAAAAAAAAAAAAAAAAAAAAAAAAAAAAAAAAAAAAAAAAAAAAAAAAAAAAAAAAAAAAAAAAAAAAAAAAAAAAAAAAAAAAAAAAAAAAAAAAAAAAAAAAAAAAAGACAATAAAACAAACAAGAATGAAAAAAAAAAAAAAAAAAAAAAAAAAAAAAAAAAAAAAAAAAAACATGCATTTGCCGAGCTGGGAGCTCTGCAAATGGCCTTTTCATTACTTAGAAAAATTTCAAGTAAATCAAATACAAGTAAAACATGCATTTGCCGAGCTGGAGCTCTGCAAATGGCCTTTTCATTACTTAGAAAAATTTCAAGTAAATCAAATACAAGTAAAACATGCATTTGCCGAGCTGGGAGCTCTGCAAATGGCCTTTTCATTACTTAGAAAAATTTCAAGTAAATCAAATACAAGTAAAACATGCATTTGCCGAGCTTGGAGCTCTGCAAATGGCCTTTTCATTACTTAGAAAAATTTCAAGTAAATCAAATACAAGTAAAACATGCATTTGCCGAGCTGGGAGCTCTGCAAATGGCCTTTTCATTACTTAGAAAAATTTCAAGTAAATCAAATACAAGTAAAACATGCATTTGCCGAGCTGGGAGCTCTGCAAATGGCCTTTTCATTACTTAGAAAAATTTCAAGTAAATCAAATACAAGTAAAACATGCATTTGCCGAGCTGGGAGCTCTGCAAATGGCCTTTTCATTACTTAGAAAAATTTCAAGTAAATCAAATACAAGTAAAACATGCATTTGCCGAGCTGGGAGCTCTGCAAATGGCCTTTTCATTACTTAGAAAAATTTCAAGTAAATCAAATACAAGTAAAACATGCATTTGCCGAGCTGGGAGCTCTGCAAATGGCCTTTTCATTACTTAGAAAAATTTCAAGTAAATCAAATACAAGTAAAACATGCATTTGCCGAGCTGGGAGCTCTGCAAATGGCCTTTTCATTACTTAGAAAAATTTCAAGTAAATCAAATACAAGTAAAACATGCATTTGCCGAGCTTGGAGCTCTGCAAATGGCCTTTTCATTACTTAGAAAAATTTCAAGTAAATCAAATACAAGTAAAACATGCATTTGCCGAGCTTGGAGCTCTGCAAATGGCCTTTTCATTACTTAGAAAAATTTCAAGTAAATCAAATACAAGTAAAACATGCATTTGCCGAGCTGGAGCTCTGCAAATGGCCTTTTCATTACTTAGAAAAATTTCAAGTAAATCAAATACAAGTAAAACATGCATTTGCCGAGCTGGGAGCTCTGCAAATGGCCTTTTCATTACTTAGAAAAATTTCAAGTAAATCAAATACAAGTAAAACATGCATTTGCCGAGCTGGGAGCTCTGCAAATGGCCTTTTCATTACTTAGAAAAATTTCAAGTAAATCAAATACAAGTAAAACATGCATTTGCCGAGCTGGGAGCTCTGCAAATGGCCTTTTCATTACTTAGAAAAATTTCAAGTAAATCAAATACAAGTAAAACATGCATTTGCCGAGCTGGGAGCTCTGCAAATGGCCTTTTCATTACTTAGAAAAATTTCAAGTAAATCAAATACAAGTAAAACATGCATTTGCCGAGCTGGGAGCTCTGCAAATGGCCTTTTCATTACTTAGAAAAATTTCAAGTAAATCAAATACAAGTAAAACATGCATTTGCCGAGCTTGGAGCTCTGCAAATGGCCTTTTCATTACTTAGAAAAATTTCAAGTAAATCAAATACAAGTAAAACATGCATTTGCCGAGCTGGAGCTCTGCAAATGGCCTTTTCATTACTTAGAAAAATTTCAAGTAAATCAAATACAAGTAAAACATGCATTTGCCGAGCTGGGAGCTCTGCAAACGAGTCAAATCTTCAAACATTCATACTTATGCCCAGCCCTTAAAGTGATCCGCCCAGTAACATCGATAAAAGATAAACAAGAGCAGTCATATCGATCAAAACAATATGCATTCATCCTAATCATGCATCTAACACATCAACAACACACGATCACACTTCAAATAATTCATACTATGCATGAAAGTTCATTGAGGCCTTTAATCAAACAGTTAGATTGCACTTAAAAAGCAAGTAATCTTACCTCAAAACTCTTTATATGATCGAAGAATAGATATGTTATGGACCGAAAATGAGTTCTCTTGTTATTCTTCCTTTGATTTTTATGGAAAAAAAAAAAAAAAAAAAAAAAAAAAAAAAAAAAAAAAAAAAAAAAAAAAAAAAAAAAAAAAAAAAAAAAAAAAAAAAAAAAAAAAAAAAAAAAAAAAAAAAAAAAAAAAAAAAAAAAAAAAAAAAAAAAAAAAAAAAAAAAAAAAAAAAAAAAAAAAAAAAAAAAAAAAAAAAAAAAAAAAAAAAAAAAAAAAAAAAAAAAAAAAAAAAAAAAAAAAAAAAAAAAAAAAAAAAAAAAAAAAAAAAAAAAAAAAAAAAAAAAAAAAAAAAAAAAAAAAAAAAAAAAAAAAAAAAAAAAAAAAAAAAAAAAAAAAAAAAAAAAAAAAAAAAAAAAAAAAAAAAAAAAAAAAAAAAAAAAAAAAAAAAAAAAAAAAAAAAAAAAAAAAAAAAAAAAAAAAAAAAAAAAAAAAAAAAAAAAAAAAAAAAAAAAAAAAAAAAAAAAAAAAAAAAAAAAAAAAAAAAAAAAAAAAAAAAAAAAAAAAAAAAAAAAAAAAAAAAAAAAAAAAAAAAAAAAAAAAAAAAAAAAAAAAAAAAAAAAAAAAAAAAAAAAAAAAAAAAAAAAAAAAAAAAAAAAAAAAAAAAAAAAAAAAAAAAAAAAAAAAAAAAAAAAAAAAAAAAAAAAAAAAAAAAAAAAAAAAAAAAAAAAAAAAAAAAAAAAAAAAAAAAAAAAAAAAAAAAAAAAAAAAAAAAAAAAAAAAAAAAAAAAAAAAAAAAAAAAAAAAAAAAAAAAAAAAAAAAAAAAAAAAAAAAAAAAAAAAAAAAAAAAAAAAAAAAAAAAAAAAAAAAAAAAAAAAAAAAAAAAAAAAAAAAAAAAAAAAAAAAAAAAAAAAAAAAAAAAAAAACAGAAAAAAAAATTTAAACAAACAACAACAAAAATCTTTTTAGAATTTTAGTATTTTCTATTTTTGTATTTGATTTTTCAATTTTAAAATAACAAACACACATACAAATTATAAAAGAAAAAAAATTTAAACAAACAACAACAAAAATCTTTTTAGAATTTTAGTATTTTCTATTTTTGTATTTGATTTTTCAATTTAAAAATTAACAAACACACATACAAATTATAAAAGAAAAAAAATTTAAACAAATAAAACAAACAAACAATTAACAATTAAACAAATAATTAAACACATGCATTTGCACACTCCCCCTCAAATTAAGCATTTTAGACTTTACTAAATTTACAAACTCCCCCTAAACTCATGCATTCTACCCTTTTTCTCCCCCTCAAACATTGCATGCAATATCAAGTAAAACACATCAATGTTTGAGACAGAAAATGAACATAGAAAACATGCATGAAAGCATTTAAGTTTGTAAATTAAGCATTCCCAACTTGGTTTTCAGAAAATTGAACCTGTTTTCATCCAAAGGTTTGGTGAAAATATCAGCAAGTTGGTAGTCTGTCGGGACAAAATAGAGTTCGATGTTACCTTTCTCGACATGATCTTTAAGAAAATGGTACCGAACATCTATGTGCTTGGTCTTTGTGTGCTGTACAGGATTGCAAGAAATAGCAATTGCACTCTTAGAGTCACAGTATATGGGAATTCTGTTGAATTGAAATCCATAATCAGTCAACTGTGTCTTCATCCAAAGAACCTGTGAACAACAACTTGCTGCAGCAACGTATTCAGCTTCTGCAGTTGATGTAGATACACAGTTCTGTTTCTTTGAAGACCAACTGACCAATCTATCCCCTAGAAACTGTACACTCCCAGAAGTGCTCTTTCGATCAAGCTTACAACCTGCATGGTCAGCATCTGAATATGCAATTAGCTGAAACCCGGTATCCCTTGGATACCAGAGACCAAGGTTCACTGTGCCTTTCAGGTATCGGAATATCCGTTTGACGGCCTGGAAATGACTTTCCTTGGGATTGGCCTGGTACCTGGCACACATGCATGTGGCGAACATAATATCCGGGCGACTAGCAGTCAAATACATGAGTGACCCTATCATACTGCGATATTTCTTTTGATCAAAAGTTTTTCCATTTAAATCAGCATTAATCTTTGTTCGAGATTCCATGGGTGTGCCAATTGTTTGACAATCCATCATATCAAACTTTTTCAACATGTCAAGAATGTACTTTGATTGACAAATAAAAGTTCCATTTGTCATCTGTTTTACTTGAAGACCAAGGAAAAAGTTTAATTCACCCATCATGCTCATTTCAAATTTCTTGATCATTAAAGCAGAGAAATTCTTGCAGTATTTAGGATTAGTTGACCCGAAAATTATGTCGTCAACATAAATCTGGATTAGAATGATATCACTACCTTGTCGTTTGATAAACAAGGTAGTGTCAATTGAACCTTTGCTAAAACCAGATTTCACAAGATAAGAGGATAGAGCATCATACCATGCACGAGGCGCTTGTTTCAGACCATATAATGCCTTGTCTAACCTGTAAACGTAGTCTGGATGTTTGGAACTCACAAAACCTTCTGGTTGTTCAACGTACACTTCTTCTTTGAGAATTCCATTCAAGAAGGCAGTTTTAACATCCATCTGGTAGACTGTGAAGTTCTTGTAGGCAGCATAGGCAAGAAACATCCGAATAGCCTCAATTCGTGCAACTGGTGCGAATGTCTCATCATAATCAATTCCATCTTGTTGGCAATATCCTTTGACGGCCTGGAAATGACTTTCCTTGGGATTGGCCTGGTACCTGGCACACATGCATGTGGCGAACATAATATCCGGGCGACTAGCAGTCAAATACATGAGTGACCCTATCATACTGCGATATTTCTTTTGATCAAAAGTTTTTCCATTTAAATCAGCATTAATCTTTGTTCGAGATTCCATGGGTGTGCCAATTGTTTGACAATCCATCATATCAAACTTTTTCAACATGTCAAGAATGTACTTTGATTGACAAATAAAAGTTCCATTTGTCATCTGTTTTACTTGAAGACCAAGGAAAAAGTTTAATTCACCCATCATGCTCATTTCAAATTTCTTGATCATTAAAGCAGAGAAATTCTTGCAGTATTTAGGATTAGTTGACCCGAAAATTATGTCGTCAACATAAATCTGGATTAGAATGATATCACTACCTTGTCGTTTGATAAACAAGGTAGTGTCAATTGAACCTTTGCTAAAACCAGATTTCACAAGATAAGAGGATAGAGCATCATACCATGCACGAGGCGCTTGTTTCAGACCATATAATGCCTTGTCTAACCTGTAAACGTAGTCTGGATGTTTGGAACTCACAAAACCTTCTGGTTGTTCAACGTACACTTCTTCTTTGAGAATTCCATTCAAGAAGGCAGTTTTAACATCCATCTGGTAGACTGTGAAGTTCTTGTAGGCAGCATAGGCAAGAAACATCCGAATAGCCTCAATTCGTGCAACTGGTGCGAATGTCTCATCATAATCAATTCCATCTTGTTGGCAATATCCCTTTGCAACCAATCTTGCTTTGTTACGTACAACAACTCCATTTTCATCCTTTTTGTTCTTGAAGATCCACTTGGTCTTAATTGGCTCCTTGTTCTTGTAAGGATTGGGAACCAATTTCCATACCTCAAGGCGTTCAAATTGATTCAGTTCCTCCTGCATTGCTTTCACCCAATCTGGACAACTTAGAGCATCATTCACTGTCTTTGGTTCAACTATACTCAGGAAATTTACAAATAGACATTCGTTCGCGGAAGCAGATCTTGTCTTAATTCCTGTTGTTGGATTACCAATGACTTGAGATATCGGATGAGCTCTAGTCCATTTGGTTGTGTGAGGAATTGGATCAATTGGATCACCAGATTCTTCGGAATCAATAAAATCAGGAGTATGTTGTTCTGTCAATTGTTCAAGTGAAGTAGCAATTGGTTCAACAAAGTGATCTTGATCATAAGCTTCTGGATTGGTTGAAGGATTTGTCACTTGAGAAATAACAGGAGGTTGAGTATGCAACACTGAATTATCAGTCGGTGGAGGAGAATCAGATGTTGAACTTTCATCTGATGTATGTGTTGGTGAAGACTCATTTGGATCCATCTCTTTCGAATTTGAACTTGATGGTTCATCGAGATGTACTTCAGTTTCAGGAACTTCTTTGGAAACTTTGAAAAATTCTTCGAACAAGATATCCAAATCTTGTGGTGTTGGAGTAGAGAATGATTTGACATTTGATGTAGGTTTAGGTGCGGAAGCTTGTGGACATTGAAGTTCGGGTCTTGAACTGTGTTGTTCAAGAACCATTCCTGAGAGTTCATCAAATCGAACATTCATACTCTCGTCTATTCTCTTGGTTCTCCGGTTATATACACGATATGCAATCGATTCTCTCGAATAACCGATGAAATATGCCTCATCGCCTTTAGGTTCAAATTTGCCCAGATTGTCTCGATCATTGAGAACATAACATACACATCCAAAAATGTGTAAAAAGTTCACATTGGGCTTTCTTTTGTTGATCACCTCATACGGAGTTTTATCAAACCTCTTGTTGATTATTGATCTGTTTTGTGTAAAACATGCAGTAGCAACAGCTTCAGCCCATAGATTCGGTGGCAATTTCGAATAGGCAAGCATTGTTCTAGCTGCTTCAACAAGAGTTCGATTTCTACGTTCAACTACTCCATTCTGTTGAGGTGTTCTGACAGCGGAAAATTGGTGTGAAATACCCATGGACTTGAAGAAAGAATCAATTGTTGAATTCTTGAATTCAGTTCCATTGTCTGAGCGAACAATTCTAACAGATGATTTGAGATTGACTTGGGTCTTCTTGATGAAGTCAATAATCACTTGCGGGGTGTCACTCTTTGCATGAAGAAAGAATACCCAAGTATAACGAGAATAATCATCTACTATCACTAGAATGTATCGCTTTCCATGGATACTCTGAACCTTCATTGGGCCACACAAATCCATATGAATAAGGTGCAAAGGACCTTCAGTACTTAAATGCTGCTTTGGTTTGTGTGAAGCTTTCTTCATCTTGCCAATTGCACAAGCTGGACAAACATGTTCACTTTCATACTTGTAGTCCGGAAGACCTTCAACAAGTTGTTTATCCACGAGTGTATTAATCGTTTGAAAGTTAAGATGAGAAAGACGGCGATGCCATAACCAAGAGTTTTGTGCAGTTGCTTTCGAAAGAAGGCAAATATCTGAAGAATTGGGAGAGATGTTGTTGAGATCAATTGTAAACAGATTATTGTCTCTTGTTCCAGTTAGAATATCCACACCATCTTCAGTCTGCACTTTGCATTCATATCTCCTAAATAAAACTTGAAGATCATTGTCACAAAATTGACCAACACTAAAGAGATTGTGTCCAAGTCCTTCAACGTAGGAAACTCTCTTTATAGTTACTCCATTTTTGACAATGTCTCCATAACCAAGAATAGGAGCGATATGATCGTTTCCGAATCTGACTGTTCCCATAAACTTTTCAACAAAGTTCGAAAGAATTGATTTGGTTCCAGTCATATGTCGAGAACATCCAGAGTCGACATACCAAACACAAATTAGAAATTCCTGCAAGGACAGGGAATATGGTTTAGGTACCCTTTTAGATTGGGTCCTTGCAGGTTAGGTGGATAACATGCAAGTACACATAATAATAAAAAAAATTAAGCAAGATAACACACAAAGAAACAATTTATTCAAATGACAAACAAGCACGCACAAATGTTCAAGATTCAAAAACAACATATACACAAACAAACTGTAAAATGTTAAACTCATGTTTTGATACAAGCAGGACTAGTCCTAGATGTAGAAACATTATCTAATGAAGTTGATCTACGGACAATCCAGACTTGTTTGACTTTTACAGGTTTTCCATCAAGCTGAACTTTACTAGAAGCCTTTAAAAATCTATCCTTAGGGATCCATTTACTGCTACTAGCTAAGCACACGTCACCTGAAACACGAACATGTTTTGAGTTAGCAAACACTTTGTCAACTTTGTTCTTAACAGGTTTTTTCTTGATGGGTTCTGTGGTCTTATTTACTTTCTTAATGTTATTAGGTGACAACCATCCATACTGGTCTTTGTATTTAGTTATGCCTGTAACAGTATCTCTAACCCTATGAAAAGTGCATGTAGGATTCTTCTGAGAGTACCTAGGGAAACTAGAATACTTAACCTGCTTAGATTGTTTGTTACCTAACGAGAAAGTTTCTTTCTTAACATTCTTCGGACCACTGTTTGGTTTGACTTCTTTTTGTGCCTTGTGTTCAGATTTGACCTTGTACATCTGTGTTTGCCTAGAAGTCTTTGATTTCATTGTTACATTGGTACTTGTCTTTGGTTTTGGACATGAGGTAGTCTTTGGTGATTGGGTGGTCTTGGGTTTTGAAATAATCTTTGGTAATGGACTGGTCTTTGATTGTGGAATGGTCTTTGGTAATTGGTTGGACTTTAGTTTAGAAACAGTCTTGGGTAATGGGTTGGTCTTTGGTCTTTGGAACTTTTCTGATGAAGATTGTGAAGAGTGTGACTTTGGAATCTTCTTTAGATTTAAATCAAGTTTTTCCTCCTTTTGAACAAAAAGTTTTTCAAATTCAGGGTTAAAATCATGATTTCCTTCCAAATATGTTGACATCTCATCAGTTTCCAACTTCACACTCACTTCACCTTTCTTTATTGGACATGGACTTTTCTTGAATGGAATTGATGCTTTTTCGTTTTCTTTATGAAATTGAAGTGCTATTTTCTGAAATTGAAGTGCTATTTTCTGAAATTCGAATTCAACTTTTAAATCATTGAGTTCCTTTAGCACATTTAATCTCATTTCTCTTTCTTTTTCAAACTTTTAAAATCATGATTTCCTTCCAAATATGTTGACATCTCATCAGTTTCCAACTTCACACTCACTTCACCTTTCTTTATTGGACATGGACTTTTCTTGAATGGAATTGATGCTTTTTCGTTTTCTTTATGAAATTGAAGTGCTATTTTCTGAAATTCGAATTCAACTTTTAAATCATTGAGTTCCTTTAGCACATTTAATCTCATTTCTCTTTCTTTTTCAAACTTTTGTTTGAAAGCATCAATGTCATTCAAGTATGACAGAGTTCCTTCAGAAAGCTTGGTAAAGGTCTCAATTTCAGAAGTGATTGGGAAAAAACAATCATCAACATCATGAACATCATCTAAATCACCTTCAGTTTGTACAGAAACATGCACAACATGACTCTCATTTTGAACAGATGTATTCATGATTTGGTGAACTTGACTTTCAGAACATGCATTTTGTGAAGTTTTCTCATTATGACTCACAGATTTGGTTGGTGGAATTGGAGTGGCCATAACTTCACAAATGGGACAATCGGGGTGGTCACAATCATTTTCATGATTCTTGGGTGGGTCTTTGACATAGTGATTTTGAGATTGCAGATTTTCTATCAAAGATTGCTTCTTCTCAAGAGACTTTTGTAAATCCTCTATCACCTTTTCCAAAACTCTTTGTGGGACATAAGGTCTCAAGTTTTCAGCTTTTGGAATTGGAAAATTTTCCTCTAAAGGTTTTTCTTTAAAACACTCAAGAATTTCAGGGATTATGGCCTCATGAGTTTCTTTTTCGTCCTTTTCTTTCTCAATTTTATGTGAAGGGTGACTGAAAAAATCATATGAGTCGTCCATTAACGAATAGTTAAAATAGACTTTTGCACCCTTTTCTAAAAAATCTTCAGCCTCATAATCACTATTCGTCGGTCTCACGAATTGGTCAGTCATCCCACATCTCAAATAAGATTCCTTGTAAAGAGATGGGATCTCTTCTTGTGCTTTGAGCAAACACTTTGGATTGTTATAACCCAGCCCTGATGTGAATATTGTTTCAGAACTTCTTGGCCTATTTAAAAAGATTTGTTGATATGAACGATTGATCTTATACAACTTTTCTTGATAAGATTTGATTTCAGATTTCAATTCATCATTTTCTTCATCAAGTTTTTGTTTAAGAGAATCTTTTATACAACATTCATATTTTAGGTCAGAAATTTTGTTTTCAAATTCCGTCACATCAGGGATAGATTCTTTCATCTTGACATTCAATGACTCAATGTCTTCAGCCAAAGCATTTGCTCGAAACATTTCATTGGTCTTTTCCACTTGAAGTTGTCGGACAGTCTTGTTTAATTCAAGAACTTTGGTCTCAAGTTCTTGTTTTTCAAGATGCAGTTTGGAGTGTTGAGTAAAAGAGATTGCAGATTTTCTATCAAAGATTGCTTCTTCTCAAGAGACTTTTGTAAATCCTCTATCACCTTTTCCAAAACTCTTTGTGGGACATAAGGTCTCAAGTTTTCAGCTTTTGGAATTGGAAAATTTTCCTCTAAAGGTTTTTCTTTAAAACACTCAAGAATTTCAGGGATTATGGCCTCATGAGTTTCTTTTTCGTCCTTTTCTTTCTCAATTTTATGTGAAGGGTGACTGAAAAAATCATATGAGTCGTCCATTAACGAATAGTTAAAATAGACTTTTGCACCCTTTTCTAAAAAATCTTCAGCCTCATAATCACTATTCGTCGGTCTCACGAATTGGTCAGTCATCCCACATCTCAAATAAGATTCCTTGTAAAGAGATGGGATCTCTTCTTGTGCTTTGAGCAAACACTTTGGATTGTTATAACCCAGCCCTGATGTGAATATTGTTTCAGAACTTCTTGGCCTATTTAAAAAGATTTGTTGATATGAACGATTGATCTTATACAACTTTTCTTGATAAGATTTGATTTCAGATTTCAATTCATCATTTTCTTCATCAAGTTTTTGTTTAAGAGAATCTTTTATACAACATTCATATTTTAGGTCAGAAATTTTGTTTTCAAATTCCGTCACATCAGGGATAGATTCTTTCATCTTGACATTCAATGACTCAATGTCTTCAGCCAAAGCATTTGCTCGAAACATTTCATTGGTCTTTTCCACTTGAAGTTGTCGGACAGTCTTGTTTAATTCAAGAACTTTGGTCTCAAGTTCTTGTTTTTCAAGATGCAGTTTGGAGTGTTGAGTAAAAGAGACTGCAGATTTTTCTGATTTCAAATTTTCAATTTCTTTTTGAAGTGAATCAATTTTAATTTGAAAATCTTTTTCTTTGTCCGCCAAATCTTTCTTTAATTGCAAATTCTTTTTACTCATCTCCCTGCAGTCTTTTCTTGCAGTATCAGACATATCCATGTAATATTTTAACACAGATTTTGGAAAAGAAATTACCTCATCCTCGACTTCAGAAGAGCTGTCTTCATCTTCTTCCAACTCCTTTGACTTCTTTATTTTCGTCATGAAGCACACGTTTGCTGCAAGCTCGTCTGTCTCCTCATCTGAAAGATGTAACCACTTGTCATCCTCAGCAAGAAGAGCAATTCCGCTTTCCTCTTGTCTTGCCAGCAACAGTTTGTACTTGTAGTATTCGGAGTTCTTTTGTCGAGGCTTGGTACAGTTGATTGCAAAATGTCCAGTCAAGCCACAGTTATAGCATTTTCTATCTTCTGATCTCTTGTCCATGACCTTCTTCTCAAACTTTTTCGGATTCTCAAACTTCTTCTCACCACCAGCAAAAATTTCTTGAAATGTTGATTTGCCGAGCTTAGATCTCTGCAAATGGCAAGTTCGTCCAACACTTAGAAAAATTTTCTTGAAATGTTGATTTGCCGAGCTTAGATCTCTGCAAATGGCAAGTTCGTCCAACACTTAGAAAAATTTTCTTGAAATGTTGATTTGCCGAGCTTAGATCTCTGCAAATGGCAAGTTCGTCCAACACTTAGAAAAATTTTCTTGAAATGTTGATTTGCCGAGCTTAGATCTCTGCAAATGGCAAGTTCGTCCAACACTTAGAAAAATTTTCTTGAAATGTTGATTTGCCGAGCTTAGATCTCTGCAAATGGCAAGTTCGTCCAACACTTAGAAAAATTTTCTTGAAATGTTGATTTGCCGAGCTTAGATCTCTGCAAATGGCAAGTTCGTCCAACACTTAGAAAAATTTTCTTGAAATGTTGATTTGCCGAGCTTAGATCTCTGCAAATGGCAAGTTCGTCCAACACTTAGAAAAATTTTCTTGAAATGTTGATTTGCCGAGCTTAGATCTCTGCAAATGGCAAGTTCGTCCAACACTTAGAAAAATTTTCTTGAAATGTTGATTTGCCGAGCTTAGATCTCTGCAAATGGCAAGTTCGTCCAACACTTAGAAAAATTTTCTTGAAATGTTGATTTGCCGAGCTTAGATCTCTGCAAATGGCAAGTTCGTCCAACACTTAGAAAAATTTTCTTGAAATGTTGATTTGCCGAGCTTAGATCTCTGCAAATGGCAAGTTCGTCCAACACTTAGAAAAATTTTCTTGAAATGTTGATTTGCCGAGCTTAGATCTCTGCAAATGGCAAGTTCGTCCAACACTTAGAAAAATTTTCTTGAAATGTTGATTTGCCGAGCTTAGATCTCTGCAAATGGCAAGTTCGTCCAACACTTAGAAAAATTTTCTTGAAATGTTGATTTGCCGAGCTTAGATCTCTGCAAATGGCAAGTTCGTCCAACACTTAGAAAAATTTTCTTGAAATGTTGATTTGCCGAGCTTAGATCTCTGCAAATGGCAAGTTCGTCCAACACTTAGAAAAATTTTCTTGAAATGTTGATTTGCCGAGCTTAGATCTCTGCAAATGGCAAGTTCGTCCAACACTTAGAAAAATTTTCTTGAAATGTTGATTTGCCGAGCTTAGATCTCTGCAAATGGCAAGTTCGTCCAACACTTAGAAAAATTTTCTTGAAATGTTGATTTGCCGAGCTTAGATCTCTGCAAATGGCAAGTTCGTCCAACACTTAGAAAAATTTTCTTGAAATGTTGATTTGCCGAGCTTAGATCTCTGCAAATGGCAAGTTCGTCCAACACTTAGAAAAATTTTCTTGAAATGTTGATTTGCCGAGCTTAGATCTCTGCAAATGGCAAGTTCGTCCAACACTTAGAAAAATTTTCTTGAAATGTTGATTTGCCGAGCTTAGATCTCTGCAAATGGCAAGTTCGTCCAACACTTAGAAAAATTTTCTTGAAATGTTGATTTGCCGAGCTTAGATCTCTGCAAATGGCAAGTTCGTCCAACACTTAGAAAAATTTTCTTGAAATGTTGATTTGCCGAGCTTAGATCTCTGCAAATGGCAAGTTCGTCCAACACTTAGAAAAATTTTCTTGAAATGTTGATTTGCCGAGCTTAGATCTCTGCAAATGGCAAGTTCGTCCAACACTTAGAAAAATTTTCTTGAAATGTTGATTTGCCGAGCTTAGATCTCTGCAAATGGCAAGTTCGTCCAACACTTAGAAAAATTTTCTTGAAATGTTGATTTGCCGAGCTTAGATCTCTGCAAATGGCAAGTTCGTCCAACACTTAGAAAAATTTTCTTGAAATGTTGATTTGCCGAGCTTAGATCTCTGCAAATGGCAAGTTCGTCCAACACTTAGAAAAATTTTCTTGAAATGTTGATTTGCCGAGCTTAGATCTCTGCAAATGGCAAGTTCGTCCAACACTTAGAAAAATTTTCTTGAAATGTTGATTTGCCGAGCTTAGATCTCTGCAAATGGCAAGTTCGTCCAACACTTAGAAAAATTTTCTTGAAATGTTGATTTGCCGAGCTTAGATCTCTGCAAATGGCAAGTTCGTCCAACACTTAGAAAAATTTTCTTGAAATGTTGATTTGCCGAGCTTAGATCTCTGCAAATGGCAAGTTCGTCCAACACTTAGAAAAATTTTCTTGAAATGTTGATTTGCCGAGCTTAGATCTCTGCAAATGGCAAGTTCGTCCAACACTTAGAAAAATTTTCTTGAAATGTTGATTTGCCGAGCTTAGATCTCTGCAAATGGCAAGTTCGTCCAACACTTAGAAAAATTTTCTTGAAATGTTGATTTGCCGAGCTTAGATCTCTGCAAATGGCAAGTTCGTCCAACACTTAGAAAAATTTTCTTGAAATGTTGATTTGCCGAGCTTAGATCTCTGCAAATGGCAAGTTCGTCCAACACTTAGAAAAATTTTCTTGAAATGTTGATTTGCCGAGCTTAGATCTCTGCAAATGGCAAGTTCGTCCAACACTTAGAAAAATTTTCTTGAAATGTTGATTTGCCGAGCTTAGATCTCTGCAAATGGCAAGTTCGTCCAACACTTAGAAAAATTTTCTTGAAATGTTGATTTGCCGAGCTTAGATCTCTGCAAATGGCAAGTTCGTCCAACACTTAGAAAAATTTTCTTGAAATGTTGATTTGCCGAGCTTAGATCTCTGCAAATGGCAAGTTCGTCCAACACTTAGAAAAATTTTCTTGAAATGTTGATTTGCCGAGCTTAGATCTCTGCAAATGGCAAGTTCGTCCAACACTTAGAAAAATTTTCTTGAAATGTTGATTTGCCGAGCTTAGATCTCTGCAAATGGCAAGTTCGTCCAACACTTAGAAAAATTTTCTTGAAATGTTGATTTGCCGAGCTTAGATCTCTGCAAATGGCAAGTTCGTCCAACACTTAGAAAAATTTTCTTGAAATGTTGATTTGCCGAGCTTAGATCTCTGCAAATGGCAAGTTCGTCCAACACTTAGAAAAATTTTCTTGAAATGTTGATTTGCCGAGCTTAGATCTCTGCAAATGGCAAGTTCGTCCAACACTTAGAAAAATTTTCTTGAAATGTTGATTTGCCGAGCTTAGATCTCTGCAAATGGCAAGTTCGTCCAACACTTAGAAAAATTTTCTTGAAATGTTGATTTGCCGAGCTTAGATCTCTGCAAATGGCAAGTTCGTCCAACACTTAGAAAAATTTTCTTGAAATGTTGATTTGCCGAGCTTAGATCTCTGCAAATGGCAAGTTCGTCCAACACTTAGAAAAATTTTCTTGAAATGTTGATTTGCCGAGCTTAGATCTCTGCAAATGGCAAGTTCGTCCAACACTTAGAAAAATTTTCTTGAAATGTTGATTTGCCGAGCTTAGATCTCTGCAAATGGCAAGTTCGTCCAACACTTAGAAAAATTTTCTTGAAATGTTGATTTGCCGAGCTTAGATCTCTGCAAATGGCAAGTTCGTCCAACACTTAGAAAAATTTTCTTGAAATGTTGATTTGCCGAGCTTAGATCTCTGCAAATGGCAAGTTCGTCCAACACTTAGAAAAATTTTCTTGAAATGTTGATTTGCCGAGCTTAGATCTCTGCAAATGGCAAGTTCGTCCAACACTTAGAAAAATTTTCTTGAAATGTTGATTTGCCGAGCTTAGATCTCTGCAAATGGCAAGTTCGTCCAACACTTAGAAAAATTTTCTTGAAATGTTGATTTGCCGAGCTTAGATCTCTGCAAATGGCAAGTTCGTCCAACACTTAGAAAAATTTTCTTGAAATGTTGATTTGCCGAGCTTAGATCTCTGCAAATGGCAAGTTCGTCCAACACTTAGAAAAATTTTCTTGAAATGTTGATTTGCCGAGCTTAGATCTCTGCAAATGGCAAGTTCGTCCAACACTTAGAAAAATTTTCTTGAAATGTTGATTTGCCGAACGAAGGTAATTGGAAGGAGAAAACTAATTAAGGACAATAAGAGAGAGTAGAGAGAGAGTAGAGAGAGAGTAGAGAGAGAGTAGAGAGAGAGTAGAGAGAGAGTAGAGAGAGAGTAGAGAGAGAGTAGAGAGAGAGTAGAGAGAGAGTAGAGAGAGAGTAGAGAGAGAGTAGAGAGAGAGTAGAGAGAGAGTAGAGAGAGAGTAGAGAGAGAGTAGAGAGAGAGTAGAGAGAGAGTAGAGAGAGAGTAGAGAGAGAGTAGAGAGAGAGTAGAGAGAGAGTAGAGAGAGAGTAGAGAGAGAGTAGAGAGAGAGTAGAGAGAGAGTAGAGAGAGAGTAGAGAGAGAGTAGAGAGAGAGTAGAGAGAGAGTAGAGAGAGAGTAGAGAGAGAGTAGAGAGAGAGTAGAGAGAGAGTAGAGAGAGAGTAGAGAGAGAGTAGAGAGAGAGTAGAGAGAGAGTAGAGAGAGAGTAGAGAGAGAGTAGAGAGAGAGTAGAGAGAGAGTAGAGAGAGAGTAGAGAGAGAGTAGAGAGAGAGTAGAGAGAGAGTAGAGAGAGAGTAGAGAGAGAGTAGAGAGAGAGTAGAGAGAGAGTAGAGAGAGAGTAGAGAGAGAGTAGAGAGAGAGTAGAGAGAGAGTAGAGAGAGAGTAGAGAGAGAGTAGAGAGAGAGTAGAGAGAGAGTAGAGAGAGAGTAGAGAGAGAGTAGAGAGAGAGTAGAGAGAGAGTAGAGAGAGAGTAGAGAGAGAGTAGAGAGAGAGTAGAGAGAGAGTAGAGAGAGAGTAGAGAGAGAGTAGAGAGAGAGTAGAGAGAGAGTAGAGAGAGAGTAGAGAGAGAGTAGAGAGAGAGTAGAGAGAGAGTAGAGAGAGAGTAGAGAGAGAGTAGAGAGAGAGTAGAGAGAGAGTAGAGAGAGAGTAGAGAGAGAGTAGAGAGAGAGTAGAGAGAGAGTAGAGAGAGAGTAGAGAGAGAGTAGAGAGAGAGTAGAGAGAGAGTAGAGAGAGAGTAGAGAGAGAGTAGAGAGAGAGTAGAGAGAGAGTAGAGAGAGAGTAGAGAGAGAGTAGAGAGAGAGTAGAGAGAGAGTAGAGAGAGAGTAGAGAGAGAGTAGAGAGAGAGTAGAGAGAGAGTAGAGAGAGAGTAGAGAGAGAGTAGAGAGAGAGTAGAGAGAGAGTAGAGAGAGAGTAGAGAGAGAGTAGAGAGAGAGTAGAGAGAGAGTAGAGAGAGAGTAGAGAGAGAGTAGAGAGAGAGTAGAGAGAGAGTAGAGAGAGAGTAGAGAGAGAGTAGAGAGAGAGTAGAGAGAGAGTAGAGAGAGAGTAGAGAGAGAGTAGAGAGAGAGTAGAGAGAGAGTAGAGAGAGAGTAGAGAGAGAGTAGAGAGAGAGTAGAGAGAGAGTAGAGAGAGAGTAGAGAGAGAGTAGAGAGAGAGTAGAGAGAGAGTAGAGAGAGAGTAGAGAGAGAGTAGAGAGAGAGTAGAGAGAGAGTAGAGAGAGAGTAGAGAGAGAGTAGAGAGAGAGTAGAGAGAGAGTAGAGAGAGAGTAGAGAGAGAGTAGAGAGAGAGTAGAGAGAGAGTAGAGAGAGAGTAGAGAGAGAGTAGAGAGAGAGTAGAGAGAGAGTAGAGAGAGAGTAGAGAGAGAGTAGAGAGAGAGTAGAGAGAGAGTAGAGAGAGAGTAGAGAGAGAGTAGAGAGAGAGTAGAGAGAGAGTAGAGAGAGAGTAGAGAGAGAGTAGAGAGAGAGTAGAGAGAGAGTAGAGAGAGAGTAGAGAGAGAGTAGAGAGAGAGTAGAGAGAGAGTAGAGAGAGAGTAGAGAGAGAGTAGAGAGAGAGTAGAGAGAGAGTAGAGAGAGAGTAGAGAGAGAGTAGAGAGAGAGTAGAGAGAGAGTAGAGAGAGAGTAGAGAGAGAGTAGAGAGAGAGTAGAGAGAGAGTAGAGAGAGAGTAGAGAGAGAGTAGTGTTTAGAGTTTATCAATGGCGGTTTCTAGAGAGAGAGTAGAGAGAGAGTAGAGAGAGAGTAGAGAGAGAGTAGAAGAGATGTGTGTTTAGAGTTTGTCAATGGCGGTTTCTAGAGAGAGAGTAGAGAGAGAGTAGAGAGAGAGTAGAGAGAGATTCAGTGAAAGATTGGATTGTATTTAGTGTCAAAAGGTTACAACTTACATTGTGGAGGGGGTTTATATACTTCTATACAATTTACACTATGCCCCCTTCCATACTTACAACTTGGTATATACACACTGCAACTGGTCATCTCCAGTTCAATGCATATATTGCAAAGTAACTCCACCATCGACATAGAGGTGTCTTCAGGTAGTGCCATCTATTGAGTTGGGACTTACAGTTAGATTGGTTGATGAGTTGTTTGATTGTCATACACCACAATGGTGTCGGTTTCTATCGTTTTATTGGGGGTATTGTCGGGAAAGTTTTCGGGTTTTGGACCGTTGGCAACTAATGACATGGGATTGTTTATGGACTAGACTATTATGTAAAAACTTTGTTAAATGTTGTGTTATTTCTTTTTAACACCAATTGTTATCCCAAATTTCCATACCCTTTTTAAATACCCTGTTTAGCCTCAAAGTTCATTACAACCCTTGAAAGACCTTTTCTGATAGACGTTGTGGTGCTTGCATCATGGCGGTGAAGGAACGAACATAGTACAAGCCTATGGTAAAAGATTATGCATCACGACTAGGCCTTGAGTGATTATTCAAATATTCAACCCCAAAAGTAAGTTAGTTGGAGTAGGATAGATGAGATATCATTGATTCGATTCTTTTGTGCTTAGTCGTGTTATTGAGGCTTGTGTATCAGTCAAGTATTGTCAAACATTCCAGTTTTCATTTAAGATTAAAACTACCTAACCATCTCTTTTCATTTTCATTTATGGTTGAGCTTCTTTTTTATTACTGAAATGTTATTTCCATGGATGTACCAAGGTAATTTGTGTTTTTAAGCTTGGAATTGCTTGAGGACAAGCAAAGCTTAAGTGTGGGGGGATTTGATATGACTCTCTATACAATTTACACTATGCCCCCTTCCATACTTACAACTTTACATTCTAAGTACAAAGTAATATAAAGCATACAAATCACCTACTACATTTATATATCTAACATTATTTAAGTAATAAAAGGTACATAAAGGTGGTTGATTAAAGTTGTTTTATCATGCGACTTTACACTGCCTTTTAAGGAATTAAATGCTATTCCTTAAATGCTCTCAACCACATTTGTACGGCTAAAGTTAACATCCCAAATGTTAACTTTGCCTATAAATACAAGTCATTGCACAATAAGAATAACAAGTGAAAAACATACAACACTTCACACTTTGCAAACCTGCAATATTCTTGGTGAACTTGTGCAATATTCTCTCAATCGCTAAAAGGAACATTTCACAACTTTAAGTGTTTCGATTGTGTTGAGAAATTCCGAGTGTAGATCAATTATATTTCATAGGTTGTTAGGATATTTACATTCTTGTATTATCTTGGTTCCGCATCAACCTTGTAATTTATTTAACATCAATAAATAAATTACACATTGAAAATTATATATTGTCTCATCAAGTTATCTTACAAGTATTTTGTATTATTGCATTGTTCTTTACTTATTGTCATTTATATAAGTAATCTATCTAGAACTTGGTATATACACACTGCAACTGGTCATCTCCAGTTCAATGCATATATTGCAAAGTAACTCCACCATCGACATAGAGGTGTCTTCAGGTAGTGCCATCTATTGAGTTGGGACTTACAGTTAGATTGGTTGATGAGTTGTTTGATTGTCATACACCACAATGGTGTCGGTTTCTATCGTTTTATTGGGGGTATTGTCGGGAAAGTTTTGCGGGTTTTGGACCGTTGGCAACTAATGACATGGGATTGTTTATGGACTAGACTATTATGTAAAAAACTTTGTTAAATGTTGTGTTATTTCTTTTTAACACCAATTGTTATCCCAAATTTCCATACCCTTTTTAAATACCCTGTTTAGCCTCAAAGTTCATTACAACCCTTGAAAGACCTTTTCTGATAGACGTTGTGGTGCTTGCATCATGGCGGTGAAGGAACGAACATAGTACAAGCCTATGGTAAAAGATTATGCATCACGACTAGGCCTTGAGTGATTATTCAAATATTCAACCCCAAAAGTAAGTTAGTTGGAGTAGGATAGATGAGATATCATTGATTCGATTCTTTTGTGCTTAGTCGTGTTATTGAGGCTTGTGTATCAGTCAAGTATTGTCAAACATTCCAGTTTTCATTTAAGATTAAAACTACCTAACCATCTCTTTTCAGTTTCATTTATGGTTGAGCTTCTTTTTTATTACTGAAATGTTATTTCCATGGATGTACCAAGGTAATTTGTGTTTTTAAGCTTGGAATTGCTTGAGGACAAGCAAAGCTTAAGTGTGGGGGGATTTGATATGACTCATTCTATACATATTTCCCACATAATGATTGTACGTTTTGAGCTATTTAGAGTCGTTTAGGCTCACATTTGATTGCAAGGAAGATTGGAGGAAGAAACAAGTCTTTTGTATAATCTGGAACATGATCTCGGCGAAGGGATTCTTGCCCTTGTCGAGATCACTGCACGACCAGAAAAGGGAATTTTCACCACCTATATATACGAAGCATTAAATGCGGCAAGAAAGGACATTTCATGAAGGAATGCAGATCTAGTCAACCATCATCATCACAATCTGCTCCTAACCATTCTATTTTTCAGAAATCTGATGACAGCTATAAGGCCAAATACAAGAAGTTAAAGGCACATATGGCTCTTCTGGCACAAGACAACTCAAGCAACAGTTGTATGATTGCCAAAACTGAAAAATGGGAAGATTCTGATGAATCATCTGATGATGAAGAAGAAGTTAGGGACATGTGTTTCATGGCACAAGAAGATCAAGGTCATTTGGTCAAATCCGATGTTGAATTTGGTCGCTGGGTGGATATTGTTTAGGTCAGTAATTTTGGCTTTGTTCTTTATGGTATGTTCTTTATGGTATGTTCTTTATGGTATGTTCTTTATGGTATGTTCTTTATGGTATGTTCTTTATGGTATGTTCTTTATGGTATGTTCTTTATGGTATGTTCTTTATGGTATGTTCTTTATGGTATGTTCTTTATGGTATGTTCTTTATGGTATGTTCTTTATGGTATGTTCTTTATGGTATGTTCTTTATGGTATGTTCTTTATGGTATGTTCTTTATGGTATGTTCTTTATGGTATGTTCTTTATGGTATGTTCTTTATGGTATGTTCTTTATGGTATGTTCTTTATGGTATGTTCTTTATGGTATGTTCTTTATGGTATGTTCTTTATGGTATGTTCTTTATGGTATGTTCTTTATGGTATGTTCTTTATGGTATGTTCTTTATGGTATGTTCTTTTGATATGACTCATTCTATACATATTTCCCACATAATGATTGTACGTTTTGAGCTATTTAGAGTCGTTTTATGCGTGTATTTGGTTCTTTATGGTATGTTCTTTATGGTATGTGCTATTTAGAGTCGTTTTGAGCTATTTAGAGTCGTTTTAGGCTCACATTTGATTGCAAGGAAGATTGGAGGAAGAAACAAGTCTTTTGAGCTATTTAGAGTCGTTTTGAGCTATTTAGAGTCGTTTTGAGCTATTTAGAGTCGTTTTGAGCTATTTAGAGTCGTTTTGAGCTATTTAGAGTCGTTTTGAGCTATTTAGAGTCGTTTTGAGCTATTTAGAGTCGTTTTGAGCTATTTAGAGTCGTTTTGAGCTATTTAGAGTCGTTTTGAGCTATTTAGAGTCGTTTTGAGCTATTTAGAGTCGTTTTGAGCTATTTAGAGTCGTTTTGAGCTATTTAGAGTCGTTTTGAGCTATTTAGAGGTTATAGCATTTAGGCGTTTATGGTACATTAGCATTAAATGGCGTGAAACGATGTTTTGAAGGTTCGTTTAGGCTCACATTTGATTGCAAGGAAGATTGGAGGAAGAAACAAGTCTTTTGTATAATCTGGAACATGATCTCGGCGAAGGGATTCTTGCCCTTGTCGAGATTAAAAGGCAGAATGGAATAGAAGGAAAAGGGCAAACAACTGATCTCGGCGAGGGGATTCTTGCCCTCGTCGAGATTAAAAGGCAGAATGGAATAGAAGGAAAAGGGCAAACAACTGATCTCGGCGAGGGGATTCTTGCCCTTGTCGAGATTAAAAGGCAGAATGGAATAGAAGGAAAAGGGCAAACAACTGATCTCGGCGAGGGGATTCTTGCCCTCGTCGAGATCACTGCACGACCAGAAAAGGGAATTTTCACCACCTATATATACGAAGCATTAAATGCGGCAAGAAAGGACATTTCATGAAGGAATGCAGATCTAGTCAACCATCATCATCACAATCTGCTCCTAACCATTCTATTTTTCAGAAATCTGATGACAGCTATAAGGCCAAATACAAGAAGTTAAAGGCACATATGGCTCTTCTGGCACAAGACAACTCAAGCAACAGTTGTATGATTGCCAAAACTGAAAAATGGGAAGATTCTGATGAATCATCTGATGATGAAGAAGAAGTTAGGGACATGTGTTTCATGGCACAAGAAGATCAAGGTCATTTGGTCAAATCCAATGTTGAATCTGGTCGCTGGGTGGATATTGTAATGAAAAAGGTCAGTAATTTTGGCTTTGAAAATAATGAGGAACACAAACTGGACCTTTTGGTTCTTTTAGAGGCTGACATCTCTTTTGTTGAGACAATGCGTTCAGAAAGCCTAAAAATGTTTAAAAATAATGCTTCTGAACTGAACGCCAGTCATGCCAGATTAAAAGAACTGAAAGATGTTCAATTGGTTCTAAAAAGTTATCAGTCTATGGTTGCAACTTTAGAATTGGAAAAGGAAGAATTAAAATCCATCCTTGAAAAAGAACAAGCAATTATTAAATCTTGGATGAAAGCACCAAGGCCAGATGCTGCAATTAAAAATACTTTTGCATCACAAAGAGCAGCATATGAGTCTGGTGATCTTCATTTGGCATCTATAATCACTGATTTAGATGCTCTTCCAAAGGAAATAAAACCTGAAATCATTTTTCCTAAAGTTGGCAAGCAGAAAACTGTAACTAATAAAGCCCAGGAACAATCTAAGGGTAAATCTGAAACAGCTCAGACAACTGTTTCAGAAAGGAAGGCTAAATCCAAAAAGCCATTCCCTCAGACTTCATCTAAGGTTTCTAAAGACCTAAAGAAGAAGAAAAATTTCTCCCCCACTGAGCCATCTACCTCAGATTCAGGTAAGGCTCAGATGTCTAATGAAGAATCAATTTTGTTAAGGTTAGAAAGTCAATTTCAACTATTGGCTAGACAAGTGCAGAGCTGTAATGCACGTTTAAAAAATGTTGAAACTCCTCCTCTTCAACCTAAACAAAACACAAAACCTTTTTCTAAGCAAACCAAGAAGAAGTCTGAAAAGAAAAAGGTTGAAAACCCCATCAAACCAACTATTTTTCTGTCATCTGAAATAATGACTGAAATCCCCTTTGATCCTTCTGTTCCTTATGAACCAAAGAAATCTGAGACTGCTAAGGGAGAGTCTAGTGAACCCATCCAAAGATGGGTTCCCAAAAAGAACTAATCTTTGTTTGTGTGCAGGGAGACCGAAAGAAGAATATATGGTTTCTGGACAGTGCTGCTAGCCGAACCATGACTGGTTATCAGACCCTGCTAGAGGAATATAGGGTACAAGAGGGGCCCTCAATAGTTTTTGGAAATGATGGTAATGGGAAAACTGAGGGATATGGTGTGGTGAATAATGGTCAAGTCAAATTCACACGTGTTGCATATGTGAACGGATTGAAATATAACCTGATCAGTGTCAGTCAACTGTGTGATGATGGCTTCAAGGTTTTATTTGATATTTCACAAGGCACCATATTCAACAGGATGGAAAGGTGGTACTGATTGCACCAAGGAAGGGAAACATTTATGTCATTGATATGAATCCTTCTACCTCTGAACAATGTTTCTATTCAAAGGCAGATGAAGACACAAACTGGCTGTGGCACAAGAGATTATCCCATCTGAACTTCAAGAACATCAATAAGTTGTCTAGAAAACAACTTGTTGATGGGATACCCTCTATGTCTTTCAATAAAGACAAGCCATGTCCAGGTTGTGAAATGGTTAAGCAGAAAAGAGCTTCATTCAAGACAAAGCAAAGCTTTAGTATAACTGAACCTCTTCATATGCTTCACATGGACCTTTTTGGACCAGTAAATGTTCAGACCAGAGCAGGAAAGAAGTACACCCTTGTCATCGTTGATGAATATTCAAGATACTGCTGGGTGATTTTCCTCAGATCCAAAAGTGAAGCTGCTGCTGAAATCATTGCTCTCATCAAACAAATTGAGCTCAAGCACAAGCGAAAAGTTTGTCAGCTCAAAAGTGACAATGGCACTGAATTCAGAAATGCCACTCTGGAGTCCTTCTGCACTGAAACTGGCATATCTTAGAACTTCTCCTCAGCACACACACCAGAGCAGAATGGTGTTATAGAAAGAAAGAATCGTACGCTGATTGAAGCTGCTAGAAGTATGTTAAATGAATCTGGTCTTCCCAAGAATTTCTGGGCTGAAACTGTTGCACCTGCATGCTACACACAGAACAGATCAGTTTATGTCAAAAGACACAAGAAGACCTCATATGAAGTACTCAGAAATAGAAAGCCTAATATTGGATACTTCCATGTATTTGGGTGTCCAGTATACATTCTGAATGATTCAAGTCAACTTGGAAAATTTGATGCAAAAGCTGATGAAGGATACTTCCTAGGATATTCATCAAATCGCAAAGCCTTTAAAGTCTTTAACAAGAGACTTGAAAAGGTTGATGAGTCAATTCATGTTACCTTTGATGAATCCAATTCTGCAATTTTTAAAAATTCCATTCCTGTACCACTCTCAGAAAGTCCAATAAGTTTTGGTGATTCTGATCCTATTGCTGAAACTGAACAGTCACCTAAACATGCTTCTGAACATCTCCGTTCAGAACCAGTATTAAACAAACCTAGCAACATTCCATTTTATCTTCCAGTCAGTTTCAAACTACCTTCTGAACTGACTATTGGATCAGATGTACATGCTGCTTCTCCTCTGATATCAGGCTCCACTGAGCAACCTCATTCTGAAGAATTTCATGATGCAAGTCATGATCTGTAGGAAGAAGAAGAAGCTGAAAATGTATTTTCTGACGCTCCTCCTGAAGTTACTCAGAGAAGTTCTTGCATTGATATCAGTATTCATCCTGGTCAATACTCTAAATGGACAAAAGCACATCCAATCGAGCAAATTATTGGAGAGTCCAGTAGAGGGGTTCAGGCCAGAAGAGCCACAAGCGATCAATGCTTAAACGTCAGCTTCTTATCTCTAATTGAACCCAAGAAGATTGACGAGGCCATGCAAGACCCAAGCTGGGTTGAAGCCATGCAAGATGAGCTCAACCAGTTTAAAAGAAACGATGTATGGGAACTCGTTCCTTGTCCCAGTAACCTGAAGAAGGAACCAATTGGGACAAGATGGGTCTTCAGAAACAAGATGGACGAAGATGGTCACATCATAAGAAACAAAGCAAGACTTGTTGCAAAAGGATATGCACAAGAAGAGGGAATAGATTTTGATGAAACTTTTGCACCAGTTGCTAGACTTGAAGCTATCAGAATATTCTTAGCTTTCGCAGCTCATCATCAATTTAAAGTCTATCAAATGGATGTCAAAAGTGCATTCCTGAATGGAGAACTAGAAGAAGTCGTTTATGTGTATCAACCACCAGGGTTCATCAATGAAGAAAAACTACATTGGGTGTACAGACTGAACAAAGCCTTATATGGTCTGAGACAAGCACCCAGAGCCTGGTATGATACTCTTACTAAACATCTTCTTAAAAATGGTTTTAAACGTGGTGTAATTGATAACACTTTGTTCATATTGCATGATAAAAGTGATATCCTTTTAGTACAAATTTATGTTGATGATATTGTGTTTGGTTCTACAAATGAGAAGATGTGTGAAAATTTTTCTAAAATCATGTCTTCTGAGTATGAAATGAGTATGATGGGTGAACTGACATATTTTCTGGGACTTCAAGTAAAACAAACTGAAGATGGTATTTTCATAAACTAGGAAAAATATGTTAGAGATTTATTAAAGAAATATCAATTTGATTCAGTCTCATCAAAAGATACTCCTATTTCTGCTCCATTAACTTTGGATTCTGATCCACATGGAAAACCAGTGGACCATACAAAATATCGTGGTATGGTTGGTTCACTGATGTATTTAACTGAAGCACTTCAGAAAATCAAAAATATTTCAGTTGAATTTTATTAACTGAGATGGTTCAGATCTTTTGGAACTGACCATGCTCAGAATTTGTTTAGTCATCACTGAAATACATCAATCTTTTCAAGATATTTTTGATACTTGGTCAATTGTGTGTACACGTGACCTACTGCATACTATGTTTTCAACTTACGTTGGTCATGCTTATGTGTCACACAAGTTGCGCCGTAAAAGAGGAAGTAATGAGTACTTTTTCTGAAAAAGTGTTGCAGAGTGGGGTCACTCAAACGTCTCTGCATTAAATGCGGACTTGACCCCAGAAATTGTTTTAATTGGAAAATCATTTTATATTCCATCTTAAATTCAAATTCCTTTTTCATTCTTTCATTTACTTCGTTTTTCATTTACTTTCCAATCATCAATCTCTCTTTTTCACTCACAAATCCTTAACTCCTCATATTACTTTCACTTTCATCTTTCGATTCTTAAAATGTCTAAATCATCATCTTCTTCACAATCTAAATCGCTCATCAATTTCAAATATACTCCATCGAGTGATGTGAAAACATCTGCCACATGGCCAAAGAATTTCACACCTTCTCAAATTCGTTTTAATATGAGCAATTTCTTGGCTCAACTAAATGTGAAATCCAAAACGCTAATGGGAAAAATCAATAATTTCTGGGAGCAATCCCCATTCCATTATGCGTTGACTGCTAATCCTCAGGCATTGTATCATCGATACCTGCTTGAATTCTGGTATACTGCTGTGGTGAGTAAAGATGAACAATCCATCTCCTTCACTCTCAATGAGGGCACCAAGTAGTGTGTTATCACTCTTGAGGGGTTCAGAAATTCCCTTCATCTGAACTACCTCGAACCTTCCCAGGTGTTTGCTAAAAGACTCAAAGGAGTCAATTTCATGGAGGTTCTAGTCGCCACCGGTCATGGCGATATGGAGGATGCTGATGGTAATCTGAAGACCTCCGGACACATTTTTATGTCTGGATTTGGCAATTGCTAGAGGTTCTTCTGGACCCAGATTGTGGAAAGTCTTGGTGGCAACCATGGAGGGTTGGACCAACTTTCACTACCCCAAGTTGAGATGGGGTATTATATTTGGAATGGGATACAGACAGATTTGCTGAGATTACTTTTTCTGAAAAAGTGTTGCAGGGTGGGGTCACTCAAACGTCTCTGCATTAAATGCGGACTTGACCCCAGAAATTGTTTTTAATTGGAAAATCATTTTATATTCCATCTTAAATTCAAATTCCTTTTTCATTCTTTCATTTACTTCGTTTTTCATTTACTTCCCAATCATCAATCTCTCTTTTTCATTTACTTCTTTTTCATTCTTTCATTTACTTCGTTTTTCATTTACTTTCCAATCATCAATCTCTCTTTTTCACTCACAAATCCTTAACTCCTCATATTACTTTCACTTTCATCTTTCGATTCTTAAAATGTCTAAATCATCATCTTCTTCACAATCTAAATCGCTCATCAATTTCAAATATACTCCATCGAGTGATGTGAAAACATCTGCCACATGGCCAAAGAATTTCACACCTTCTCAAATTCGTTTTAATATGAGCAATTTCTTGGCTCAACTAAATGTGAAATCCAAAACGCTAATGGGAAAAATCAATAATTTCTGGGAGCAATCCCCATTCCATTATGCGTTGACTGCTAATCCTCAGGCATTGTATCATCGATACCTGCTTGAATTCTGGTATACTGCTGTGGTGAGTAAAGATGAACAATCCATCTCCTTCACTCTCAATGAGGGCACCAAGTAGTGTGTTATCACTCTTGAGGGGTTCAGAAATTCCCTTCATCTGAACTACCTCGAACCTTCCCAGGTGTTTGCTAAAAGACTCAAAGGAGTCAATTTCAGGAGGTTCTAGTCGCCACCGGTCATGGCGATATGGAGGATGCTGATGGTAATCTGAAGACCTCCGGACACATTTTTATGTCTGGATTTGGCAATTGCTAGAGGTTCTTCTGGACCCAGATTGTGGAAAGTCTTGGTGGCAACCATGGAGGGTTGGACCAACTTTCACTACCCCAAGTTGAGATGGGGTATTATATTTGGAATGGGATACATGCAGACTTTTGCTGAGATTCTTTTCTCTCAGCTCATTACAAAATTAAAAGGAAAAAGAAGCCTGCATATCGCCTTTCCAAGATTTTTAAGCTTATGTTTTATGGATATACTTGGAGAAGCTTATAATGAAGCTGGACCTGAAGCTTCTGTACCTGAATATGGCAGAGATTTCTCAAAGGCATCTACTGCTGAAAATGAGCCTGAACTCTCCTCTGCAATGCTTCAGGTATTCAATAAAACTGTCTCAGCCACACTAGCTGGTTCAGAAAGGTCACTAAGTGGGCTACAAAAGAATGTAGGACCCGTTAGTCGACCTAGAGATAAGTTGCTGAACATTATCAAAAGTCCAGCTCCTATATCTATTGTCCCTGGCGATGATACTACGGTTGAGCCAATCGTTAAAACTGGTGACGATACAACTGCTTCTGCAGCTGTTGAACCAGAATCTGGTGAGGGTACTAGTGACCCAAACCAGGGCATATCTGACCAGATTGCAAAAAGTGAATGCTTTCTGGGATGACGATGAGCTACCTCAGGAGAATCTTGATTCTCTTGCTGACTTTGAGTTTGACGAGGGATTATTGGAGGCAAATCAATCTGATTCTGAGCCAGCCACCATCCTCGCAAACGCCCCTCCTCCTCTCCCAGAAATCCAACAAGAACAAGACAATGAGCCTTATGTTCCACCACCACCATCTCATCAAAATCCAATTTTTCCACCAGGCACTACTCCTGCTTATGTCACCGATCCTTCATTTACTCCTTCACTTCAATTTCATCACCCCCAAATTCACAACATCCCACCGCCTATCAATTATGATGCCCCAATAGAGAAGGACTTGGATTCTGAAACAGAATCTGAGAGTCCAACTGATACACAACTCAATAATGTACTTAAAGGGCTTGGTAAATTGCCATTTGTTGCTCCTGCTTCTACACAACCCCCACCTCCTTTAAATGTAGAAGCACAGTTAGAGAAAACCCAAACCGAAGTCCAAAGCCTTATTCTTAGGGTGGAGGATTTAACCAAGTCTCTAACTACCAATACTAGTTCAGTTGCTGAAATGAAAGGTGCTCAGATGTTTCTTGGAACTGAGTTAACCAAAGTTGCTGGAAATGAAGGACTAGTAGTTGGGAAGCTGAATGAGTTGGTGATGACTTGCAATAAGGTGAGCTCTGCAATCAGAGAAGCCTTCAAACTAACAAAGAGAGATGTGCAAGCTTCGGTTGTTGCCAACTTGACATCTAGTGTTGAGTTGTTGAAGCAAGAGTTTATGGCTGTTGGAAGTGAAGTTCATGAGTTGGTTCAGAAGCCAAGTGTAAATGAAAAAGAACTTGGGGCTTCTATAAGTGTTGGTATTTTGGAGAATCTGAAGTCTGAGCTAACTCAGAACTTAACTGCTCAGATTTCAGAATCTATTTCTGAGAAGGTTTGTATGAAAGTTAGAATGATGATTGCTGAACTGACCAAAGACACAAATGACAAAGTGGACAAGGCTGTAAATGAAAAAGAACTTGGGGCTTCTATAAGTGTTGGTATTTTGGAGAATCTGAAGTCTGAGCTAACTCAGAACTTAACTGCTCAGATTTCAGAATCTATTTCTGAGAAGGTTTGTATGAAAGTTAGAATGATGATTGCTGAACTGACCAAAGACACAAATGACAAAGTGGACAAGGCTGTAAATAAAGTAAAAGATTCAGTGTCCAAGCTTGAAGGTTCAGTTCAGAATCAATCCAACCAGTTAGATGAAATTCTAACTCTTCTGAAGAAAGAAACTGATATTGCTCCTCCTCCCCCTACTTCTTTCACTGAAGAAGATAGAAGGATGTTGAAAGACTTAAAAGATCAAGAAGCACTGAACCTTAATTCTTCATTCAGATTAAGGGCTCAGTTTGCTACAATGACAAAGGGTATTTGTGAATGCCTAGAACAACAAAGTTGGGAACCACTAAAGGCAATTAAAACTTCAATTGACCTTTATGCTAAGATGCCTTTAGAGATTCCCAAAGGGGGAAGTGGTGTGCCTATTGGTTTGCTGGCTAGTACTCAAGAAATGATCGAAGCAACCAAGAAGCAAACTGAGGTACAATCTGGTAGCACCTCAGTTCAGGGGGAACAAGTTCAAAAACCTGAATCTGAAGCTGGAAAGAAAGATAAGGGAAAGGCCCAAGTGGTGGCAGAATCAACAAAGAAAAATGCTAAGGGTTCTGGTTTGGTTGTTGGTGAAAACGTTGATGAACAAGGCTACCCACTTCATGATCCAAATGCAGATAGCAAGAAATTAGAGACTTTGCAGAAGCAAGTCTCTAATCAATTTATTATGTGGGGAGAGAATAAGGAAAGAGAAAGGATTCAACACCAGAAAATGGGAACCCTTGATCACATTGATGTTGCAGCTCTTGGTCTCTCACTAGAAAGATATCAGAAAATCAAAAATGATCCAAGAGTGCAGAAGGCTATTGTCGAAATGCTCGAATATGAATATGGGGTAAACTACTCTCCCTTAGAACAAAAGCTGGACCATCTCACTTTCAAAATGTCCATTGAGGACTTGGTGAAAAATAGAGAAAAAGAAATGGCCATAAAGAAGAAAGAGATTCTGGCTGGAGTTCTGAAGGTAGAAAAAGAGTTGTCCAGACCACCCACAAAGCCCAGAACTGGAACAAGGACTGCAAAGAAAGATTCTCGTGATGTTGTCTTTACTTCACTCAAACCAATATCTGATGATGCTGCTGAGATCCAAAGGAAACATGAAAAGGATCAGTATGATCATTATATGAACCATCGATCGCATCCAGCCAAAATCATTGATATGGAAGTTACAAAGGCTGATGGATTGAAGTTATTTGACTTAATTGTGAAAAGGGAAGGTAGGGCAGCTGAAGAATACAATCAAGTTTCAGTTCACGAGTTTGGGATTTCTGAGCATAGGGAGATGATCCAGATTCTGAAAGGGAAGCCTAAATCTACCTTGATTGGTGCATGGTTAGCAAGAATACAACAAAAGATGCAGGCCAAGGTAGAAATTGAAGGAAGATTGTTTGCAAAGAAGGATCATTCTCCACTGAAGAGAAAACCTACTGAGGCACCTTCTGGTTCAAGGCCTGCCAAGAAGTAGTTTCTTTTCAGTTTATCATGTACTTGTAATATATTTACATTTGTAACAAACATTTCAGTTTGTATATATATGTTGCAAATTGTAACCAATAAGTAGATGGTAAGTTTAAGTTAGAAAACTACAAGTAAAATTCTGAGACATCAATGATCTATAAGATGTACTTAGAAAATTTTTACAACGTAAACAAAAACTTGCATTTCAGACTTACAAACATGTATAGATAGAAGTCTGAGATGCATGCACTATTTCAGAACAAATAGGGGGAATTTGTTAGGTCGGAAATCGACCAAGTATAATTTGTTCAAGAAATAGCTTGAAGTTTAGTGAAGACATTTGTACAGAATTCTGAGGTATCTCAGAATTCCTTCACTGAAGCTTCACTTCAGTTCAGATCAAGGCAAATCTGAAGCATTCGTTCTGAAGTCAAAGACTGAAGTATGAAGAAGAGAATCATCTCAGAAGCGAGCAAAGAGTGATTCTACCAGATCGAAGACTGAAGCATCTCAGTATAAAGTATTAACAACACTTTACACTGATTACGAGGAAGACTTTTTACTTTACATACCTTTACCCAGTTAATAGATTTATCTATTAATAAAAGGTACAAGGTAAAAGTATGGGTTTGGAACATAGTACTATAAGTCACATCAACTGACTTATATACTCTTCCTAGTATGAGCATGCAAGGAATTAGGTTTAATTCATTAAATGCTCACAACCACATTTGTACGATCTTGTCCACATCATCATGGACTTGGTCTATAAATACAAAGTCTTCTTACAACTTGCAAAGGGCTTGAAACTTTAGCATTGCAACTTGTGAGATATACTCTAAGTAAACTTACGAGTATTTCCAAGTTATTTAGATCACTTGTTTTTCAGGATTGTTTAGATATTTACACTTGGGTGTTTATCTTTGTTCCGCAACAATCCTTGTATTTGTTTATATATCAATAAATCAAATACATTAGAAAGAAAACAACGTGTCTCAATGCTACATACTTGATTATACATATATATATCTTATATAGTTTCAGCCATTTAGTTCTTGTTATTTACTTTAAGTCAATTGCTTTTTGTTATCCATATCTGGATCGTAAACTTAACTTGTCCATCAAGATTAGTTGTACTTGCCAGTCGGGTTTAGTTAATCATCTATATTTGGGACTCACACTCTTCTTCAGGACCAATGAAATTGGACTTGCTCCTTCTGCCTTTCTTTTGAAAATAAGGAAGTATTGTGCCCAGTCTTCCAATGATCCAGAGTTTATAAGACTGATTGATCAAGAGTTGCTGAAGCCTGAAAGACAACAAGATAGAGCATTTATCGAGGCCAAGCAAGAATCCCAATGGGATTAAGTAGTTTTGTAATCTTTGTAATGCTGCTTATTGTAAAGGTGTTTGTCATATATATAATATCAGCATTCCCTCATCTCAATTTCTAAATTCTTGTGAAGCGACTTTACTCAGCAAAGTCTCCTCAGCGAATAGGGGGAGATTGTTGAGTCATGGATTCGCTGAAGATTACTTGCTGAGTCAAGTAGTCGCTGACAGCCTCAGCGAGAAGTTTCATCAGCGAGCCTTCAGCGATCATTATTATCTTCAAGTTAAAGGATAAGTTCAATGGCTCACCGTCATATGTTGTAAGTCAAATATATGCGGGAAAATGAAGATAAGAAGACTGGTCCCAAGGACACGTGTTGCAAGATCAAGATGGAGCCATGTGACCTTGTACCAAAATGGTACTAAGGTGTTTCTCTTTCATGCCGTTTTGGGAAAGAAACAAGATGGCAAACAGAGATGTCTGAAGACCAGTCTTACACACCAATAGATAGTTGACAACCATCATGTGTCAACATCTATTGGGTTGTCATGTGATGTCTTTTCTCCCCTATATAAAGCATCACTTGACATAGCCGCAAAGTTGTTGGTTCATTCTACAATAGTCACTTAGTGTGTTTTTCTCTCATTGTAGAAAATTGCATAATTGTTAAGTTTTCGTGTGTGCAAAAACTTAACAATATTTTCTTTCTTTCTTTCTTTGTAAACCAACCATGTATTCACCGTTTAATTAATACTACTTATGATTAAACGTGTTTACTTTCTTGTCTTGCTTTCTTAGTGTAATTTGCATTAGTTGTTTAATTACATATCGTTGCAAACTTGAGACTTTCAGAAGTTCAGACAACTTTTTCATTCATATAATACTTAGCAGATTTCATCTCTTCTCTGAAGGTTGTCCTCTTTCTTCCGTTGTTGCTTAGGGTTTTCGTTGACCAGAAAATTAATGGATCGCTCAACATCTTGACAGTTCCTGCAAAGTGCCCTTTTGCAGCATTTTTCGTATCCCATTCTCATTAGCCGTTAGCGACATCACTACCTCATCCACAATCTCGAGCTGCAATCACACAATGTACACATGAATCTTAAGTTACGATATTGATAATCAACAAAGAAGTTACACATCGATAAAAAGCTAGAAACATTTCAAAGTTTCATTCAATAATGTTGAGTAACTATACTTATATGTTACCTGAATATCAAAATTTCTTTCTGGATCGCCCAAGTCATCAAGAGCTCTTTGGGTTTCATTTTATTTTTTTCGAAGGGACTCTGCAGCAAGTTCTTTGTCGAAAGTGCCAATGTGAAGAACCATATGAACTTATATAAGTATGCAACAAAGAGTCATTAACTATCCCATTCCATAAACTTTCTAACAAAAATGAAAACTCTAGAACAAAAGCGCACAATTAGAAGTTCTGACAACTTTTTAAAGCATATACTACTTAAGGGCAAAATTAGAAGTTCTGACAACTTTTTCATTCATATAATACTTAAGGGCAAAATTAGAAGTTCTGACAACTTTTTCATTCATATAATACTTAGTGAATTTCATCTCTTCTCTGAGGGTTGTCCTCTTTCTTCCGTTGTTGCTTAGGGTTTTCGTTGACCAGAAAATTAATGGATCGCTCAACATCTTGACAGTTCCTGCAAAGTGCCCTTTTGCAGCATTTTTCGTATCCCATTCTCATTAGCCGTTAGCGACATCACTACCTCATCCACAATCTCGAGCTGCAATCACACAATGTACACATGAATCTTAAGTTACGATATTGATAATCAACAAAGAAGTTACACATCGATAAAAAGCTAGAAACATTTCAAAGTTTCATTCAATAATGTTGAGTAACTATACTTATATGTTACCTGAATATCAAAATTTCTTTCTGGATCGCCCAAGTCATCAAGAGCTCTTTGGGTTTCATTTTATTTTTTTCGAAGGGACTCTGCAGCAAGTTCTTTGTCAAAACTGCCAATGTGAAGAACCATATGAACTTATATAAGTATGCAACAAAGAGTGTTAGGTCCAGATTTAGTCCAGATCCTGGACTGGCTCCAGACTGGACTACTGGAACCTTATTTAGGTTTGTTAAGAAAACTTGTTTTGCTGGTCTCGCTCCAGACCCGACTACTGGAGCCTCGCTGAAGATCTGACCAGAAAACGTTTCTCTACTGGACCTACTCCAGACTTGGAATCTGGAGTCCCTCTAAAGATTTATCCAGAAATAATTGAAGACTAGTGAGCATTTACTTGTATAGGTAATCTGGAACATTCTCCAGATTAGCTCACTGAAGACTTCACCCCAGTCCAGATCTACTCTACTGAAGACATTCTGACTGAAGTCAAAGACTGAAGTCTGAAGGAAGAAGACTTAACAAATGGCGGAGTCCACTGGAAAGTCTTACCAGATCTGCACACTGGAGGATTGTTATTGTTCTAGATCCTGCAAGTCTGAACACTAATATCGAGGATTGACTTTTGCCTTTAACACACTTTCCAAAGAACAATCCACTTGTTCTTTAACAAAGTATACGTGTGTTAAGGTGGTTGGATAAAAGGATACACTTACACTTGATGTGACTTTATCCTTATTCCTTATCCAATACATTTAATGTTCTTGTCGGATCATTAATGTATGCCAACCATATTTGTACGGCACAAATTCACTGGTGAATTTGTTGCCTATAAATACAAAGTCATTTCCTTGACAAAAATACTTTTAAGCATTCCTTTTGCATTTAAGTGAATTTGTCCAAATACTCTCGATCTTAAACAGGGATACTTCACAACTTTAAGTATCTCGATCCTAAAGAGCTATTTGACAAATATAGATCATATTGTAACTCATAGGTTGTTAGGATACACACTTAATTGTGTTATCTTGATTCCGCAACAACCTTGTATTTTATTTAAACATCAATAAATGAAATACCCATGAAACATACATAATGGTCCACTTTATTTGTTTATTGCTTTAAGTCTTGTATTACTTTGTTTATATATCTTGCATCTTTATTTACAAGTAATACTAGTCCAAATCTAGTGATTATTAGACTTGTTGTATTTTACACTTTCATTGGTAAACCATCTCGAAGTTAAAGGGACTCACATTTGGTATCAGAGCAGAAGGCTAATCATTGCCTAGATCTGTTCTTGATGGCTAACCAAGAAAATACACAAGGTTTTAGTCTTGGTCCCGATCCTAATGTAAATATTCATGATCAAAATGAACCACAAAATGTTAATAACACTAATCCTCCACCTCCTCCTCCTACTCCTGCTTCTCCACACGTGCATGTGCACTACTCAAATAATCCTGTTCCTAAATTCAGTGGGAACAGTGATGAATTTGGTACGTGGAAGGCTAGGATGGTTTTGCATGTCACTGGTATTGAGAGGAACATGATGAAGATTTTAAACGAAGGTCCTTATGTACCAACATCACCTCTCAATCCACTTCTTGATCCTTCTGGATCTAGAAGGGGAAGGGAAAAGAGGGAGGAACATTGGTCAGAAGAGGAGAGGAGATTGGTGAATCTAGACACCCTCCTTAAAAACATGATCCTCGGGCTGTTCCAGAAACCCTCATTCCCACACTAGTTCTTTTTCCTAGTGCCAAATCCATGTGGGATGAGCTTCTTAACCAACATGAAGGAGGAGATGACACCATTGTCACCAGAAAGGTCTCCTTAAACAAGAGGTATGAGTCATTTTTTGCTCAACCTAACGAGTCTCTCACTGGTACTTACACCAGATTTATGAGTATCATAAACCAATTGAGAGGTCTTGGGGTTGAGAAGGACAAGGATATACTTCTGGAGAAATTTTGTGACATTCTACCCACCAAATGGTCTCACATGATACTTGTCTTACGACAAGGTAAAACTCTGCACACACACTCTCTCTCAACTCTATATGGAGCCTTCAGGTACACTGAAGAAAATCAAGCTCAGAGAGTGGTTGCAGAACAAGATGCTTTTAACCATGCCTCCAGTACTCCTAAAGTGGTTAGTTATTCTGAACCACAAAATGTTAATAACACTAATCCTCCACCTCCTCCTCCTACTCCTGCTTCTCCACACGTGCATGTGCACTACTCAAATAATCCTGTTCCTAAATTCAGTGGGAACAGTGATGAATTTGGTACGTGGAAGGCTAGGATGGTTTTGCATGTCACTGGTATTGAGAGGAACATGATGAAGATTTTAAACGAAGGTCCTTATGTACCAACATCACCTCTCAATCCACTTCTTGATCCTTCTGGATCTAGAAGGGGAAGGGAAAAGAGGGAGGAACATTGGTCAGAAGAGGAGAGGAGATTGGTGAATCTAGACACCCTCCTTAAAAACATGATCCTCGGGACTGTTCCAGAAACCCTCATTCCCACACTAGTTCTTTTTCCTAGTGCCAAATCCATGTGGGATGAGCTTCTTAACCAACATGAAGGAGGAGATGACACCATTGTCACCAGAAAGGTCTCCTTAAACAAGAGGTATGAGTCATTTTTTGCTCAACCTAACGAGTCTCTCACTGGTACTTACACCAGATTTATGAGTATCATAAACCAATTGAGAGGTCTTGGGGTTGAGAAGGACAAGGATATACTTCTGGAGAAATTTTGTGACATTCTACCCACCAAATGGTCTCACATGATACTTGTCTTACGACAAGGTAAAACTCTGCACACACACTCTCTCTCAACTCTATATGGAGCCTTCAGGTACACTGAAGAAAATCAAGCTCAGAGAGTGGTTGCAGAACAAGATGCTTTTAACCATGCCTCCAGTACTCCTAAAGTGGTTAGTTATTCTGAACCACAAAATACAGCACTGATATCTTCTGAGAATGTATTTTCTATGAAGAAGATGGTGTCTGAACTTATGGATTCTGGAGAGTCCAGTCAAGTCTCTCCAGACTGTTGTGATGAAACTGAAGATGATGACCTTATTGCAATGATTGCTAAAACGTTTAACCGTTTCAAAGCAAGAGCAAATAAGCCATCTGGACAATTTGCATCCAGTTCTTCCACTGACAAGACCAATTTGACATGCTTTAAGTGTGGCAAAAAGGGTCATTTCATGAAAGAGTGCAGGTCCAACCATTTTGTATCCAAGCCTGGTCCATTCTCTTCAAATAATAAGCCTGATGATAGCTATAAATTGAAATATAAAAAGCTTAAGGCCCAAATTGCTCTCATGGCACAACAAATGGAAACCAATAATAAGTGCATGATTGCTAAAACGTTTAACCGTTTCAAAGCAAGAGCAAATAAGCCATCTGGACAATTTGCATCCAGTTCTTCCACTGACAAGACCAATTTGACATGCTTTAAGTGTGGCAAAAAGGGTCATTTCATGAAAGAGTGCAGGTCCAACCATTTTGTATCCAAGCCTGGTCCATTCTCTTCAAATAATAAGCCTGATGATAGCTATAAATTGAAATATAAAAAGCTTAAGGCCCAAATTGCTCTCATGGCACAACAAATGGAAACCAATAATAAGTGCATGATTGCAACAACTGAAGAGAAGTGGGTTCCTTCTGATGAATCATCTGCTGATGAAGAAGAGGAAAGAGATTGCTGTTACATGGCTCTGGAAGTTGATGAGCACCTGGTGAAGGAAGATGTCACATCTGGACGATGGGTGGACATAGTTATTAAAAAGGTTAGTGATTATGATAATGCAACTGACCAAGAACTAAAATTGGACATTGCTGAAGCTTTAAATTCTGATTTGATTTTTGTAGAAACTGTTAGATCTGATTGTGTAAATGGTCTAGAAACAGATTCTTCTGAAATAAATGCTTTAAAATCAAAATTAAAAGAGCTTCAAGACATTGAACTGGCATTTCAAGCCCAGGTTCTGGTAACTGAACAATTGATTCAAGAAAAGCAAGATCTTGAGATCATTTTAGAGAAAGAAAAACTGGTAATAAAATCATGGCTAGAAACCAAAAAGCCATATGATGCTTCAGTTAAACAATTTCCTGCTCAAAAACGTGCATATTTAGATGGAAATACTAATGTTGCATCATTAATATCAGTAATCGATCGGTTACCAGAGGTGTTCAGGCCTATCACTGTTTATGATGAGCCTGCAACTCCCAAGACCAATTTAGACCCAGTTCAATCCCCAGAGGTTAAGACTGGAGAGCTCCAGATGGCTGCTCTAGTCAAAAAGGTGAAGCAGAATAGACCTTTGCCTCAGACCAATCCCCTACCAAAGCCTTTGACTGGAAAGGCTAAGGTAACATCTGAAGAAAATATTTTGTCCAGGTTAGAGAGCCAGATTCAAATTCTGACTCGTCAATCACAAAGTGTTAATGCAAGATTAAACTTTCTTGAGGGTACTTCATCTGGCCCTAAACAAAATACAAAACCTTTTGCTAAGAAAGACAAACTTATTTCTCCAGTTGAGAAAATGAAAAAGGTTTTAAAACCATCAACCCAGTGGTCTTTTCTTCTAAGACCACTATTGAACAAAGTGAACTAGACCAGATTGCCCCAGGGACCTATAAGGGAGGGTCCAGTGAACCCATCAGTCGATGGGTTCCCAAATCTAACTGATAAATATCTGGTGTATGTGTAGGGCGATCGAAAGAAGCTTATCTGGTATCTTGACAGTGCAGCTGGCAGGTTCACCATTTCTGATGGACCCTCCATCACGTTTGAAAATGATGGTTGTGGGAAGACTGAGGGATATGGTGTTCTGAACAATGGACAAGTCAAGTTCAGACGAGTTGCATTTGTGAATGGTTTGAAATATAACTTGATCAGTGTAAGTCAACTGTGTGACGATGGCTATCAAGTCTTATTCAATGTTGCTCAGGGCATCGTATTCAACAAGGACTGGAAGGTAGTGTTGATTGCTCCCAGAAAAGGGAATGTGTACGTGATGGATATGGAAAGCTCTCCTTCAGAGCAGTGTTTCTATACTCAAGCTGATGAAGACACAAACTGGTTATGGCACAAAAGGTTATCCCATTTAAACTTCAAAAACGTTAACAAGTTGTCCAGAAAACAACTTGCAGATGGGATACCTTCAGTTTCCTTCAAAAAGGAAAGACCATGTCCAGGATGTGAGATGGGTAAGCAAAAGCGTACCAGTTTCAAGACCAGACAGAATTTCAGCATTACTGAACCTCTTCACATGCTTCATATGGACCTTTTTGGTCCAGTGAACGTTCAGACTCGTGCTGGTAAAAGATACACCCTGGTGATCATAAATGAGTTCTCCAGATATTGTTGGGTGATCTTTCTGAGGTCCAAAAGTGAAGCTGCTGCTGAAATCATCAGTCTTATCAAGCAAATTGAGCTCAAGTACAGTCGAAAAGTGTATCAGTTAAGAAGTGACAATGGAACAGAATTCCAGAATGCAACTCTGGAGTCATTCTGTACTGACACTGGCATCTCCCAGAACTTCTCTTCAGCCCGCTCTCCAGAGCAAAATGGAGTGGTAGAAAGGAAGAATCGAACGCTGATAGAAGCTGCCAGGAGTATGCTTGCTGAATCTGGACTGTCTACCAGTTTCTGGGCGGAAGCAATTGCAACTGCTTGCCACACCCAGAATCGATCAGTGTACATTAAAAGACACAAAAAGACAGCCTATGAAGTCTAAGAAATAGAAAACCAAACATTGGTTATTTTCACGTTTTTGGATGTCCAGTTTACATCCTGAACGACTCAAGTCAGCTAGGCAAATTTGATGCCAAAGCTGATGAAGGGTATTTCTTAGGCTATTCAGCCATTCGCAAGGCCTTCAGAGTCTACAACAAGAGACTGGAGAAGGTCCATGAGTCAATTCATGTAACATTTGATGAATCAAATGCCTCAATCAACAAGAAGCCAGCCCTTGACACTCCCCCAGTAACACCAATTGTCTTTTGTGAATCTGATCCAATAAACGACAAAAATGAAGATTCACCAGACTCAGCTTCCAGTCATCCTGATCTGGAACCTGTTCAGAAAAAGAAATTTTCCAGTAGTCCTCCATTCTATCCCTCTATTATTTTCAAACTACCCTCTGAAATTAATATTGGTTCAGATGTGCGTACTACTCCTCCAGTATCAGTATCAGTTGAGAATGTACCAGAAATGTCTTCTGGTGACCAAACTGAACCAGTACTACAAGAAATACCTTCATATGAAGAATTTCATGATGCAAATCGTGATTTAAATGAATCAGATGAAGATGTTGAAGTAGTCTATGAAGAACCTCATCCTGAAGCAACTTCAGAGGAGACTCAACTGAATTCTTGCACTGATATTGTTGGCAGTAACAATCCTGGTCAGTACTCCAGATGGACAAAAGCTCACCCTATTGATCAGATCTTAGGTGACTCCAGTCGTGGTGTTCAGACCAGAAGAGCCTCCAGTAATCAATGCTTATACGTCAGTTTTCTATCTTTGATAGAACCTAAGAAGATTGACGAGGCTCTGGAAGATCCAAACTGGGTGACTGCTATGCAAGAAGAGCTTCACCAGTTTGAAAGGAACAAGGTATGGTATTTGGTTCCTTTCCCAGTTGGAAAGAAAGAACCAATTGGAACAAGATGGGTCTTCAGAAACAAAGTAGATAAAGATGGCCACGTAATAAGAAACAAGGCCAGACTGGTAGCACAAGGCTACTGCCAGTCAGATGTCGACTTTGATGAATCTTTTGCTCCAGTGGCTAGACTTGAAGCGATCAGAATTTTCTTAGCATTCGCTGCTAATCATAAGTTCAAGGTCTACCAGATGGACGTAAAGAGTGCTTTCTTGAATGGAAAGCTTGAAGAAGAAGTTTACGTCAGACAACCTCCAGGTTTCGTTGATGACAAACATCCACATTGGGTATATCGTCTGGACAAAGCGCTATATGGCCTCAGACAAGCCCCACGTGCCTGGTATGATACTCTGACTAAACATTTGTTGAAAAATGGCTTTAAACGAGGTGCAATTGACAATACCTTATTCATTCTTCATGAGAAAGGTAATCTGTTAATGGTACAAATTTATGTTGATGATATAACTTTTGGGTCTACTGATGAAAACATGTGCAAGAAATTTTCTAAAATCATGTCCACTGAATATGAAATGAGTTTGATGGGTGAATTAACATATTTTCTTGGACTCCAGATTAAACAAAACAAAGATGGAATTTTTATTAATCAGGAAAAATATGTTAGAGATCTTTTAAAGAAATTCGATATGAATTCTTCACCATCTAAACCAACTCCAATTTCTGCACCACTGACACTGGACTCGGATCCAGATGGCAAACCAGTGAACACCACTGTCTATAGAGGCATGGTTGGTTCACTGATGTATTTAACGGCCAGTAGACCAGATATTATGTTTTCAACATGTTTATGTGCCAGATATCAGTCTAATCCAAAGGAATCTCATATGCTTGCTGTAAAGCGCATACTGAAGTACCTTAAAGGTGTCCCCAGTCTAGGTCTTTGGTACCCCAAAGGCTCAGGCATGGATCTAATGGGTTATTCAGATTCAGATCATGCAGGTTGTAAGATAGATAGGAAATCCACAACTGGTGGATGTCATTTCCTAGGTGGCAAACTGGTCAGCTGGACCAGTAAGAAGCAAACTTCAGTGTCATTATCCACTGCTGAAGCTGAATACGTGTCTGCAGCCAGTTGTTGTGCTCAGATACTCTGGATGAAGAACCAGTTGCTTGATTATGGTATTAAATATTCAAAAACTCCAATCTTTTGTGATAATACCAGTGCCATCGCTATCTCCAACAATCCAGTCATGCACTCCAGAACCAAACACATTGATCTAAGGTATCATTTTATTCGCGATCATATTATGAAAAACAACATTGAACTCCATTTTATTCCCACTGACAAACAACTCGCTGACATTTTTACTAAACCACTGGATGTAAAAACTTTTGAATATCTTGTTGGTGAGTTGGGAATGTTAAACCCTTAAATCTGGAACCTTGGTATTGAACGCCATTGTGTACTACTAAGGATCTTTGATTTAAAGATTCAAAAATTTATTTCTGGATCAACATTCCAGGGAAGACTTGAAAAATATTTTCTCTTAAAAATGTTTAAGTTCAGGGGGAATTAATTTTCTCACTGGACAAGTTCTTCAGAAAATATTACTGGTGCTTAGTAAATATGTCCCTCTCACTGGTAACTGGACAAGTTGAAGTGCGTGTTTGAGTTGACTTATGTCTCCTTGTAAATGTGTCCCTCTCATTTGTCTGTATTAGTTGACGTGCAAGTTTAAGGTTTCCAGTCTTTCAAAAATGGTTTCACTGGTACTTTACTGGAGTGTCCCTCCAGTGTACCATCAGTACATGTTCACTGGACTAATCCACCAGTGATACTGGATGGTCCTGTCAACCTCCAGATGCACTGAATTATGTCATAATATTTTCTAAAATACTTGATCTTTGTATGTGCCACGTAAGCAAACTTTTTCAAAGATATTTATCTTATAAATCCTACGTGGCATGTAAATTTTTCAAACGCAATGATGGTCTTTTTACTTTGGGAAAACAAAAAGTACAAGTTGTTACTGTTTTGTGGGCTGTAAACCGTCATGCATTTATGTGTAATGTGATGTAATTAATGCGGATCTCAGAACACGATCAAAAATTGTATTTGATAATTTCAAATTAATCGTTTGAGTTCCACATTCTCAATCCTATATATACCCACTTTCACTTTCAATTTCATTTACTTCGAACATTTACTCCCAAATCTTAAAATTCCTTCATTAATTTCTTTCTTCATTCATTTTCCAATCATAATACTCTCATATTAATTTCATTCATTAAATTCTTCATAAAACCTTAAATATTCATTCAATTTCATCTTTCATCTATAATCAAATGGCACCTAGATAATCAAACTCACCAAGAAATCTTCTATCTGCTGAATATGCTCCGGCTGCAGATGTCGTTAGAGCACCTCATATCACCCTTGAAGCAAAGGCTATAAGGATGAATATGAATAACTGGATGGCAAAACTCTCGCTATCCAGTGTCCATGATCCACAATCAATCATTGGGAGATTAAATACCTTTTTTCTCTCATGTCCACTATATGGTGCTTTAACAATAAATCCAGAAAAGATGTATCACGATTATTTGTGTGAATTCTGGTACACAGCCGAATATAATGAAGCAAATTCATCTATTGAATATTCTCTTGAGCAAGGGACCAGACCTTGGCTTTTACAGTAGATTCTCTCAGAGCAGCTCTTCAATTAGGCTATCTGGATGAGAATGAGTTGGCAATACCACTCCCTACTGGTATCAACTTCAGAGAGGTATTGTAACACCCGTTTCGTAAAAATATGGATTTCCAAAAATTTCGCCTAACGGCGTTAAATCATGCGGAAACGATTTAGGAAAATACTCAACTAAGGAAAACAGTTGAGAAACATAAGTGGTGTCACTAATAGCATCAAATCAGTAATAAAAGAAATCCATAAGATTGCCCAACATAAAGCAATCATAACATAGTCATTACATAGGTTCCATAAAGGAAATCAATAACAGAAGGTCTATGCGAAGCTATTGGGTAAACTAAAGCCAGCTTGATCATCTACCCATCTCTCGCCAAAGCTTCACACGTCATTTCACTGCCTAACCTGAGGGGTGTCAACACATTAAAAGAAACAAGTGTTAGCTATAAAGCTAAGTAAGATAACACCAGGTTTAAGCAAAACATTTCATCCATTTAAATCGTCACTTTAAAGCATTACGTCATTTTAATTAGGCATTCATACCACCGTATAAACATATCCACATCACATATAAGCATAGAGTTCATGACCCTAAGCGTGCCTAATCAATTTCGTCATTTCATCTCATTAGGTTGTGACTAGGTCACCGTTAAGTTGTAACCGAAGTTACCGTTAAGGAAAGATAATGTCGATCCATGAGTAGCACGTTATGTTCATAACATTAAGTGGGTCATCAGGCCACCCGAACTACTCGCCACATATGACTGGTTGCAAGGAGCCACCCGAGCAACCATTTTAACGTACCCTCCCACATACGGGCACTACGTACTCTCCCACATGCGAGCACGACGTACTCTCCCACATACGAGCACGATTTATACGTACCTATTACCACATTAGGCACGGGTTATGCATAACACTTAACATCTAATTAGCTCGAGCATTTACCACGTTTAGTTTAGGTTTCCACATTAATCCTAAACTAATCCACATCTATCATCTTTTCACGTTAGGGCCCTTAAAACGTGCACGTGTCATGGCAACCTAAAAAGGTCTAGTGTTCTAGATGAACAAGCCACATATACATGCACATATCATCATCATATCATTAACCACCATTCATCATAACATATCATATCGTTTAAACATATCATCACATATCATATCATAAACGTATTTGCGGGGAAACATTATAAGCATAGGCATCGTCATCTTTAATCCCCGAATACCTCCCATATCAACCCAACCACAATATAGGTTATACCTTACCGTTTTGGAGGTTATAGTTTATGAAACCATTTTTGTTGCACCCTCAGCGTGACAAAAGTAGTGTATCTTACCTCGTAGTAGTGTACGCGAGCAAACAGAGAGCTAATAGTGCTTAATAGTAATCCCCAACACCTATCGTACATTAACATATGAAATATAAGTCATTTGGGACCTTAAAACGACTCTCGTATGACCTTAGGACTGACTACGTAAAAGTCCAGCATTAAACCTTACGAATTTAGCCTAGAACGAATTTAGAAAACGAATTTGAACATCAAACGAACTTAGCCTTCGTTTTTAGCTTCGAACGAAGATGATCTTCGTTTTGTCAAACGAAGATAGTTTCCAGAAAACGAATTTATGCTTTACGAAGATGGCTCAAACGAACTTAAACCCAACTTCGTTCAGAATTCAAAAACGGCTCTGTTCTTCATTTTTTTCAGGAATCGATCGACAATGGCTTCTTCCAAAACACGTTTTTGACATATTTAAACATCTTTCGATCATCAAGATCGTTTATACACCCGTTAAACACCATTACGAACATCAATTAACCAAAACATCTTTTAAACTCTAATTAATTGCAAAACCCTTTTAAAATCAGTTTTGAATCAATATTAAAACATCTTTTAGAACTGAAATACAATTAACAACCCATTGATTACCTGATTGCTTTGATAGCCAATTGAAAGTAACCCAAAATACTCAATCAATTCAACCAAAACTTGAACAATTGCTTTAGAAATCGATTAAGGGATTGGAGAGGCTGATGAATGTTCTAATTAAGTTTTGAGGCTGCCAAATTAACCTAGATTAGGCTAATCCTTTTCTTAACCCGTTTTTTAACTTTTCACCATTGGCAAAACTAGTCCCTGGACTTCATATCGACTTTATTTCGCTTAAAAACACTTATTGGGGATACATATAACATACTAAAGCACTTTCGCACACTACAAAGGCCTTTTACACATCATTTAAATCTACTTTATTGTCACTCATTAAAGATAATTAAATCTCACATATAGGGTACATAAACATATAAACACATATTTCCACACAACCGTATCACGGACTTATAATTTGACCTAACGACGTTAGTCAACATATACGTTTAAGTTTTGGGATGTTACAATTACCTCCCCCTTAAGAGGATTCCGTCCCCGGAATCACTTCAGCATCAAAAAGGTGGGGATAGGTCTCCCGCATTACGGACTCGGTCTCCCAGGTCATACTTTCGCTGTGATTGTGTTTCCACTTAATGAGAACTAGATCGATAGTCTTTCGTCGTAACTTCTTTTGTTTCCTTCCCATTATAGCAACAGGTTCATCAACAATCTGCTTGTTTGGATCAATACTTATGTCCTCGAGTGGAATGACATCCGCTTCATTTGCATAGCATTTACGTAGATAACACACATGAAATGTGCTGTGAATTGCGTGTAGTTCTGGAGGTAATTCCAGTTGAAATGCCTGTTCGTTAACCTTCTTGATAATCTTGAAAGGTCCAATGAATCTAGGGCTTAGCTTTCCTCGTTTGCCAAATCGTAATACACCTTTCCAAGGCGACACCTTGAGTAAAACCATTTCACCTTCTTTAAAATCAAACGGCCTCCTTTTCTTATCAGCATATGACTTTTGCCTTTCACGAGCAACACGCAAGGCTTTCTTTGCAACATTAACTTTATCGGCCGTAATTTGTACTACTTCGGGTCCAGCAAATTGCTTTTCCCCGGGCTCCAACCAACAACTAGGAGTTCGACACTTTCTACCATATAACATCTCAAAAGGTGGCATTCCAATGCTCGCATGATAACTATTATGTGTGCCAGTCTCAAATGTTGAAACTGAAGAGGACTGGGCACAAGTACCTATGATGACCAGATTGACTTCTCATCTGGAACAACCCTCTGGTCTCTCCACTTCCTCTTCAACCGAGGTCCAAGGCCTTCTTAGTAAGGTGGCGGACCTGGAGAGATCACTCCAGTCATCTTCCCAGGTTATTTCTGACTTCAAATCAATACTGTCAAACAATTTAGCGTCAGAAATGAACCTTTTTGCTGGGAATGAGAAGTTGGTTTTTGATAAACTGGATGAGCTGGTACTGGCCACAAATCTCAATTCTCAAAATATAAGGGTGGCAGTACAAGGGTTTGAAGAGAAGATTGTAAGTTCTGTGGAAACTGCAGTGGAAAGTAAGGTTGTTCGTCCACTGGCAGGTCTTAAAGAAAAGGTTGAGCAGCTGGTTACAAGGGTAAGCTCTCTGGAGAGTAGGCCCACACTGGACCAGAGTGCAGTTGTTCGCACTATCAGTGAAGAATGTACAAGAAGGTTCAGAAATGATATGCTGAAAGAGATCACTGAAGAAATATCTGGATCTATCCTTAGATCATTTCAGGATGTTATGTTGCCAGAAGTTGTGAAGATGATTGAGGTTGAGCTGCCAAAGGACTTGCCAGAAGCAATTGAAAATATTAAAAGGAAGTCCAGGCACTCAAGACTGGTATGACTGCTTCCTTGCCAGAATAAGGAAGAACTTTTGGTTCACTAGACAGGCATATGATGGAAGAGTTGTGGAATGATCTGAAGTCCAGGACTAGAGATCATTCCAAGGGGGGAAAATTGTCAGTTCCATCAACTGGTGACCAAGAGTTAACAAGGAAGAAGAGAGATGTTGTAAGGGCAGTTGCTACTGAAAGTGTTGTGCAACAGAGGCATGTGACTGGTACTGATGCCAGTGCACGTTTAGCCCAGAGAACTTTGGAAGAGGCTGTTGGTACTGAAGCCAGTGAGCCCCAGTTCGAAAGCCTTCCCAGATATCCAAACTACACTGAAGGCTGTGAAAGGAAAAGAAAAAGTGGTGTCTGGTGAAGAAGAAGAACAAATTGAAGATGCTGATAATGAAACTGCCAGAAAGTTAGAACAACAATGCATCATGATCGAGATCTTCAAGAAAAATCAAAGAGAAGAACTGCTGGCCCATCATAGGGATATGGCTACTCATGGGACTCTGGACTCATACAATGCTGGAAGGTTAGGCATCAATATTGAAGTGTTCAAGAGGATGAAAGAGGATCCCAGAGTTCATCAGTGTCTAGATGCATTGAACGATGTTCATGTACGCTCGTTCTACGCTGAAGAAGAGCAGGTATATGACTCGTTAATTTATGGTGTTTCTATTCCAGAGTTGATAAGGCAGAGAAAGGAGGAACTGGTGAGCCTCCAGAGAAAGATAAGAAAAAATGCTGCTGCTCTGGAAGTAGAGTACAGGAAGAGATTGACTGGTCTGCCGAAGCTTACTGCCAAACAACTTAAGGCAATAAAGGATGCTGATGTGAGCACGTTCATTCCCCTGGATACCACTTTGAAAATAAATCAACAACACCAGTCCACTGAAGGACAACAGAGTGGTGTATCCAGGGATACTGAAGAAATGGTACAGTTGGCTAAGCAGAGGGCTAAATATGATGAAATGATGAATTTCAGGGCCAATGCAAGAAAGATTGTAAATGCTGAAATCAAGCTGGCTGAAAATCATCAAGGTATGACCAGATTTAATGTGAAGTTGACCAGAGAAGGTAACTTTACTGATGAAAGAAAGGATACTTCAGTCCAAGCTTTTGGATGGACTGAACTAAAGGAGATTGGGTTGACTTTTAAAGGTAAGACTGATCTCTCTCCAGATGTGAAAGCCTTTATGAAGAGGATTGAGAAGGTCTGGAAGAGAATTCAACAAATGGAAGCTGTGTTGGGTCTGAGACCACCAGTGTCTGTTCCATCATCTCCATCTCCAAAGAGGAAGGCTACTGAAGATGCTCCAGAAAGGACATCGAGAAGAAGGGCCTAAACTCTTATCATTGTACTTATTGTATTTAGTGACTTATGAAAGTTGTAATTATTTTCCTTTTTGATGAAAGTAATAATAGTTGCAATTTTTTATTTTTTATAAGTAAATGACCAGATTTAGTCTAAGTTAGAACTTAAAAGATGAAACTGAAAACACTCATGATCTATAAAGTGTTTTCCAGTAACTTAGATTTTTTTAGACTTAAATCGACCAAGTGTTTTCCAGACATACAAATTTGTATATCTATAAGTCTGAAAACACTTGCATTATTTCTAAACAAATAGGGGGAATTTGTTAGGTCCAGATTTAGTCCAGATTTACTGGACTGGCTCCAGACTGGACTACTGGAACCTTATTTAGGTTTGTTAAGAAAACTTGTTTTGCTGGTCTCGCTCCAGACCCGACTACTGGAGCCTCGCTGAAGATCTGACCAGAAAACGTTTCTCTACTGGACCTACTCCAGACTTGGAATCTGGAGTCCCTCTAAAGATTTGTCCAGAAATAAATGAAGACTAGTGAGCATTTACTTGTATAGGTAATCTGGAACATTCTCCAGATTAGCTCACTGAAGACTTCACCCCAGTCCAGATCTACTCTACTGAAGACATTCTGACTGAAGTCAAAGACTAAAGTCTGAAGGAAGAAGACTTAACAAATGGCGGAGTCCACTGGAAAGTCTTACCAGATCTGCACACTGGAGGATTGTTATTGTTCTAGATCCTGCAAGTCTGAACACTAATATCGAGGATTGACTTTTGCCTTTAACACACTTTCCAAAGAACAATCCACTTGTTCTTTAACAAAGTATACGTGTGTTAAGGTGGTTGGATAAAAGGATACACTTGCACTTGATGTGACTTTATCCTTATTCCTTATCCAATACATTTAATGTTCTTGTCGGATCATTAAATGTATGCCAACCATATTTGTACGGCACAAATTCACTGGTGAATTTGTTGCCTATAAATACAAAGTCATTTCCTTGACAAAAATACTTTTAAGCATTCCTTTTGCATTTAAGTGAATTTGTCCAAATACTCTCGATCTTAAACAGGGATACTTCACAACTTTAAGTATCTCGATCCTAAAGAGCTATTTGACAAATATAGATCATATTGTAACTCATAGGTTGTTAGGATACACACTTAATTGTGTTATCTTGATTCCGCAACAACCTTGTATTTTATTTAAACATCAATAAATGAAATACCCATGAAACATACATAATGGTCCACTTTATTTGTTTAATGCTTTAAGTCTTGTATTACTTTGTTTATATATCTTGCATCTTTATTTACAAGTAATACTAGTCCAAATCTAGTGATTATTAGACTTGTTGTATTTTACACTTTCATTGGTAAACCATCTCGAAGTTAAAGGGACTCACAAAGAGTCATTAACTATCCCATTCCATAAACTTTCTAACAAAAATGAAAACTCTAGAACAAAAGCGCACAATTAGAAGTTCTGACAACTTTTTAAAGCATATACTACTTAAGGGCAAAATTAGAAGTTCTGACAACTTTTTCATTCATATAATACTTAGCAGATTTCATCTCTTCTCTGAAGGTTGTCCTCTTTCTTCCGTTGTTGCTTAGGGTTTTCGTTGACCAGAAAATTAATGGATCGCTCAACATCTTGACAGTTCCTGCAAGGTGCCCTTTTGCATGATTTTTCGTATCCCATTCTGATTAGCCGTTAGCGACATCACTACCTCATCCACAATCTTGAGCTGCAATCACACAATGTACACATGAATCTTAAGTTACGATATTGATAATCAACAAAGAAGTTACACATCGAGCTTGATTGTATTGGTTTTATCAATGAAGTAATGTGTGTATAGCTAATAGAAATGAAACCCAATTACATTTTAGAATATATACCAGAAGTCTGAACCTTTGACATAGAAAACAACAACACTAAAAAATTTATCTACCATAAAAAGTTGACTCAGGAACAACAAATAACATAACTAATGTATCATCGATAAAGATTTAAAAAGTGTAATAAACAATTAAGTAATGTAAACACTAATCCCCCAAGAAAATGGAAATAAAATTGATTACCTACAGAATAATTGTTGGCACCGTAGTCTCATAGAACAACCACAAAATTCTGCACAATACAGCCTTCGAACAGCACTCGAACAGTTTTCAAAAGCCCCGAACAACAGTAGAACAGCCAAGCTTCCAAACAGCCCCCAAATAGGTTAATCCCCCAAAAAACCTGCAAAAAAACAACATAAAATTCTAGCTATAATACAGTTTCCAAACAACTAATTTACTGCACAATAATAGCAACATAAAAATTAGCCAAATAACCTGGAAAAAGGAGCAATAACACAACAACAAAAGATCATAAAAACAGAAACGAAAACCAACATACAAAAAAACTAACCTATGAATAGATTACAAAGCAGTTTATAATCTCGTATAATACACATATAAACATAATTTATATACACTCACCTACATTAATTCAGTATTTGATAAACTAAAGTCATATTTATTTTTTATATAATAATAATGGAAGAGCAGGAGTACTTTTATCTATTGATTATTTAAATTTAACAAAAATAGAAGAATAGGTATTATTACTATTATTAGTTGCCCCCAAACCAAAATAAAGTAAAATTTTTCAAAAAAATAGGGTTGTTGAAGAAGATTATCGAACAAAAATAGAATAACTATTGAGTCAGACAACATTCGAAAAGATATCTTTGAAGAATCATAATCATAAACATAATTTATTCACTCGCCTACATTAATTCAGTATTTGATAAACTAAAGTCATATTTATTTTTTATATAATAATAATGGAAGAGCAGGAGTACTTTTATCTATTGATTATTTAAATTTAACAAAAATAGAAGAATAGGTATTATTACTATTATTAGTTGCCCCCAAACCAAAATAAAGTAAAATTTTTCAAAAAAATAGGGTTGTTGAAGAAGATTATCGAACAAAAATAGAATAACTATTGAGTCAGACAACATTCGAAAAGATATCTTTGAAGAATCATAATCTAGAACATAATTTATGAATCACTCGACCTACATTAATTCAGTATTTGATAAACTAAAGTCATATTTATTTTTTATATAATAATAATGGAAGAGCAGGAGTACTTTTATCTATTGATTATTTAAATTTAACAAAAATAGAAGAATAGGTATTATTACTATTATTAGTTGCCCCCAAACCAAAATAAAGTAAAATTTTTCAAAAAAATAGGGTTGTTGAAGAAGATTATCGAACAAAAATAGAATAACTATTGAGTCAGACAACATTCGAAAAGATATCTTTGAAGAATCATAATCTAGAACATAATTTATGAATCACTCGACCTACATTAATTCAGTATTTGATAAACTAAAGTCATATTTATTTTTTATATAATAATAATGGAAGAGCAGGAGTACTTTTATCTATTGATTATTTAAATTTAACAAAAATAGAAGAATAGGTATTATTACTATTATTAGTTGCCCCCAAACCAAAATAAAGTAAAATTTTTCAAAAAAATAGGGTTGTTGAAGAAGATTATCGAACAAAAATAGAATAACTATTGAGTCAGACAACATTCGAAAAGATATCTTTGAAGAATCATAATCTAGAACAATGAATCCATGAATTCCAAACATATAGAATCAATGAAGAGCATAATACCTAATTTAGGAGTAAAAATAATAAAAACTAATTTAGGAGTACAGAGAAATATGTGAAAGAGATAATAATAAAATAAGTATAATAACAATAAAAACTAATTTAGGAGTACAGAGAAATATGTGAAAGAGATAATAATAAAATAAGTATAATAACAGATGGCATGCGTTTGATAAACCCACAAAGCACACGTGGCACATCCTTTAAAGTGTGTCTAGAAACTTGGAAAAAAAAACAAAAGCCAAAAGAGGATTCGAACCTGCGTAGCAATATGTAGAGGCAGGGGATCAAAACCAATCGAACCAAAATCTACTTTCGTCATATATTTGCAAGAGTTTTTATTAATGGTGCTTATGAACAATTACTGTTTATAAGCACGGGCATTAATGATATTACAATGTATAAATTTGGCCGTTCAAAAAAAATAAAAAAATAGTATGTATAATAATGACCAATAGTGAATATTTTGTGGAAGAAATGGAACACACTCATTTAGATTTATTGATGCCTTATCCAAGGAGTTGGTTAAAACCGGCGTACAATACAGGTTGTTCATAAGAAATTTGGACAATAGGTCTTACTAAATAGCGAATTACTATAATCAATCGTTGATCACTTATCTTCTACAATGTCATGTTGTAACTTTTGCCAAATTGCAACTTGTACTATTTGTGTCGTTGTAGTTGCATCATGTATGTTATCATCAAAAGATTGCAACTTTTGGCAAATTGTTACTTCTACCATCCAAAATTGAACTGTTTAGCACTCTATTAGCATATTGGAAACTTCAAAAGAAAACGTATAACTCAAGAAAACCACCGACTATCTTAAACTTCTAAAAAAACTTCATAAACTTAGAAAGAAACCCCAAAACCACGCCCATGATAGAATCCAATAAGATATACCATAGTGTATCAAGTACAAAAGATAACACCAATAACAATTTACTATAAAAAATCTGTAATTCTATTAACAAATTACTTTGATGTACAATGTGTAAAGTCATGTCTCATGACCATAGTTGATCAAAAGCGCAATCCCTCTATAGAAACCTGTCTAGAAGACATCATCCTTTCTGTTGATTACTTGGCATTCAACAACCCGGTATTGTAGTTGGTTGCAACAGTTGCTGCATTTTGTGATTCAGCCAATAAATGGGCATTCACAAAAGATCCACCAGCTAGAAGTTGCAGTTTGATTAAACCTGAATTCAAATCACTGCTCACATTAGCTCAGAAATAATGAAAGACCAGTGAGCAAACACTTGTATAGGAAATCTGGAGTATTCTCCAGATTAACTCACTGGACTTCACCCCAGTCCAGATCTACTCTACTGAAGACGTTCTCACTAAAGTCAAAGACTGAAGTCAGAATAAAGAAGACTAACAAATGGCGGAGTCCACTGGAAGTCTTACCAGATCTGTACACTGGAGGATTCTCAGTGTTCTAGACCTTACAAGTCTGAACACTAATATCGAGTAATTGACTTTTGCCTTTACACACTTTCCAAAGAACATTCCACTTGTTCTTTACCAAAGTTTATACGTGTGTAAAGGTGGTTGGTTAAAAGAATAAAGTCATATTGATGTGACTTTATCCTTGTACCTTAACCAATGCATTTAATGTTCTTGTCGGTTCATTAAATGCATGCAACCATATTTGTACGGCACAAAATTCACTTGTGAATTTTGTTGCCTATAAATACAAAGTCATTTCTTTGTAAAAATTACTTTTAGCATACTTTAGCTTTAAAGTGAATTTGTTTAAATACTCTCGATCTTAACCAGGGATACTTCACAACTTTAAGTATCTCGATCCAAAAGAGTTATTTAACAAATATAGATCATTTGTAATTCATAGGTTGTTAGGATACATACTTATTTGTATTATCTTGATTCCGCACAACCTTGTATTTTATTTAACATCATAAATAAAATACACCTTGAAAAATACATTATGTTCCACTTTACTTGCTTATTGCTTTAAGTCGTGTATTACTTTATTTATATACTTGCATTTATATTTAAGTAATACTAGTCCATTCTAGTGATTATTAGACTTGTTGTATTTTACACTTCTGGGTTTAACCATCGTATTTGGGACCTCACAATTGGTATCAGAGCGGAAGGCTAAACATTGCCTAGATCTGCTTTTTTGATGGCCACCCCAGAAAATACACAAGGAAGTTTTAATTTTGGTCTCGATCCTAATGTTAATGTTAATGATCAAAATAATGAACCACCTATTGTTAATAACACTAATCCACTGACAATGGAACAGAATTCCAGAATGCAACTCTGGAGTCATTCTGTACTGACACTGGCATCTCCCAGAATTTCTCATCAGCTCGCTCTCCAGAACAGAATGGAGTTGTGGAAAGGAAGAATCGAACGCTGATAGAAGCTGCCAGGAGTATGCTTGATGAATCTGGTCTGTCTACCAGTTTCTGGACTGAAGCAATTGCTACTGCTTGCCACACCCAGAACCGGTCAGTGTATGTGAAGCGACACAAAAAGACAGCCTACGAAGTCTTAAGAAATAGAAAACCAAATATTGGTTATCTTCACGTTTTTGGATGTCCAGTTTACATCCTGAACGACTCCAGTCAGTTAGGCAAATTTGATGTCAAAGCTGATGAAGGGTATTTCTTAGGCTATTCAGCCATTCGCAAGGCCTTCAGAGTCTACAACAAGAGACTGGAGAAGGTCCATGAGTCAATTCATGTTACATTTGATGAATCAAATGCTACAATCAACAAGAAGCCAGCCCTTGACACTCCCCAGTAACTCCAATTGTCTTCTATGAATCTGATCCTATCAACTACAATAAAGAAGATTCAGAAGCCACAGTTTCAAGTCATCCTGATCTGGAACCTGTTCAGAAAAAGAAACGCTCCAGTCGTACTCCATTCTATCCTTCTATTATTTTCAAACTACCCTCTAAAATTAATATTGGATCAGATGTTCGTACTGCTCCCCAGTATCAGTGTCAGTTGAGCATATACCAGAAATGTCTTCCTATGAAGAATTCCAAACTGAACCAGTACTTCAAGAAATACCTTCAAATGAGGAATTTCACGATGCAAATCGTGATTTAAATGAATCAGATGAAGATACTGTTAGGTCCAGATTTACTGGACTCGATCCAGACTCGACTACTGGAGCCTTACTGAAGATCTGTCCAGAAACGTGTTCTACTGGACCTACTCCAGACTTGGAATCTGGAGTCCCTCTGAAGATTTGTCCAGAAATAATGGAAGACCAGTGAGCAAATACTTGTATAGGAAATCTGGGGTATTCTCCAGATTAGCTCACTGGACTTCACCCCAGTCCAGATCTACTCTACTAAAGACGTTCTCACTGAAGTCAAAGACTGAAGTTAGAATAAAGAAGACTGACAAATGGCGGAGTCCACTGGAAGTCTTACCAGATCTGTACACTGAAGGATTGTCAGTGTTCTAGACCTTACAAGTCTGAACACTGATATCGAGTAATTGACTTTTGCCTTTACACACTTTCCAAAGAACATTCCACTTGTTCTTTACCAAAGTTTATACGTGTGTAAAGGTGCTTGGTTAAAAGGATACAAAGTCATTTGATGTGACTTTATCCTTATACCTTATCCAATGCATTTAATGTTCTTGTCGGATCATTAAATGCATGCAACCATATTTGTACGACACAAAATTCACTGGTGAATTTTGTTGCCTATAAATACAAAGTCATTTCCTTGATAAATTCACTTTTAAGCATACATTTTGCATTAAAGTGAATTTGTCTAAATACTCTCGAACTTAAACAGGGATACTTCACAACTTTAAGTATCTCGATCCAAAAGAGTTATTTGACAAATATAGATCATTTGTAATTCATAGGTTGTTAGGATACATACTTATTTGTATTATCTTGATTTCGCACAACCTTGTATTTTATTTAACATCAAAAATAAAATACACCATTGAAAAATACATAATGTTCCACTTTACTTGTTTATTACTTTAAGTCTTGTATTACTTTGTTTATATATTCTTGGATTTATTTACAAGTAATACTAGTCCATTCTAGTGATTATTAGACTTGTGGTATTTTACACTTTCTAGGTTAACCATCGTATTTCAGGGACTCACATTTGGTATCAGAGCAGAAGGCTAAACATTGCCTAGAAAATACACAAGGAAGTTTTAATTTTGGTCTCGATCCTAATGTTAATGTTAGTGATCAAAATAATGAACCACCTATTGTTAATAACACTAATCCACCACCTCCTCCTCCTACTCCTGCTTCTCCACACGTGCATGTGCACTATTCAAATAATCCTGTTCCTAAATTCAGTGGGAACAGTGATGAGTTTGGTACGTGGAAGGCTAGGATGATATTACATATCACTGGTATTGAGAGGAACATGATGAAAATCTTAAATGAAGGTCCTTATGTCCCAACATCACCTCTCAATCCCTTTCTTGATCCTTCTGGATCTAGAAGAGGAAGGGAAAAGAGGGAGGAACATTGGTCTGAAGAGGAGAGGAGACTGGTGAATCTAGACACCCTTCTCAAAAACATGATCCTCGGGGCCATTCCAGAAACCCTAATTCCCACACTAGTTCTTTTTCCTAGTGCTAAAACCATGTGGGATGAACTTCTAAACCAACATGAAGGAGGAGATGACACCATTGTCACCAGAAAGGTCTCCTTAAAAAAGAGGTATGAGTCATTTTTTGCTCAGCCTAATGAGTCTCTCTCTGGTACTTACACCAGATTTATGAGTATCATAAACCAGTTGAGAGGTCTCGGGGTTGAGAAGGACAAGGATATACTTCTGGAGAATTTTGTGATATTCTGCCCACCAAATGGTCTCACATGATCCTGGTCTTACGACAAGGTAAAACTCTGCACACACACACTCTCTCAACTCTTTATGGAGCTTTCAGGTACACTGAATAAAATCAAGCTTAGAGAGTGGTGGCAGAACAAGATGCTTATAACCATGCCTCCAGTTGTCCAAATGTGGTTAGTCATACTGAACCACAAAGTACAGCACTGATATCTTCTGAGAATGTATTTTCTATGTAGAAGATGGTGTCTGAACTCATGCATTCTGGAGAGTCCAGTCAAATCTCTTCAGACTGTTGTGAAGAAACTGATGATGATGACCTCATTGCAATGATTGCTAAAATGTTTAACCGTTTCAAAGGAAGAGCAAATAGGCCATCTGGACAATTTGCATCCAGTTCTTCAACTGATAAGACCAATTTGACATGCTTTAAGTGTGGCAAAAAGGGTCATTTCATGAAAGATTGCAGGTCCAGCCATTTTGTATCCAAGCCTGGTCCATTCTCTTCAAATAATAAGCCTGATGATAGCTATAAATTGAAATATAAAAAGCTTAAGGCCCAGATTGCTCTCATGGCACAACAAATGGAAAACAATAATAAGTGCATGATTGCAACAACTGAAGAGAAGTGGGTTCCTTCTGATGAATCATTTGCTGATGAAGAAGAAGAAAGAGATTGTTGTTACATGGCTCTGGCAGACGATGAGCACCTGGTGAAGGAAGATGTCACATCTGGACGATGGGTGGACATAGTTATTAAAAAGGTTAGTGATTATGATACTGAAACTGACCAAGAATTAAAACTGGACATAGCTGAAGCTCTTAATTCTGATTTGATATTTGTATAAACTGTTAGATCTGATTGTGTAAATGGTCTAGAAACAGATTTTTCTGAAATAACCGTCTTAAAATCAAAATTAAAAGAACTTCAAGACATTGAACTGGCATTTCAAGCCCAGGTTCTGGTAACTGAACAATTGATTCAAGAAAAACAAGATCTTGAAGTCATTTTAGAGAAAGAAAAACTGGTGATTAAATCATGGCTAGAAACCAGAAAGCCATATGATGCTGGAGTAAATCAATTTCCTGCTCAGAAACGTGCATATTTAGATGGAAATATTTTCCCAGTTCAATCCCCAGAGGTTAAGACTGGAGCATTCCAGATGACTGCTCCAGTTAAAGAGGTTTATCGGAATAAACCTTTGCCTCAGACCAATCCCCTACCTAAGCCTAGAACTGGAAAGGCTAAGGTATCATCTGATAAAAATATTTTGTCCAGGTTAGAGAGCCAGATTCAAACACTGACTCGTCAATTTCAAAGTTTTAATGCAAGATTAAACTTTATTGAGGGTACTTCATCTGGCCCTAGACAAAATACAAAACCTTTTGCAAGAAAGATAAATCTATTTCTCCAGTTGAGAAAAAGAAAAAGGTTTCAAAACTATCAACCCCAGTGGTCTTTTCAGCTAAGACCACTGTTGAAGAAAGTGAACTAAACCAGATTGCCCCAGGGACCTATAAGGGAGGGTCCAGTGAACCCATCAGTCGATGGGTTCCCAAATCTAACTGATAATATCTGGTGTATGTGCAGGGCGATCGAAAGAAATATATCTGGTATCTTGACAGTGCTGCTGGCAGGACGATGACCGGATGTAAGACCCTGCTGGAGGAGTTCACCATTTCTGATGGATCCTCCATTACTTTTGGAAATGATGGTTGTGGAAAGACTGAGGGATACGGTGTTCTGAACAATGGACAAGTCAAGTTCAGACGTGTTGCATTTATGAATGGTTTGAAATATAACCTGATCAGTGTAAGCCAACTGTGTGATGATGGCTATCAAGTTTTATTCAATATTGCTCAGGGTATCGTATTCAAAAAGGACTGGAAGGTAGTGTTGATTGCTCCCAGAAAAGGGAATGTGTACGTGATGGATATGGAAAGCTCTCCTTCAGAGCAGTGTTTCTACACTCAAGCTGATGAAGACACAAACTGGTTATGGTACAAAAGGTTATCCCATTTAAATTTCAAGAATATTAATAAGTTGTCCAGAAAACAACTTGCAGATGGGATATCTTCAGTTTCCTTCAAAAAGGAAAGACCATGTCCAGGATGTGAGATGGGTAAGCAAAAACGTACCAGTTTCAAGACCAGACAGAATTTCAGCATATCTGAACCTCTTCATATGCTTCATATGGACCTCTTTGGTCCAGTGAATGTTCAGACTCGTGCTGGTAAAAGATACACCCTGGTGATCGTAGATGAATTCTCCAGATATTGTTGGGTTATCTTTCTCATGTCTAAAAGTGAAGATGCTGCTGAAATCATCAGTCTTATCAAGCAAATTGAGCTCAAGTACAGTCGAAAGGTGTGTCAGTTAAGAAGTGACAATGGAACAGAATTCCAGAATGCAACTCTGGAGTCATTCTGTACTGACACTGGCATCTCCCAGAATTTCTCATCAGCCCGCTCTCCAGAACAGAATGGAGTGGTGGAAAGGAAAAATCGAACGCTGATAGAAGCTGTCAGGAGTATGCTTGCTGAATCTGGTCTGCCTACCAGTTTCTGGGCTGAAGCAATTGCTACTGCTTGCCACACCCAGAACCGGTCAGTGTCTGTGAAGCGACACAAAAAGATAGCCTATGAAGTCTTAAGAAATAGAAAACCAAATATTGGTTATTTTCACGTTTTTGGATGTCCAGTTTACATCCTGAACGACCCCAGTCAGTTAGGCAAATTTGATGCCAAAGCTGATGAAGGATATTTCTTAGGCTATTCAGCCATTCGCAAGGCCTTCAGAGTCTACAACAAGAGACTGGAGAAGGTCCATGAGTCAATTCATGTCACATTTGATGAATCAAATGCTACAATCAACAAGAAGCCAGCCCTTGACACTCCCCCAGTAACTCCAATTGTCTTTTGTGAATCTGATCTTATCAACTACAATAAAGAAGATTCAGAAGCCACAGTTTCAAGTCATCCTGATCTGGAACCTGTTCAGAAAAAGAAACGCTCCAGTAGTACTCCATTCTATCCTTCTATTATTTTCAAACTACCCTCTGAAATTAATATTGGATCAGATGTTCGTACTACTCCCCCAGTATCAGTGTCAGTTGAGAATATACCAGAAATGTCTTCTTATGAAGAATTCCAAACTGAACCAGTACTTCAAGAAATGCCTTGAAATGAAGAATTTCATGATGCAAATCGTGATTTAAATGACTCAGATGAAGATACTGAAGTAGTCTGGCAAGATCCTCCTCCTGAAGCAACTTCAGAGGAGACTCAACTGAATTCTTGCACTGATATTGTTGTCAGTAACAATCCTGGTCAGTACTACAGATGGACAAAAGCTCATCCTATTGATCAGATCATAGGTGACTCCAGTAGAGGAGTTCAGACCAGAAGAGCCTCCAGTAATCAATGCTTATACGTTAGTTTTCTATCTTTGATGGAACCAAAGAAGATTGACGAGGCTATGGAAGATCCAAGCTGGGTGACTGCTATGCAAGAAGAGCTTCACCAGTTTGAAAGGAACAAGGTCTGGTATCTGGTTCCTTTCCCAGTTGGAAAGAAAGAACCAATTGGAACAAGATGGGTCTTCAGGAACAAGGTAGATGAAGATGGCCACTTAATCAGAAACAAGGCCGGACTGGTAGCACAAGGCTACTGCCAGTCAGATGTCGATTTTGATGAATCATTTGCTCCAGTGGCTAGACTTGAAGTGATCAGAATATTCTTAGCATTCGCTGCTTATCATCAGTTCAAAGTCTACCAGATGGATGTAAAGAGTGCTTTCTTGAATGGAAAGCTTGAAGAAGAAGTTTATGTCAGACAACCACCAGGTTTCATTGATGAAAAGCATCCACATTGGCTATATCGTCTGGACAAAGCGCTTTATGGCCTCAGACAAGCCCCACGTGCCTGGTATGACACTCTGACTAAACATTTATTGAAAAATGGTTTCAAAAGAGGTGCAATTGACAATACCTTATTTATTCTTCATGAAAAAGGTAATCTGTTAATGGTATAAATTTATGTTGATGATATTATTTTTGGGTCTACTGATGAAAACATGTGCAAGAAATTTTTGAAAATAATGTCAACTGAATATGAAATGAGTTTGATGGGTGAATTAATATATTTTCTTGGACTCCAGATTAAACAAAACAAAGATGGCATTTTTATTAATCAGGAAAAATATGTTAGAGATCTTTTTAAAGAAATTTGATATGAACTCTTCACCATCTAAACCAACTCCAATTTCTGCACCACTGACACTGGACTCCGATCCAGATGGAAAACCAGTGAACACCACTGTCTATAGAGGCATGGTTGGTTCACTGATGTATTAAATGCCAATAGACCAGATATTATGTTTTCAACATGTTTATGTGCCAGATATCAGTCTAATCCAAAGGAATCTCATATGCTTGCTGTAAAGCGCATACTGAAGTACCTCAAGGGTGTTCCCAGTTTGGGTCTTTGGTATCCCAAAGGCTCAGGCATGGATCTAATGGGTTATTCAGATTCTGATCATGTAGGTTGTAAGATAGACAGGAAATCCACTACTGGTGGATGTCATTTCCTTGGTGGCAAACTGGTCAGCTGGACCAGTAAGAAGTAAACTTCAGTTTCATTGTCCACTGCTGAAGCTGAATACGTATCTGCAGCCAGTTGTTGTGCTCAGATACTCTGGATGAAGAACTGTTAGTCCCAAATATAGATGATTAACTAAACCCGACTGGCAAGTACAACTGATCTTGATGGACAAGTTCAGTTTACGATCCAGATATGGATAACAAGAAATAATTGACTTAAGGTAAAATGCACGAACTAAATGGCAGAAACTATATAAAGATATATATAAGTATAATCAAGTATGTAGCATTGAGACACATTGTTTCCTTTCTAATGTATTTGATTTATTGATATATAAACAAATACAAGGATTGTTGCGGAACAAAGATAAACACCCAAGTATAAGTATCTAAACAATCCTGAAAAACAAGTGATCTAAATAACTTGGAAATACTCGTAAGTTTTACTTAGAGTATATCTCACAAGTTGCAATGCTAAAGTTTCAAGCACTTTGCAAGTTGTGAGAAGACTTTGTATTTATAGACCAAGTTCATGATGACATGGACAAGATCGTATAAAAGTGGTTGTGAGCATTTAAGGAATTAAACTTAATTCCTTTCATGCTTGTACTAGGAAGAGTATATAAGTAAGTTGATGTGACTTATAGTACTATGTTCCAAACCTATACTTTTACCTTGTACCTTTTATTAATAGATAAATCTATTAACTGGGTAAAGGTATGTAAAGTAAAAAGTCTTCCTCGTAATCAGTGTAAAGTTTTGTAAATACTTTATACTGAGATGCTTCAGTCTTCGATCTGGTAGAATCACTCTTTGCTCGCTTCTGAGATGATTCTCTTCTTCATACTTCAGTCTTTGACTTCAGAATGAATGCTTCGGATTTATCTTGATCTGAACTGAAGTGAAGCTTCAGTGAAGTAATTCTGATACGGCTCAGAATTCTGTACGAACGTTTTCACTGAACTTCAAGCTATTTCTGAACAAATTATACTTGGTCGATTTCCGACCTAACAAATTCCCCCTATTTGTTCTGAAGTAGTGCATGCATCTCAGACTTCTATCTATACATGTTTGTAAGTCTGAAATGCAAGTTTTTGTTTAAGTTGTAAAAATTTTCTAAGTACATCTTATAGATCATTGATGTCTCAGAATTTTACTTGTGGTTTTTCTAACTTAAACTTACCATCTACTTATTGGTTACAATTTGTAACATATATATATACAAACTGAAATGTTTGTTACAAATGTAAATATACTACAAGTACATGATAAACTGAAAAAGGAACTACTTCTTGGCAGGCCTTGAACCAGAAGGTGCTTCAGTAGGTTTCCTTTTCAGTGGAGAATGATCCTTCTTTCCAAACAATCTTCCTTCAATTTCTACCTTGGCCTGCATCTTTTGTTGTATTCTTGATAACCATGCACCAATCAAGGCAGATTTTGGCTTCCCCCTCAGAATCTGGATCATCTCCCTATGCTCTGAAATCCCAAACTCGTGAACTGAAACTTGATTATATTCTTCAGCTGCCCTACCTTCTCTTTTCACAATCAAATCAAACAACTTCAATCCATCAGCCTTTGTAACTTCTATATCAATGATTTTGGCCTGATGCGATCGATGATTCATGTAATGATCATACTGATCCTTCACATGTTTTCTTTCAAGTTCAGCAGCATCATTAGATGGTTTGAGGGAAGTAAAGACAACATCACGAGAATTCTTTCTTGCTGACCTTGTTCATGTTACTTTGGGCTTTGTGGTTGGTCTGGTCAACTCTTTTTCAACCTTCAGAACTTCGGCCAGAATTTCCTTCCTTTTAATTTCCATTTCCTTTTCTCTATTTCTCTTTAAGTCTTCAATAGACAATTTGAAGGTTAGACTCTCTAGCTTTTGTTCCAGAGGTGAGTAATTCATCCCACATTCATACTCGAGCAAATCAACAACAGACTTCTGCACTCTTGGATCATTTTTGATTTTTAAATATCTTTCCAGTGATAAACCAAGAGCTGCAGCATCTATATGATCAAGGGTTCCCATCTTCAGATGTTGTTCCCTTTCTCTTTCTTTGTTTTCCCTCCACATAATGAATTGATTGGAGACCTGCTTTTGCAAAGCTTCCAATTTCTTACTATCAGCATCAAGATCGTGCAAGGGATAATCATGTTCATCCACATTCTCACCAACAATAATCCCAGAACCCTTAGCACTTTTCCTTGGTTCTTCCACTGCTTGGGCCTTGCCCTTATCTTTCTTGGCAGGTTCAGTTTCAGATCTCTAAACTTGTTCCCCCTGAACTGAGGCACTACCAGATGGCACCTCAGTTTGCTTCTTGGTTGCTTCAATGATTTCTTGTGTACTTGCAAGCAGACCAATAGGCATACCTTTTCCCCCTTTGGGGACCTCTGAAGGCAACTTAGCGAATTCTTCAATGGCCATTTGCATGCCTTTCAGTGGTTCCCAACTCTGCTGTTGTAAGCATTCAGAAATACCCTTAGAAAGCTGAGCAAACTGAGACCTTAATCTGAAATTGGAGTTCAGGTTCAGCGACTCTTTAATCATTATTTCTTTCATCTGCTTTCTATCTTCTTCAGTAAATGAAGCAGGGGGTGGAGGAGCAACAACACTTTCCTTCTTCAGAAGAGTTAGAATTTCATCTAACTGTTTGGACTGATTCTGAACTGAACTTTCAAGTTTGGACACCGAATCTTTAACTTCATTCACAGCCTTGTCCACTTTGTCATATGTGTCTTTGGTTAGTTCAGCAATCATCACTCTAACCTCCGCACCAACCTTCTCAGAAATGGATTCTGAAATCTGAGTAACTAGATTCTGAGTTAGCTCAGACTTCAGATTATCCAAAATACCAACACTTATAGAAGCCCCAAGTTCTTTCTCATTTATACTTGGCTTCTGAACCAACTCATGTACTTCTCTTCCAACACCCATAAAATCTTGCTTCAACAACTGAACACAAGATGTCAAGTTTGCAACCACCGAAGCTTGCACATCTCTTTTTGTTAGCTTGAAGGCTTCTCTGATTTCAGAGCTCACCTTGTTGCAAGTCATCACCAGCTCATTCAGCTTCCCAACTACTAGTCCTTCGTTTCCAGCAACCTTGGTTAGTTCAGCAATCATCACTCTAACCTCCGCACCAACCTTCTCAGAAATGGATTCTGAAATCTGAGTAACTAGATTCTGAGTTAGCTCAGACTTCAGATTATCCAAAATACCAACACTTATAGAAGCCCCAAGTTCTTTCTCATTTATACTTGGCTTCTGAACCAACTCATGTACTTCTCTTCCAACACCCATAAAATCTTGCTTCAACAACTGAACACAAGATGTCAAGTTTGCAACCACCGAAGCTTGCACATCTCTTTTTGTTAGCTTGAAGGCTTCTCTGATTTCAGAGCTCACCTTGTTGCAAGTCATCACCAGCTCATTCAGCTTCCCAACTACTAGTCCTTCGTTTCCAGCAACCTTGGTTAGTTCAGTTCCAAGAAACATCTGAGCTCCTTTCATTTCAGCCACAGAACTAGTATTGGCAGTTAGAGACTTGGTTAAATCCTCCACCCTAAGAATAAGGCTTTGGACTTCGGTTTGAGTCTTCTCTAACTGTGCTTCTACATTTAAAGGTTGTGGAGGTTGTGCAGAAGCAGGAGCAACAAATGGTAGATTACCAAGCCCTTTCAGAACATTGTTCAGTTGTAAATCAGTTGGACTCTCAGATTCTGTTTCAGAATCCAAGTCCTTTTCTATTTGGGCATCATACTTAATAGGCGGTGGGAGTTGGTGAATTTGGGGGTGAAGAAAATGAAGTGAAGGATTAAAAGTACCGGCTGTAACATAGGCAGGATTAGTGCCCGGTGGAAAAATTGGATGTTGATGAGATGGAGGTGGTGGAACATAAGGATTAATATCTTGTTCTGGTGGAGGAGGAGGGCGTTTGCGAGGATGGTGGCTGGCTCAGAATCAGATTGATTCGCCTCCAATAATCCCTCGTCAAACTCAAAATCAGCAAGAGAATCGAGATTCTCCTGAGGTTAGCTCAGACTTCAGATTATCCAAAATACCAACACTTATAGAAGCCCCAAGTTCTTTCTCATTTATACTTGGCTTCTGAACCAACTCATGTACTTCTCTTCCAACACCCATAAAATCTTGCTTCAACAACTGAACACAAGATGTCAAGTTTGCAACCACCGAAGCTTGCACATCTCTTTTTGTTAGCTTGAAGGCTTCTCTGATTTCAGAGCTCACCTTGTTGCAAGTCATCACCAGCTCATTCAGCTTCCCAACTACTAGTCCTTCGTTTCCAGCAACCTTGGTTAGTTCAGCAATCATCACTCTAACCTCCGCACCAACCTTCTCAGAAATGGATTCTGAAATCTGAGTAACTAGATTCTGAGTTAGCTCAGACTTCAGATTATCCAAAATACCAACACTTATAGAAGCCCCAAGTTCTTTCTCATTTATACTTGGCTTCTGAACCAACTCATGTACTTCTCTTCCAACACCCATAAAATCTTGCTTCAACAACTGAACACAAGATGTCAAGTTTGCAACCACCGAAGCTTGCACATCTCTTTTTGTTAGCTTGAAGGCTTCTCTGATTTCAGAGCTCACCTTGTTGCAAGTCATCACCAGCTCATTCAGCTTCCCAACTACTAGTCCTTCGTTTCCAGCAACCTTGGTTAGTTCAGCAATCATCACTCTAACCTCCGCACCAACCTTCTCAGAAATGGATTCTGAAATCTGAGTAACTAGATTCTGAGTTAGCTCAGACTTCAGATTATCCAAAATACCAACACTTATAGAAGCCCCAAGTTCTTTCTCATTTATACTTGGCTTCTGAACCAACTCATGTACTTCTCTTTCCTTTTAGTTTTGTAATTAGCTGAGAAAAGAGAATCTTAGCAAAGTCTGCTTGTATCCCATTCCAAATATAATACCCCATCTCAACTTGGGGTAGTGAAAGTTGGTCCAGCCCTCCATGGTTGCCACCAAGACTTTCCACAATCTGGGTCCAGAAGAACCTCCAGCTATTACCAAATCCAGACATAAATATGTGTCCGGAGGTCTTCAGATTACCATCAGCATCCTCCATATCGCCATGACCGGTGGCGACTAGAACCTCCCTGAAATTGACTCCCATGAGTCGTTTAGCAAATATCTGTGGGAAGGTTTGAGGTAGTTCTGTAAACAATAGAATTCGAGCTTTTGTGTGTGTAATTGTGTGTGTTAATGGCGGTTTCTAGTGAGAGAAAGTAGAGAGAGAGTAGAGAGATGTCAGGGAAAGATTGGATTGTATTATAGGTTGAAAGGTTACAAAATGCTTAATGGAAAGGGTTTATATACATATGACTAATTTACACTAAGCCCCCTTCCATACTTAGACATTTACATTCTAAGTACAAATATACAATAAGTAAACAAATCAACTACTACATTTATATTTCTAACAATCTCCCCTTAGTAGTGATTTGTCAAAAATATCCAGTCTTTGTTTATCTTCAAGCTCTCGTATTTGGTCTGTCTTTGTTTAGATGCCAGAACCAGTTTTCTCCTTCGGGTCTGTCATCTGGAACAATCATATTTGCTTCAAAATTTCTTGGATGAATGTTATGTGGCCCTGGAAGATGACTAGGTTCGTACTTGATCCAGCAACCCCCTTTCCGACGAACAACATACTTCGACTTCTGAACATTCTTTGCTTCTCTCATCATTCGAATGCTGTCTCGGTATTCAAGCCTTTGATTGATTTTGGAGATCACTTTATCAAACACTTCCTTTTTCTTTTCATCTTGCTCATCTTCCTTCAAACACAGCAACACATTTTTACAAAACTCCAATGTTCCATCAGAATAAGAAGCAAGTTCATCCATACGAATGAAAATCTTCTTCTTTCGGCAATTTAGAAAGACAACCCCAAAAGATGGTTCTTCAATGACATGACCAATACTGAGCTTTTCAATGTCTTCAGTGTAAAGACTCTGATCTGGATATGGAACATTTATCTTCCTCTTCACAACTTCAAACCCTATTTGAAAATCTTCCAATGAAGCATATTGAATGCAACTTGACATGTATCTTTTTACAGCATCAAAAGCAATCACATCTTCACGGTATCTTTGCATTGCATTCAGGAAATGGTTGTAGAGGAAGATAATGTCATCAACTGGCAAAAGTTTAAATTGGCCTTCTGTAAATCGGTAGATCTTGTTATTATCTCTTTTGACGTGAAAACATGGAATAGAGATAGTAACTCTTTTGATCAAAATCACCCTGATCAGCACCAATATCTTGTGGTTTCTCTGTTCTTCCAGCAACTTTGGATTATATTGTTTTGTAAGTTTAAGAAGCTCTGTGTATTCTTTGATTTGCCTGGCTTCCTTAAACTTGTACATTGAGTCTAACTCTGGTCTCTTGGTTTTAGTGACCTTAGTAGCTCCACAAAATATAGGGTAAGCCCTTTCCTCCAGATATCTTGATTTCTTAGCTGCTTCTTTTGGTTTGATGCCGAGAGCAACCATTCTTTCTCTATCCCTCAAGAAGTATCCCCGATTAATAAATCTTAATTGTTCTTCAGTTAAATCAGTTGGAAAATAATCAGGAAGAACTTCCTCGGATATGATTGCCTCTCTCAAAACCTGTTTGTAAGTAGATTTCTGAAAGTTCTGAATTGCAGCTTCTGGAGTCTTTCTAAGATCATCAAAATTGTTGAATTCATTAAAATTATACTGCTGTGGAGCTGAGCTAGCACGAGCAGATGATTCTCCAACTTCAACTCTGCTTGAAGGACCTGTTTCAAAATAATCAAGATCTGCAAATTCTTCAAACATAGGTTCCTCTGTAGTTTCTACGTTCACAGGAGTCTCAACTATCTCTGGCTCATCCAATATAACATTATCTTTTATGGCCTCTAGATCAGCTTCTTCTTCAGCATATTCAACTAAATCCTCTTCAATAACAAAACCTTCTTCTTCATTGACCTCAATATTTTCAACTTCTTCTTCACTTTCTACATCAGAATCAGCACCAAAAACTTCAACTAATCTTCTTCTAATCACATCATCTAAAGAATCGTTCTCAACATTCTCAACATTCACACCCTCTACTCTTTCTTCCATTACCACATCCTCAGCATTCACATCAACTCTTGCCGAAGTATTTTCAATGTTGGCTTGACCCTCTCCTTGGTTCTCCCCCTCGGGGTGATCATCAGAATCAGGATCATCCCGTCTAGAAGCAACCGAGGTCGGTCGGCAAGATTCTAGTGCTAACAATCTGAGCTCAAATTCAGCAAGCTTTGCATCATATTCAGCCTTTTGTTTTGCAACTTGTTCTTGCAAAGCTTTTACTCTTCGTTCAGTAGCAAGTTCTCTTTCTCTCACCTCTAGAGCATTCACATCAACTCTTGCCGAAGTATTTTCAATGTTGGCTTGACCCTCTCCTTGGTTCTCCCCCTCGGGGTGATCATCAGAATCAGGATCATCCCGTCTAGAAGCAACCGAGGTCGGTCGGCAAGATTCTAGTGCTAACAATCTGAGCTCAAATTCAGCAAGCTTTGCATCATATTCAGCCTTTTGTTTTGCAACTTGTTCTTGCAAAGCTTTTACTCTTCGTTTAGTAGCAAGTTCTCTTTCTCTCACCTCTAGAGCATTCAACACTCCTCTTTCAGTTACAGTCAACAAATCACCCTCAGACCGTAAGATATTCAACAACACTTCACATGCAGAGTCTTTGGTAGGTTGATTTGTTGATGTTGATGGAATTTGATTTGGTGTTGGTGTTTGAGATGGAGTAGCCAACCCGGGGGTTGTTTGCACACTTGTGGTGTGACCTAAATTTAGCGAAGCTGATTCAGGATTTCCTGCGGATCCTCGGGTTATACCCTCACCAGCAGTTTCAGATTCATGGGCTTCGCAACCCGAATCAAGTTGTGTCCTAGACTGTGATAAATCACTATCATGGACTTGTTGTTGTTGGGCAACACCACTCACAACACCGGGGTCATTGAGAATGCCCGTTAATACAGTCTCAGGTTGATCCTGAGGAACAGCAGTGTCACTACGGCGTTCATACTGTCCCCCAGTCACAGTCTGAGGACTGTTACCTGTGGCTAAAGCTGGCATGATGTTAGCTAAGGCAGGATTTCCAAGCTGTCCTTGAGGGTCACACAAAGTGGGTCCCTCTCCGCTTGTTCCGGCATCAGTACTCAACTGTGCTTGTGAATCCGTGTACCTAGGAGATCTAGACTCTTGTGCACGAAATGAAGGCGAGAGGTGGGGCTGGTCCTTTCTTATTTCAACACTCTCATCCTCCAAATGAGGAGAGTGTGGTGAGCATGGCTGATCCCCGTGCATTTGTGAGACTAACTCCTGTTGTGAGGAGTTAGAATGGCTGGGAGAGTTTGGTGCAAGCGAGAATGGGCAGTTCCCGACTTCTACCCTAGGGTAAACAACCCGGCTAGACACATTGGTTTGAACTAATGGAGGGCCAACGTTTTCTTTATGCCCTTATCCTAACCCGGACCGCACATCCTCTCTGGTATTTTCAACTCCTCCCTCAAATCCGCCTTGTTCCTCCTGCACAACATCATCTCCAGTGCTAACATGCTCAGTTGCAACCTCAGATACAACATTATGAATTACTTGTTCAGCATCTAATTCTGTCGAGGCACCAATATTTTCAGATCCAGCAGATGTATGCTTTCGTTTGGATTTCTTCTTCTTTGATTTCTTTGGTGACCTACGAGCAGCCATTTTAAGTCTTCTCCCTGGTGGTGGAGTTGGTTCATTAGGGAGTGCTGAAGCAAGCGGTGTTGGATTAAGTACAGGTGAAGAGCGAGGTGGTGTAAAAGTTGGTGGATTAGGTGAAACAACGGATGGTAAAGGTGTAGATTGTGAAGGTGAAGATTGCGAAAAGTGAACGGTTGGTGTAGTTTGTGTTGATGGTGTAGGTTGAGAAATAGGTGAAGAAACAGGTTCAGGTGTTACAACATCTTGTTCAAACATAACTCGTTTCGATTTTCTTTTCCTCTGCTCAGAAGTCCCCTCACCACTATCCCCTCTTTTTCTTTTAGATAACCTAGGACCCTCACTTGGCGACCTATGCTCAGCTTGGGTAGGAGTCTGTCGGCTTTCAGGCCCCATTGCTGAGACTAACCACTCGAGATAAGCCCTAAGATGAGGACTCTGAGCAGGAACCAGATTTATCAGGAATGGAGGAATTGGAAAAGGTCTTACAGTTTCACAACTTGTGCCTCTCAAGTTGGATTTATACATCGCAATCACACACTTGAAGCTGTTCTCCAATTTTGGAATTTCTTCTACATTATCAAGAACATCTTCGATAATCAGTGTGAAGAATCTGATAAAGGGAATATATTTTCTGTCTTGTTTATCCTTTCCTTTGACAACTTGAATCATCTTTTTCCATATAATCGCCGCAAAGTCACACTGCACATTGTGAGTGACTGCATAGTAAATTGATAAGGAATCCTTCGTCATGAGATCAATTCCTTTCTGTGATGGCATCAAACAGGTGGTTAAAACATTGTACATCGTATGCCAGAGAGTTGCTACATTACTCCTTCTAAAATCTCTCATTGTTGCCAACTCTCCGTCATAACCCAACGAATGAACTCCAGCCAACATTTCTTCAACTGATGGGAGTTCTTCGTATTCTTCAAGTACAGGAAATCCAATTGTTGTTCTAAACTCATCCAAAGTGAATCGACAATTAAACAGTTCATCTTCTGACTCTAGAGAAAATTTGAAGTAGTCTGCTGTGTTATGCCTTTTACTTCCTCGTACATATTCAATTGATTGCCACAGCTCAAATATATATACAAAACATGACAATATATAGGATCACATAAGTATTAAAAGATAAGAAAACAAGGTAGTACACAAAGGCGTTCGATACTTTGCATCTCACCGAAATATATATACAAAACATGACAATATATAGGATCACATAAGTATTAAAAGATAAGAAAACAAGGTAGTACACAAAGGCGTTCGATACTTTGCATCTCACCGAAATATATATACAAAACATGACAATATATAGGATCACATAAGTATTAAAAGATAAGAAAACAAGGTAGTACACAAAGGCGTTCGATACTTTGCATCTCACCGAAATATATATACAAAACATGACAATATATAGGATCACATAAGTATTAAAAGATAAGAAAACAAGGTAGTACACAAAGGCGTTCGATACTTTGCATCTCACCGAAATATATATACAAAACATGACAATATATAGGATCACATAAGTATTAAAAGATAAGAAAACAAGGTAGTACACAAAGGCGTTCGATACTTTGCATCTCACCGAAATATATATACAAAACATGACAATATATAGGATCACATAAGTATTAAAAGATAAGAAAACAAGGTAGTACACAAAGGCGTTCGATACTTTGCATCTCACCGAAATATATATACAAAACATGACAATATATAGGATCACATAAGTATTAAAAGATAAGAAAACAAGGTAGTACACAAAGGCGTTCGATACCTTGCATCTCACCGAAATATATATACAAAACATGACAATATATAGGATCACATAAGTATTAAAAGATAAGAAAACAAGGTAGTACACAAAGGCGTTCGATACCTTGCATCTCACCGAAATATATATACAAAACATGACAATATATAGGATCACATAAGTATTAAAAGATAAGAAAACAAGGTAGTACACAAAGGCGTTCGATACCTTGCATCTCACCGAAATATATATACAAAACATGACAATATATAGGATCACATAAGTATTAAAAGATAAGAAAACAAGGTAGTACACAAAGGCGTTCGATACCTTGCATCTCACCGAAATATATATACAAAACATGACAATATATAGGATCACATAAGTATTAAAAGATAAGAAAACAAGGTAGTACACAAAGGCGTTCGATACCTTGCATCTCACCGAAATATATATACAAAACATGACAATATATAGGATCACATAAGTATTAAAAGATAAGAAAACAAGGTAGTACACAAAGGCGTTCGATACTTTGCATCTCACCGAAATATATATACAAAACATGACAATATATAGGATCACATAAGTATTAAAAGATAAGAAAACAAGGTAGTACACAAAGGCGTTCGATACTTTGCATCTCACCGAAATATATATACAAAACATGACAATATATAGGATCACATAAGTATTAAAAGATAAGAAAACAAGGTAGTACACAAAGGCGTTCGATACTTTGCATCTCACCGAAATATATATACAAAACATGACAATATATAGGATCACATAAGTATTAAAAGATAAGAAAACAAGGTAGTACACAAAGGCGTTCGATACTTTGCATCTCACCGAAATATATATACAAAACATGACAATATATAGGATCACATAAGTATTAAAAGATAAGAAAACAAGGTAGTACACAAAGGCGTTCGATACTTTGCATCTCACCGAAATATATATACAAAACATGACAATATATAGGATCACATAAGTATTAAAAGATAAGAAAACAAGGTAGTACACAAAGGCGTTCGATACCTTGCATCTCACCGAAATATATATACAAAACATGACAATATATAGGATCACATAAGTATTAAAAGATAAGAAAACAAGGTAGTACACAAAGGCGTTCAATACCTTGCCTCTCACCCTAAACACTTATGAAATACTATATATTTACCAACACAATACACAAATACATTTACACATTTTAAAACATAACACAAATAATAACAAAAAGAATAGAATAAAATAATAAAAGGAAAAAAAAATCTTAAATTCTATTTGTACTGTTTGCAGAGCAAAATGCTCTGCAAATAGCACATTTTGAAAATTTTGCTCAGAAATTGACAAGGACAAAAAAATTGGTTTTGGCAAAATTTGATTTGTATTGTTTGCCGAGCAAACTTCTCGGCAAACACGAGAAAATCTCAAGTCAGGCATCAAGTCATCGAGTATTGGAGATGAACCTCGTAAATGCCGAGCTCAAAGCTCTGCAAATAAGCAGTTCAGATTCACTCCTTTGAAATGTATGAAATTTTCTTTTGTTGAACAACAAAAATGTTGTCAATTGATAAAGAACAATTTCAATTTGAAAATTTTCAAATTGTACTGTTTGCCGAGCAAAATGCTCTGCAAACAGTTGGTTTTTTTAAAAACTTGGTGTAAAATTCACATTGTACTGTTTGCCGAGCAGAATGCTCTGCAAACAGTTGATTTGAAAAATTAGAGTAAAAATTCACATTGTACTGTTTGCCGAGCAGAATGCTCTGCAAACAGTTGATTTGAAAAATTAGAGTAAAAATTCACATTGTACTGTTTGCCGAGCAGAATGCTCTGCAAACAGTTGATTTGAAAAATTAGTTGAAGTCTTGTCATTGAAATTCCAATTTGAACTGTTTGCCGAGCAAAATGCTCTGCAAACAGTTGTCTTTAAAAGCTGGAAAAAGTTTTGACCAAAATGTACTGTTTGCCGAGCAAATTGCTCTGCAAACAGTTGATTTTATACTTGGAAAACTTTTTGAGTCAAAATGCATTGTTTGCCGAGCAAAGAACTCTGCAAACAGATGGTTTTAACACTTGGAAAATTTTTGATTTCAAAAATGACCTGTTTGCCGAGCAAACTTCTCTGCAAACAGTTGATTTTAAAACTTTGATCCATTTTGAAAAACAAAAAGGCTTGAATGCCGAGCAACATGCTCTGCATTATGTTGTTTTAATGACTTGGTGGAAAAAATTTACTGGTTTGATAAAAACAAGCATTTGCCGAGCTAAAAGCTCTGCAAACAGTTCATTTTATACTTGGAAAACTTTTTGAGTCAAAATTCATTGTTTGCCGAGCAAACTTCTCTGCAAACAGTTGATTTTAAAACTTTGATCCATTTTGAAAAACAAAAAGGCTTGAATGCCGAGCAACATGCTCTGCATTATGTTGTTTTAATGACTTGGTGGAAAAAATTTACTGGTTTGATAAAAACAAGCATTTGCCGAGCTAAATGCTCTGCAAACAGTTGATTTTATACTTGGAAAACTTTTTGAGTCAAAATGCATTGTTTGCCGAGCAAATAGCTCTGCAAACAGATGGTTTTAAACTTGGAAAACTTTTTGAGTCAAAATGCATGATTTGCCGAGCAAATGCTCTGCAAATGGCACTTTTCTTTAAAACCTCATTGTTACCCAGCCCTTCAACTAATCAAATCCAGAAAACTCAAACACAAGCAGATTAATGTATTCAAAACCGATTAGCAACAAATATAAACCCTAAACATGCAACTAAAACATCATATATACACAATCAATCATCATTAAAATGCATAACAATCATGGCAGTTCTATGAGACATTTAATCAAACAGTTGAAGTGCACAAATTAAACAAGAATCATTACCTCAAAACTGTTACTATGATCGATGAACTGATGAAATATACCCAGAAAATTATTCACTTGTTAATCCCACTTTGATTATTATGACTTAGATGAAGATTAGTGATTGATTGATGTGAAAGATTTGATCAGTTTGAGAGAAAACTAAGATATTTTGATTTTAAAAATTGAAAGTGATTAACTTGGCCCGCCCATTTTCTATTTAAACTCAAGTTCGGGTCACGGGTATGGGTGTAACCCGCGTGTCAACCCGAATCCAAACAAGTTTGGGCAGAATCAAGTTGGGCTCATCATGAGAAATTGGGTTGAATACTTTTTGGGTTTAAATCACAATTTGGGCTCAACCAATTGTTTTGGGCTTGTAATGGGTTTTGCACACAAACTAACAAACAGAAATAAAACAAAATAAAATAAAACTAAAACAAAAAAATAAAATAAAAAAAAAAACAAAAAAAAAAAAACAAAAAAATTAATGAACCGATTAGCAACAAATATAAACCCTAAACATGCAACTAAAACATCATATATACACAATCAATCATCATTAAAATGCATAACAATCATGGCAGTTCTTTGAGACATTTAATCAAACAGTTGAAGTGCACAAATTAAACAAGAATCATTACCTCAAAACTGTTACTATGATCGATGAACTGATGAAATATACCCAGAAAATTATTCACTTGTTAATCCCACTTTGATTATTATGACTTAGATGAAGATTAGTGATTGATTGATGTGAAAGATTTGATCAGTTTGAGAGAAAACTAAGATATTTTGATTTTAAAAATTGAAAGTGATTAACTTGGCCCGCCCATTTTCTATTTAAACTCAAGTTCGGGTCACGGGTATGGGTGTGACCCGCGTGTCAACCCGAATCCAAACAAGTTTGGGCAGAATCAAGTTGGGCTCATCATGAGAAATTGGGTTGAATACTTTTTGGGTTTAAATCACAATTTGGGCTCAACCAATTGTTTTGGGCTTGTAATGGGTTTTGCACACAAACTAACAAACAGAAATAAAACAAATAAAAAAAATTCATATGCATTTGCACACTCCCCCTCAAATTAAGCATAAAAACAACGTGGTAAATTTACAAACTCCCCCTTAAATCATGCATTCTACCCTTTTTCTCCCCCTCAAACATTGCATGTAATAACAAGTAAAACACATCAATGTTTGAAACAGAAAATGAACATAGAATACATGGCATGAAATCATTTAAGTTTGTAAATCTAGCATTCCCAACTTGGTTTTAAGAAAATTAAACCTGTTTTCATCCAAAGGTTTGGTGAAAAGATCAGCAAGTTGGTAGTCTGTTGGGACAAAATAGAGTTCGATTTTACCTTTCTCGACATGATCTTTAAGAAAATGGTACCGAACATCTATGTGCTTGGTCTTTGTGTGCTGTACAGGATTGCAAGAAATAGCAATAGCACTCTTTGAGTCACAGTAAATGGGAATTCTATTGAATTGGAATCCATAATCAGTCAACTGAGTCTTCATCCAAAGAACTTGTGAACAACAGCTTGCTGCAGCAACGTATTCTGCTTCTGCAGTAGATGTGGATACACAGTTCTGTTTCTTTGAAGACCAACTGACCAATCTATCCCCTAGAAAATGTACACTCCCAGAAGTACTCTTTCGATCAAGCTTACAACCTGCATGGTCAGCATCCGAATATGCAATTAACTGAAACCCGGTATCCCTTGGATACCAGAGACCAAGGTTCACTGTGCCTTTTAGGTATCGGAAGATCCGTTTAACGGCCTGGAAATGACTTTCCTTGGGATTGGCCTGGTACCTGGCGCACATGCATGTGGCGAACATAATATCCGGGCGACTTGCAGTTAAATACATGAGTGACCCTATCATACTGCGATATTTCTTTTGATCAAAAGATTTACCATTTAAGTCAGCATTAATCTTTGTCCGAGCTTCCATGGGTGTTCCAATTGTTTGACAATCCATCATATCAAACTTTTTCAACATGTCAAGAATGTACATAGATTGACAAATAAAAGTACCATTTGACAACTGTTTTACTTGAAGACCAAGGAAAAAGTTTAATTCACCCATCATGCTCATTTCAAATTTCTTGATCATTAAGGCTGAAAAATTCTTGCAGTATTTAGGGTTAGTTGACCCAAAAATTATGTCGTCAACATAAATCTGGATTAGAATGATGTCACTCCCTTGTCGTTTGATAAACAAGGTAGTGTCAATCGAACCTTTGCTAAAACCAGATTTCACAAGATAAGAGGATAGAGCATCATACCATGCACGAGGTGCTTGTTTCAGACCATATAAAGCCTTATCTAACCTGTAAACATAGTCTGGATGTTTTGAATTCACAAAACCTTCTGGTTGTTCAACATACACTTCTTCTTTGAGTATTCCATTTAAGAAGGCAGTTTTGACATCCATTTGGTAGACTGTGAATTTCTTGTAGGCAGCATAGGCAAGAAACATCCGAATAGCCTCAATTCGTGCAACTGGTGCGAATGTCTCATCGTAATCAATTCCATCTTGTTGACAGTATCCCTTTGCAACCAATCATGCTTTGTTGCGTACAACAACTCCAGTTTCATCCTTTTTGTTTTTGAAGATCCATTTGGTTTTAATTGGCTCCTTGTTCTTGTAAGGATTTGGAACCAATTTCCATACCTCAAGACGTTCGAACTGATTAAGTTCTTCTTGCATTGCTTTCACCCAATCTGGACAACTTAGAGCTTCATTCACTGTCTTTGGTTCAACAATACTCAGAAATTTCACAAACAGACATTCATTCGCGGAAGCGGATCTTGTCTGAACTCCAGTTGTTGGATTACCAATGACTTTAGAAATAGGATGAGCTCTTGTCCACTTGGTTGTGTGAGGAATCGGATTAAGTGGATCACCAGATTCTTCAGAATCAATAAAATCAGGAGAATGTTGTTCTGTTAATTGTTCAAATGAAGTTGCAATTGGTTCAACAAAGTCATCATGATCATAATCTTCAGGATTGGTTGTAGGATTTGTCACTTGTGAGAAATTATGAGGTTGAGTATGCAACTTTGAAATATCGGTAGGTGGAGGAGAATCAAATGATGAATTAACATCTGATGATTGTGATGGTGAAGACTCATTGGGATCCATCTCTTTTGAATTTGAACAGAATGGTTCATTGGCATTTCCATCAGATTCAGGAACTTTCTTCGATACTTGGAAAAATTCTTCGAACAAGATATCTAAATCTTGTGTTGTTGGAGTAGAGAATGATGATTTGACATTTGAAGTAGTCTTTGTTGCGGAAGCTTGTGGACTTTGAAGTTCGGGTCTTTGTAAAGTCCCTCACACGATGGTTTAACCCACGAGTGTAAAATAACAAGACAAGTATGAACTAGAATCGGACTAGTATTACTTCAATATAAATATGCAAGAATATAAACAAAGTAATAAATGACTTAAGCAATATTTAAACAAGTAAATAAATGGTGGAACACAAATGTAGTTTTCAAGTGTATTTTCTTTATTGATGTATAAACAAAATACAAGATCGTTGCGGAACCTAGATATTACACGTATGTAAGTATCTAAACAACCTTTGAATTACAAGTGATCTATACTTGCTAAATAAACTCCTTTGATCGATATACTTAGAGTTGTGAAGTATAACTGTTTAGATCGAGAGTATTTAAGCAAGTTCACCAATTTGCTAAAAAGTGATTTTCTCAAAGAAATGACTTTGTATTTATAGGCAACAAAATTCACCAGTGAATTTTGTGCCGTACAAATATGGTTGCATGTATTTAATGATCCGACAAGAACATTAAATGCATTGGATAAGGAATAAGGATAAAGTCACATCAAATGACTTTGTATCCTTTTATCCAACCACCTTTACACACGTATACTTTGGTAAAGAACAAGTGGAATGTTCTTTGGAAAGTGTGTAAAGGCAAAAGTCAATTACTCGATATCAGTGTTCAGACTTGTAAGGTCTAGAACACTGACAATCCTCCAGTGTACAGATCTGGTAAGACTTCCAGTGGACTCCGCCATTTGTCAGTCTTCTTTATTCTGACTTCAGTCTTTGACTTCAGTGAGAACGTCTTCAGTAGAGTAGATCTGGACTGGGGTGAAGTCCAGTGAGCTAATCTGGAGAATACTCCAGATTTCCTATACAAGTATTTGCTCACTGGTCTTCCATTATTTCTGGACAAATCTTCGGAGGGACTCCAGATTCCAAGTCTGGAGTAGGTCAGTTTCTGGACAGATCTTCAGTAAGTCTCCAGTAGTCGAGTCTGGAGCGAGTCCAGTAAATCTGGACCTAACAGTCTTGAACTGTGTTGTTCAAGAACCATTCCCGAGAGTTCATCAAATCTAACGTTCATACTCTCTTCAATTCTCTTGGTTCTTCGGTTATATACACGATATGCTATCGATTCTCTCGAATAACCGATAAAATATGCCTCATCGCCTTTTGGTTCAAATTTGCCCAGATTATCTCGATCATTGAGAACATAACATACACATCCAAAAATGTGCAAGAAGTTCACATTAGGTTTTCTATTGTTTATCACCTCATATGGAGTTTTATCAAACCTCTTGTTTATGATTGATCTATTTTGAGTGAAGCAGGCAGTAGCAACAGCTTCAGCCCATAGATTCGGAGGCAACTTAGAATAAGCAAGCATTGTTCTAGCTGCTTCAACAAGAGTTCGATTTCGACGTTCAACTACTCCATTCTGTTGAGGTGTCCTGGCAGCGGAAAATTGATGAGTAATACCCATGGACTTGAATAAAGAATCAATCGTTGAATTCTTGAATTCAGTGCCATTGTCTGAGCGAACAATTCTAACTGATGATTTAAGATTCACTTGGGTCTTCTTTATGAAATCAATAATTGCAGTCGGAGTATCACTCTTTGCATGAAGAAAGAATACCCAAGTGTACCGAGAATAATCATCGACAATCACAAGAATGTATAGCTTGCCATGGATACTTTGAACTTTCATTGGGCCACACAAATCCATGTGAATAAGGTGCAAAGAACCTTCTGTACTTAGAAACTTCTTTGGTTTGTGTGATGCTTTCTTCATCTTGCCAATTGCACAAGCTGGACAAACATGTTCACTTTCGTACTTGTAATCAGGAAGTCCTTTAACAAGTTGTTTATCCACAAGAGCATTAATTGTTTGAAAATTCAGATGAGAAAGACGGCGATGCCATAACCAAGAGTTTTGTGCAGTTGCTTTTGAAAGTAGACAAATCTCTGAAGAATTAGATGGAATGTTGTTGAGATCAATAGTGAACAGGTTATTGTCCCTTGTTCCAGTAAGAATATCCACACCATCTTCAGTCTGCACTTTGCATTCATATCTCTTGAATAATACTTGAAGATCATTGTCACAAAATTGTCCAACACTGAAAAGATTGTGTCCTAATCCTTCAACATAAGAAACTCTCTTTATAGTGACACCATTTTTAACAATGTCTCCGTAACCGAGAATAGGAGCAATATGATCATTTCCAAATCTGACGGTTCCCATAAACTTTTCAACAAAGTTCGAAAGAATGGACTTGTTTCCAGTCATATGACGTGAACATCCCGAGTCAACATACCAAACACAAATGAGAAATTCCTGCAAAGACAAGGTATATGATTTAGGTACCCATATAAATTGGGTCCTTGCAGGTTAGAGGGATAACATGCAAGTACACATTAAAAAATAAACATCAAGCAAAATAACACGCAAACAAACAATTTATTCAAATAACAAACAAGCACACATAATTGTTCAAAATACAAATACAAATTACAAGCAAGAAAATGTAAAGGTTTATACACATGTTTTGGTACAAGCGGGACTAGTCCTAGATTTATTAGCATTATCTAATGTATTCGATCTACGGACAATCCACACTTGTTTGACATTGGCAGGTTTTCCATCAAGCTTGACTTTACTAGATGTATTCAAATATCTATCCTTAGGGATCCATCTACTGCTACTAGTTAAGCACACGTCACCTGAAACACGAACATTTTTTGAGTTAGCAAACAAATTATTAACTTTGTTCTTAACAGGTTTCTTCTTGATGGGTTCTGTGGTCTTGTTTACTTTCTTTATGTTATTAGGCGACAACCAACCATACTGGTCTTTGTATTTAGTCATTCCAGTAAAAGTATCTCTAACCCTCTGTAAAGTGCACTTAGGATTCTTTTGAGAGTACCTAGAAAAACTAGAATACCTAACCTGCGGAGGTTGTTTGTTACCTAATGAGAAAGCTTCATCCTTAACACTCTTTGGACCACTGCTTGCTTTGACTTCTTTTTGTGACTTAGGTTCAAAAATAACCTTGTACATCTTTGTTTGCCTAGAAGTCTTTGATTTCATTGGGACATTGGGACCTTTTTGTGGTTTCGGACTTGAACCCGTCTTAGGTGATTGATTAGTCTTCGGTTTTGAAACAGTCTTGGGTGATGGATTGGTCTTTGATTGTTGGGTGGTCTTTGGTCTTTGGAACTTATTGATTGATGAAGATTATGAAGAGTGTGACTTTGGAATCTTCTTTAGATTAAAATCAAGTTTTTCCTCCTTTTGAACAAAAAGTTTTTCAAATTCAGGTTCAAATCATGATTTTCTTCCAAAAATGTTGACATTTCATCAGTTTCCAACTTCACACTTACTTCACTTTTCTTTATCGGACATGGACTTCGCTTGAGTGGAATTGATGCTTTTTCTTTTTCTTTATGAAATTGAAGTGCTATTTTCTGAAATTGGAATTCAACTTTTAAATCATTAAGTTCCTTTAGCACATTTAATCTCTGTTCTCTTTCTTTTTCAAACTTTTGTGTGAAAGCAGCAATTTCATTCAAGTATGATTGAGTTCCCTCAGAAAACTTGGTAAATGACTGAGTTTCAGAAGTAATCGGGAAGAAATAATCATCAACATCATGAACATCATCTAAATCACCATCAGTTTGAACAGAAACATGTACAACTTGACTCTCAGTTTGCACAGATGCATTCATGATTTCACAAATAGAGCATGCAGTTTGTGAAGTTTTGTCATTTTGACACACAGATTGGTTTGGTGGAGATGGAGTGGCCATAACTTCACAAACAGGACAATCGGGGTGATCACAATCATTTTCATGATTCTTGGGTGGGTTAATTACATAGTGATTTTGAGTTTGCAGATTATCTATTAAAGATTGCTTTTCATCAAGAGACTTTTGCAAATCCTCTATTACCTTTTCCAAAACTATTTATGGAACATAAGGTCTCAAATTTTCAGCTTTTGGAATTGGAATAGTTTCTTCTAAAGGTTTTTCATTAAAACACTCAAGAATTTCAGGAATTACAGCCTCATGATTTTCTTTCTCATCATTTTCTTTTTCAATTTTATGTGCAGAAATAGGAGTTGATGAGACTGAATCAAATTGATATTTCTTTAATAAATCTCTGACATATTTTTCCTGGTTTATGAAAATACCATCTTCAGTTTGTTTTACTTGAAGTCCCAGAAAATATGTCAGTTCACCCATCATACTCATTTCATACTCAGAAGACATGATTTTAGAAAAAATTTCACACATCTTCTCATTTGTGGAACCAAACACAATATCATCAACATAAATTTGTACTAAAAGGATATCACTTTTATCATGCAATATGAACAAAGTGTTATCAATTGCACCACGTTTAAAACCATTTTTGAGAAGATGTTTAGTAAGAGTATCATACCAGGCTCTGGGTGCTTATCTCAGACCATATAAGGCTTTGTTCAGTCTGTACACCCAATGTGGTTTTTCTTCATTAATGAACCCTGGTGGTTGATACACATAAACGACTTCTTCTAGTCCTCCATTCAGGAATGCACTTTTGACATCCATTTGATAGACTTTAAACTGATGATGAGCTGCAAAAGCTAAGAATATTCTGATAGCTTCAAGTCTAGCAACTGGTGCAAAAGTTTCATCAAAATCTATTCCCTCTTCTTGTGCATATCCTTTTGCAACAAGTCTTGCTTTGTTTCTGATGATATGACCATCTTCATCCATCTTGTCCCAATTGGTTCCTTCTTCAGGTTACTGGAACAAGGAACGAGTTCCCATACATCGTTTCTTTTAAACTGGTTGAGCTCATCTTGCATGGCTTTAACCCAGCTTGGGTCTTGCATAGCCTCGTCAACCTTCTTGGGTTCAATTAGAGATAAGAAGCTGACATTTAAGCATTGATCGCTTGTGGCTCTTCTGGTCTGAACCCCTCTACTGGACTCTCCAATAATTTGCTCGATTGGATGTGCTTTTGTCCATTTAGAGTATTGACCAGGATGAACAACGATATCAGTGCAAGAACTTCTCTGAGTACCTTCAGGAGAAGCTTCAGAAAATACATTTTCAGCTTCTTCTTCTTCCTGCAGATCATGACTTGCATCATGAAATTCTTCAGATTGAGGTTGCTCAGTGGAGCCTGATATCAGAGGAGAAGCATCATGTACATCTGATCCAATAGTCAGTTCAGAAGGTAGTTTGAAACTGACTGGAGGATAAAATGGAATGTTGCTCGGCTTGTTTACTACTGGTTCTGAACGGAGATGTTCAGAAGCAGGTTCAGGTGACTGATCAGTTTCAGCAATAGGATCAGAATCACCAAAACTTATTGGACTTTCTGAGGGTGGTACAGGAATGGAATTTTTAAAAATTGCAGAATTGGATTCATCAAAGGTAACATGAATTGACTCATCAACCTTTTCAAGTTCTTGTTAAAGACTCTAAAGGCTTTGCGATTTGATGAATATCCTAGGAAGTATCCTTCATCAGCTTTTGCATCAAATTTTCCAAGCTGATTTGAATCATTCAGAATGTATACTGGACACCCAAATACATGGAAGTATCCAATATTAGGCTTTCTATTTCTGAGTACTTCATAGGAGGTCTTCTTGTGTCTTTTGACATAAACATATCTGTTCTGAGTGTAGCAGGCAGTTGCAACAGCTTCAGCCCAGAAATTCTTGGGAAGACCAGATTCATTCAACATACTTCTAGCAGCTTCAATCAGCATACGATTCTTTCTTTCTACAACACCATTCTGCTCTGGTGTGTGAGCTGAAGGACTCCAGAGTAGCATTTCTGAATTCAGTGCCATTGTCACTTCTGAGCTGAGAAACTTTTTGCTTGTGCTTGAGCTCAATTTGTTTGATGAGAACAATGATTTCAGCAGCAGCTTCACTTTTGGACCTGAGGAAAATCACCCAGCAGTATCTTGAGTATTCATCAACGATAACAAGGGTATACTTCTTTCCTGCTCAAGTCTGAACATTCACTGGTCCAAAAAGGTCTATGTGAAGCATGTGAAGAGGTTCAGTTATACTAAAGCTTTGTTTAGTCTTGAATGAAGCTCTTTTCTGCTTACCCATTTCACAACCTGGACATGGCTTGTCTTTATGGAAAGACATAGAGGGTATCCCATCAACAAGTTGTTTTCTAGACAACTTATTAATATTTCTGAAGTTTAGATGAGATAATCTCTTGTGCCACAGCCAGTTTGTGTCTTCATCTGCCTTTGAGTAGAAACATTGTTCAGTGGTAGAAGGATTCATATCAATGACATAAATGTTTCCCTTCCTTGGTGCAATCAGTACCACCTTTCCATCTCTGTTGAATATGGTGCCTTGTGAAATATCAAATAAAACCTTGAAGCCATCATCACACAGTTGACTGACACTGATCAGGTTATATTTCAAACCGTTCACATATGCAACACGTGTGAATTTGACTTGACCATTATTCACCACACCATATCCCTCAGTTTTTCCATTACCATTATTTCCAAAAACTATTGAGGGCCCCTCTTGCACCCTATATTCCTCTAGCAGGGTCTGATAACCAGTCATGGTTCGGCCAGCAGCACTGTCCAGAAACCATATATTCTTCTTTCGGTCTCCCTGCACACAAACAAAGATTAGTTCCTTTTGGGAACCCATCTCTGGATGGGTTCACTAGACTCTCCCTTAGCAGTCTCAGATTTCTTTGGTTCACAAGGAACAGAAGGATCAGAGGGGATTTCAGTCATTATTTCAGATGACAGAAAAATAGTTGGTTTGATGGGGTTTTCAACCTTTTTCTTTTTAGATTTCTGCTTGATTTGCTTAGAAAAAGGTTTTGTATTTTGTTTAGGTTGAAGAGAAGGAGTTTCAACATTTTTTAAACGTGCATTACAACTCTGCACTTGTCTAGCCAATAGTTGAAATTGACTTTCTAACCTTAACAAAATTGATTCTTCATTAGACACCTGAGCCTTACCTGAATCTGAGGTAGATGGCTCAGTGGGGGAGATGTTTTTCTTCTTCTTTAGGTCTTTAGGAACCTTAGATGAAGTCTGAGGGGATGGCTTTTTGGATTTAGCCTTCCTTTCTGAAACAGTTGTCTGAGCTGTTTCAGATTTACCCTCAGATTGTTCCTGTGCTTTATTAGTTACAGTTTTCTGCTTGCCAACTTTAGGAAAAACAATTTCAGGCTTCATTGGTTCCTGTGCTTTAGGAACCAATTTCTAAGTCTGTTAATTGCTTGAAATGGCTTCAAGGGAAGCTTTAGCACTTGGTTCTGAAGGAAGACCACTTGTCTTGTTTAGAGGATCTTATCCTCAATGGAAGAAAAGGTTTCTGAACTGGATAGACAGGCAGAAGAATGGAAAACTGCTGAGAAAATCTTACAAAGATGGTCCTGAAATTCCAAAGAACCCAGTTAATGGAGAAGTTTTACCTGAAGAGAGTTGGAATGCAGAACAGAAGAGTAGAGTTGAGGCTGATCAAAGTGCAATTGCCTTTCTTTACCAAGCACTTCCTGATGACATCTACTTCAATGTGGATTCCTATGAAACAGGAAAAGATATTTGGGATGAAGTGGATAAGCAGATGGAAGGATCTGATGTGTCAAACACCATAAGGTTGTCGACTGTTCTGAACATGTATGAAACATTCAAACAACAAAAGGTGAACCATTGAATGAGGTATACATCAGATTCTGCAATGTCATCAATGAGCTGAGAAAGAATGATGTGAAGAGAACCAATATGGAACTGAACATCAAATTCATCAAAAATCTGGAAGAGGAATGGCAAGTGTATGGAACTCAACTCAACCAACAATCAGACTTTGGAAAACTCACCATTCACACTCTGTTTGAAAAGCTACAACTTAATGTTGAGGATGTTCAGAGAATTCAGAAGAAGAAAGAAGAAAATGTACATTCAGATCCATTGGCCTTGGTTGCTGAAAAGAAGACTTCAAGATTGTCAAGACACAGTTTTGTTGAAGTTCAAACTGATTCTGAGATGAGTGATTCTGATCTGGATGAGAAACAAAAAGAGATGTACAAAGAACTCGCTTATTTCACTAAGACTTTCAAGAAGAAATTCTTCAAGAAGAAACCAACAAACAATCAGCTTAGGACTTCATCAGTCTCTTCGTATGCTAAAAATACGAATGCTCCTAAGTATGATCAGAAGAAAGATTTTGCTGGTGGTGAGAAGAAATATGACAATCAGAAGAAGTTTGAGAAGAAGGTCATGGATAAGAGAACTGAAGACAGGAAATGCTACAACTGTGGTATCAATGGACATTTTGCCATAAATTGTACTAAACCTCGACAAAAGAACTCCGAGTACTATAAGTACAAACTTTTGCTAGCAAGACAAGAGGAAAGCGGAATTGCCCTTCTCGCTGAGGATGACAAGTGGTTACATCTTTCTGATGAGGAGACAGACGAACTTGCAGCAAATGTATGCTTCATGACAAAGATCAAGAAGTCAAAGGAGTTGGAGGAAAAAGATGAAAGTTCTTCTGAAGTCGAGGATGAGGTAATCTCTTTTCCCAAATCAGTGTTAAAACACTACATGGACATGAGTGAAACGGCAAGAAAAGATTGCAGGGAGTTGAGTAAAAAGAATTTAAAATTAAAGAAAGATTTGGAGGACAAAGAAAAAGATTTTCATATTAAAATTGATTCATATCAAAATGAATTTGAGAATTTGAAACAGAAAAAGCAGCAGTCTCTTTTACTCCAAACTCCAAACTGCATCTTGAGAAACAAGAACTTGAGACCAAAGTTCTTGAACTAAGCAAGACTGTCAGACAACTTCAAGTTGAAAAGACCAATGAGATGTTTCGAGCAAATGCTTTGGCTGAAGACATTGAGTCTTTGAATGTCAAGATGAAAGAATCTATCCCTGATGTGACGGAATTTGAAAACAAAATTTCTGACCTAAAATATGAATGTTGTATAAAAGATTCTCTTAAACAAAAGTTTGAAAAAGAAAGGGAACAGAGGTTAAATGTGCTAAAGGAACTTAATGATCTAAAAGTTGAATTCCAATTTCAAAAAATAGCACTTCAATTTCATAAAGAAAAGGAAAAAGCATCAATTTCACTCAAGCAAAGTCCATGTCCGATAAAGAAAAGTGAAGTTAGTGTGAAGTTGGAAACTGAAGATTTGACAAAATTTTTGGAAGAAAATCATGATTTTGATCCTGAATTTGAAAAACATTTTGTTAAAAAGGAGGAAAAACTTGATTTTTATCTGAAGAAAATTCCAAAGTCACACTCTTCACAATCTTCATCAATCAATAAGTTCCAAAGACCAAAGACCACCCAACGATCAAAGACCAACCCATCACCCAAAACTGATTCAAAACAAAGACCAAACCATCAAAGAAAAGTCCCACAGTCCAAAAGACTTCTAGGCAATCAAAGATGTACAAGGTCAAATCTGAATCTCAGTCACAAAAAGAAGTCAAAACAAGCAGTGGTCCGAAGATTGTTAAGATTGAAACTTTCTCATTAGGTAACAAACAACCTCAGCAGGTTAGGTATTCTAGTTTCCCTAGGTATTCTCAGAAGAATCCTAAGTGCACTTTACAAAGGGTTAGAGATACTTTTACAGGCATGACTAAATACAAAGACCAGTATGGTTGGTTGTCATCTAATAACATAAAGAAAGTGAATAAGATCACAGAACCAATCAAGAAGCAACATGTTCAGAACATAAAAGCTAAATTAGTTTCTAACTCTAAAAATGTTCATGTTTCAGGTGACTTGTGCATGAAAAGTAGCAGTAAATGGATTCCAAAAGATAGATTCTTGCATGCTACTAGAAATGTTAAACTTGATGGAAACACTACCCATGTCAAACAAGTGTGGATTGTCCGTAGATCAAATACATTAGATAATGCTACTACATCTAGGACTATTCCTGCTTGTATCAAAACTTGTGTATAAACCTTTACATTTCTTTGTTTGTAATTCGTATTTGTATTTTGAACAATTATGTGTGCTTGTTTGTTATTTGAATAAATTGTTTGTATGCGTGTTATTTTGCTTGATGTTTATTTTTTAATGTGTACTTGCATGTTATCCCTCTAACCTGCAAGGACCCAATTTACATGGGTACCTAAATCATATACCTTGTCTTTGCAGGAATTTCTCATTTGTGTATGGTATGTTGACTCGGGATGTTCACGTCATATGACTGGAAACAAGTCAATTCTTTCGAACTTTGTTGAAAAGTTCATGGGAACCGTCAGATTCGGAAATGATCATATCGCTCCTATTCTCGGTTACGGAGACATTGTTAAAAATGGTGTCACTATAAAGAGAGTTTCCTATGTTGAAGGATTAGGACACAATCTTTTCAGTGTTGGACAATTTTGTGACAATGATCTTTAAGTATTATTCAGGAGATATGAATGCAAAGTGCAGACTGAAGATGGTGTGGATATTCTTACTGGAACAAGGGACAACAACCTGTTCACTATTGATCTCAACAACATTCCATCTAATTCTTCAGAGATTTGTCTACTTTCAAAAGCAACTGCACAAAACTCTTGGTTATGGCATCGCCGTCTTTCTCATCTGAATTTTCAAACAATTAATGCTCTCATGGATAAACAACTTGTTGAAGGTCTTCCGGACTACAAGTATGAAAGTGAACATGTTTGTCCAGCTTGTGCAATTGGAAAGATGATGAAAGCTTCACACAAAACAAAGAAGCACTTAAGTACAGAAGGTTCTTTGCACCTTATTCATATGGATTTGTGTGGCCCAATGAAAGTTCAAAGTATCCATGGAAAGCGATACATTCTAGTGATTGTAGATGATTATTCTCGTTACACTTGGGTATTCTTTCTTCAAGTCCATGGGTATTCACACCAATTTTCCGCTGCCAGAACACCTCAACAGAATGGAGTAGTTGAACGTCGAAATCGAACTCTTGTTGAAGCAGCTAGGACAATGCTTGCCTATTCGAAGTTGCCACCGAATCTATGGGCTGAAGCTGTTGCTACTGCTTGTTTTACTCAAAACAGATCCATAATAAACAAGAGGTTTGATAAAACTCCATATGAGGTGATCAACAAAAGAAAGCCCAATGTGAACTTCTTGCACATCTTTGGATGTGTATGTTATGTTCTCAATGATCGAGATAATCTGGGCAAATTTGAACCAAAAGGCGATGAGGCATATTTTATCGGTTATTCGAGAGAATCAATAGCATATCGTGTATATAACCGAAGAACCAAGAGAATTGAAGAGAGTATGAACGTTAGATTTGATGAACTCTCGGGAATGGTTCTTGAACAACACAGTTCAAGACCCGAACTTCAAAGTCCACAAGCTTCCGCAACTAAGACTGCATCAAATGTCAAATCATTCTCAACTCCAACTTCACAAGATTTGGATATCTTGTTTGAAGAATTTTTCCAAGTTTCGAAGAAAGTTACTGAATCTGATGGAAATGCCAATGATCCATCCAGTTCAAATTCAGAAGAAATGGATCTCAATGAGTCTTCACCATCACAATCATCAGATGTTAATTCATCATTTGATTCTCCTCCACCTACTGATATTTCAGAGTTGCATACTCAACCTCACAATATCTCACAAGTGACAAATCCTACAACCAATCCAGAAGATTATGATCACGAAACTTTGTTGAAAAGTTCATGGGAACCGTCAGATTCGGAAATGATCATATCGCTCCTATTCTCGGTTACGGAGACATTGTTAAAAATGGTGTCACTATAAAGAGAGTTTCCTATGTTGAAGGATTAGGACACAATCTTTTCAGTGTTGGACAATTTTGTGACAATGATCTTTAAGTATTATTCAGGAGATATGAATGCAAAGTGCAGACTGAAGATGGTGTGGATATTCTTACTGGAACAAGGGACAACAACCTGTTCACTATTGATCTCAACAACATTCCATCTAATTCTTCAGAGATTTGTCTACTTTCAAAAGCAACTGCACAAAACTCTTGGTTATGGCATCGCCGTCTTTCTCATCTGAATTTTCAAACAATTAATGCTCTCATGGATAAACAACTTGTTGAAGGTCTTCCGGACTACAAGTATGAAAGTGAACATGTTTGTCCAGCTTGTGCAATTGGAAAGATGATGAAAGCTTCACACAAAACAAAGAAGCACTTAAGTACAGAAGGTTCTTTGCACCTTATTCATATGGATTTGTGTGGCCCAATGAAAGTTCAAAGTATCCATGGAAAGCGATACATTCTAGTGATTGTAGATGATTATTCTCGTTACACTTGGGTATTCTTTCTTCACGCAAAGAGTGATACTCCGCAAGTGATTATTGCTTTCATTAAGAAGACCCAAGTTAATCTCAAATCATCAGTTAGAATTGTTCGCTCAGACAATGGCACTGAATTCAAGAATTCAACAATTGATTCTTTCTTCACGCAAAGAGTGATACTCCGCAAGTGATTATTGCTTTCATTAAGAAGACCCAAGTTAATCTCAAATCATCAGTTAGAATTGTTCGCTCAGACAATGGCACTGAATTCAAGAATTCAATAATTGATTCTTTCTTCAAGTCCATGGGTATTCACACCAATTTTCCGCTGCCAGAACACCTCAACAGAATGGAGTAGTTGAACGTCGAAATCGAACTCTTGTTGAAGCAGCTAGGACAATGCTTGCCTATTCGAAGTTGCCACCGAATCTATGGGCTGAAGCTGTTGCTACTGCTTGTTTTACTCAAAACAGATCCATAATAAACAAGAGGTTTGATAAAACTCCATATGAGGTGATCAACAAAAGAAAGCCCAATGTGAACTTCTTGCACATCTTTGGATGTGTATGTTATGTTCTCAATGATCGAGATAATCTGGGCAAATTTGAACCAAAAGGCGATGAGGCATATTTTATCGGTTATTCGAGAGAATCAATAGCATATCGTGTATATAACCGAAGAACCAAGAGAATTGAAGAGAGTATGAACGTTAGATTTGATGAACTCTCGGGAATGGTTCTTGAACAACACAGTTCAAGACCCGAACTTCAAAGTCCACAAGCTTCCGCAACTAAGACTGCATCAAATGTCAAATCATTCTCAACTCCAACTTCACAAGATTTGGATATCTTGTTTGAAGAATTTTTCCAAGTTTCGAAGAAAGTTACTGAATCTGATGGAAATGCCAATGATCCATCCAGTTCAAATTCAGAAGAAATGGATCTCAATGAGTCTTCACCATCACAATCATCAGATGTTAATTCATCATTTGATTCTCCTCCACCTACTGATATTTCAGAGTTGCATACTCAACCTCACAATATCTCACAAGTGACAAATCCTACAACCAATCCAGAAGATTATGATCACGAAGACTTTGTTGAACCAATTGCAACTTCATTTGAACAATTAACAGAACAACATTCTCCTGATTTTATTGATTCTGAAGAATCTGGTGATCCACTTAATCCAATTCCTCACACAATCAAGTGGACAAGAGCTCATCCTATTTCTCAAGTCATTGGTAATTCAACAACTGGAGTTCAGACAAGATCCGCCTCCGCGAATGAATGTCTGTTTGTGAATTTTCTGAGTATTGTTGAACCAAAGACAGTGAATGAAGCTCTAAGTTGTCCAGATTGGGTGAAAGCCATGCAGGTTGTAAGCTTGATCGAAAGAGTACTTCTGGGAGTGTACAGTTTCTAGGGGACAGATTAGTCAATTGGTCTTCAAAGAAACAGAATTGTGTATCCACATCTACTGCAGAAGCTGAATACGTAGCTGCAGCAAGCTGTTGTTCACAAGTTCTTTGGATGAAGATACAGTTGACTGATTATGGATTTCAATTCAACAGAATTCCCATTTACTGTGACTCAAAGAGTGCTATTGCTATTTCTTGCAATCCTGTACAGCACACAAAGACCAAGCACATAGATGTTCGGTACCATTTTCTTAAAGATCATGTCGAGAAAGGTAACATCGAACTCTATTTTGTCCCAACCGACTACCAACTTGCAGACCTTTTCACCAAACCTTTGGATGAAAACAGGTTTAATTTTCTGAAAACCAAGTTGGGAATGCTTGATTTACAAACTTAAATGCTTTCATGCCATGTATTCCATCCAGTTCAAATTCAGAAGAAATGGATCTCAATGAGTCTTCACCATCACAATCATCAGATGTTAATTCATCATTTGATTCTCCTCCACCTACTGATATTTCAGAGTTGCATACTCAACCTCACAATATCTCACAAGTGACAAATCCTACAACCAATCCAGAAGATTATGATCACGAAGACTTTGTTGAACCAATTGCAACTTCATTTGAACAATTAACAGAACAACATTCTCCTGATTTTATTGATTCTGAAGAATCTGGTGATCCACTTAATCCAATTCCTCACACAATCAAGTGGACAAGAGCTCATCCTATTTCTCAAGTCATTGGTAATCCAACAACTGGAGTTCAGACAAGATCCGCCTCCGCGAATGAATGTCTGTTTGTGAATTTTCTGAGTATTGTTGAACCAAAGACAGTGAATGAAGCTCTAAGTTGTCCAGATTGGGTGAAAGCTATGCAGGAGGAACTGAATCAATTTGAACGACTTGAGGTGTGGAAATTGGTTCCCAATCCTTACAAGAACAAGGAGCCAATTAAAACCAAGTGGATCTTCAAGAATAAAAAGGATGAAACTGGAGTTGTTGTACACAACAAAGCACGATTGGTTGCAAAGGGATATTGCCAACAAGATGGAATTGAGTACGATGAGACATTCGCACCAGTTGCACGAATTGAGGCTATTCGGATGTTTCTTGCCTATGCTGCCTACAAGAAATTCACAGTCTACCAAATGGATGTCAAAACTGTCTTCTTAAATGGAATACTCAAAGAGGAAGTGTATGTTGAACAACCAGAAGGTTTTGTGAATTCAAAACATCCAAACTATGTTTACAGGTTAGACAAGGCATTATATGGTCTGAAACAAGCGCCTCGTGCATGGTATGATGCTCTATCCTCTTATCTTGTGAAATCTAGCTTTAGCAAAGGTTCGATTGACACTACCTTGTTTATCAAACGACAAGGGAGTGATATCATTCTAATCCAGATTTATGTTGACGACATAATTTTCGGGTCAACTAATCCTAAATACTGCAAGAATTTCTCTGCTTTAATGATCAAGAAATTTGAAATGAGCATGATGGGTGAATTAAACTTTTTCCTTGGTCTACAAGTAAAACAGTTGTCAAATGGTACTTTTATTTGTCAATCTAAGTACATTCTTGACATGTTGAAAAAGATTGATATGATGGATTGTCAAACAATTGGAACACCCATGGAAGCTCGGACAAAGATTAATGCTGACTTAAATGGAAAATCTTTTGATCAAAAGAAATATCGCAGTATGATAGGGTCACTCATGTATTTGACTGCTAGTCGCCCGGATATTATGTTCGCCATATGCATGTGTGCCAAGTACCAGGCCAATCCTAAGGAAAGTCATTTCCAGGCCGTCAAACGGATATTCCGATACCTGAAAGGCACTGTGAACCTTGGTCTCTGGTATCCAAGGGATACCGGGTTTCAGTTAATTGCATATTCGGATGCTGACCATGCAGGTTGTAAGCTTGATCGAAAGAGTACTTCTGGGAGTGTACAGTTTCTAGGGGACAGATTAGTCAATTGGTCTTCAAAGAAACAGAATTGTGTATCCACATCTACTGCAGAAGCTGAATACGTAGCTGCAGCAAGCTGTTGTTCACAAGTTCTTTGGATGAAGATACAGTTGACTGATTATGGATTTCAATTCAACAGAATTCCCATTTACTGTGACTCAAAGAGTGCTATTGCTATTTCTTGCAATCCTGTACAGCACACAAAGACCAAGCACATAGATGTTCGGTACCATTTTCTTAAAGATCATGTCGAGAAAGGTAACATCGAACTCTATTTTGTCCCAACCGACTACCAACTTGCAGACCTTTTCACCAAACCTTTGGATGAAAACAGGTTTAATTTTCTGAAAACCAAGTTGGGAATGCTTGATTTACAAACTTAAATGCTTTCATGCCATATTTTCTATGTTCATTTTCTGCTTCAAACATTGATGTGATTTTCTTGTCATTACATGCAATGTTTAGGGGGAGAAAAAGGTGAATACATTCGTGTGATAGATTTTCAGTTGTATTTCATCATTTACATCGATCAAATCATCGGTTTTTGAGGTAAGATTTCTTGTTTCAAACAAAATATCTTATTTTTTTTCTCTCTAAAACCGATCAAAAGTCACATCAATATATCAATATTTCAATTCTGTTCATAATAATTCAAGTGAATACATTCGTGTGATAGATTTTCAGTTGTATTTCATCATTTACATCGATCAAATCATCGGTTTTTGAGGTAAGATTTCCTTTTAGTTTTATTTTTATTTTTTTCTTGCTTATTTTTATTCTGTTTGTTTTAAGTGTAAACTCAACTAGACCAGCCCAAATTATATTATGAGCCCAAAATGAGGTTTAAGCCCAAAACCAATTTGAGACAACTGAATTGTAAGCCCAAGACTTGTTTGGATTCGGGTTGACACGCGGGTCACACCCAGACCCGCGACCCATGTTTGCTCTTTAAATTGGAAATGGGCGGGTCAAAATATTCACTTTGAAATTTCAAACAAAATATCTTATTTTTTTTCTCTCTAAAACCGATCAAAAGTCACATCAATATATCAATATTTCAATTCTGTTCATAATAATTCAAGTGAATACATTCGTGTGATAGATTTTCAGTTGTATTTCATCATTTACATCGATCAAATCATCGGTTTTTGAGGTAAGATTTCTTGTTTATTTTTGATCACCAACTGTTTGATTAAATGCCAAGTTGAATATTTCGAATTCTTATGCTTGATATAATGTTTTGATTCATATTTTGAGGATGATAGATGCATGATTAGGTATTGTACTTGTTGATTATATGATTATATGCTTTATTTGAGGGGGAGTGTGAAATGCATGAAAATATTTGTTTATTATTTGTTTATTTTATTTTATTTTTTTCTTTTTTCTTATATGTGTGTTTGTTTTAAAATTGAAAAATCAAATACAAAATTAGAAAACTTTAAAAAGATAAAAAGATTTTTCTCAAATTGTTAAAATTTTTCTCCAAGTTCTTAATTCAACTGTTTGCAGAGCTTTTTGCTCGGCAAACAGTACAAAATGAAAAAAAATTCACCAAGTTTTAATACAACTGTTTGCAGAGCTTTTTGCTCGGCAAACAGTACAATGTGAAAATTTTTCTCCAAGTTCTTAATTCAACTGTTTGCAGAGTTTTTGCTCGGCAAACAGTACAAAATGAAAAAAAAAATTCACAAAGTTTTAAATCCAACTGTTTGCAGAGCATTTTGCTCGGCAAACAGTACAAAATGAAAAAAAATTCACCAAGTTTTAATTACAACTGTTTGCAGAGCATTTTGCTCGGCAAACAGTACAAAATGAAAAAAAATTCACAAAGTTTTAAATCCAACTGTTTGCAGAGCTTTTGCTCGGCAAACAGTACAATTTGAAATTTTTCTTTATCAATTGACAACATTTTTGTTGTTCAATAAAAGAAAATTTCATACATTTCAAAGGAGTTGGACTGAACTGCTCATTTGCAGAGCTTTTTGCTCGGCAAACAGTACAAAATGAAAAAAAATTCACCAAGTTTTAATACAACTGTTTGCAGAGCATTTTGCTCGGCAAACAGTACAATTTGAAATTTTTCACATTGAAATTTTTCTTTATCAATTGACAACATTTTTGTTGTTCAATAAAAGAAAATTTCATACATTTCAAAGGAGTTGGACTGAACTGCTCATTTGCAGAGCTTTTTGCTCGGCAAACAGTACAAAATGAAAAAAATTTCACAAAGTTTTAATACAACTGTTTGCAGAGCTTTTTGCTCGGCAAACAGTACAAAATGAAAAAAAATTCACCAAGTTTTAATACAACTGTTTGCAGAGTTTTTTGCTCGGCAAACAGTACAAAATGAAAAAAATTTCACCAAGTTCTCAATTCAACTGTTTGCAGAGCATTTTGCTCGGCAAACAGTACAAAATGAAAAAAAATTCACAAAGTTTTAAATCCAACTGTTTGCAGAGCATTTTGCTCGGCAAACAGTACAATTTGAAATTTTTCACATTGAAATTTTTCTTTATCAATTGACAACATTTTTGTTGTTCAATAAAAGAAAATTTCATACATTTCAAAGGAGTTGGACTGAACTGCTCATTTGCAGAGCTTTTTGCTCGGCAAACAGTACAAAATGAAAAAAAATTCACCAAGTTTTAATACAACTGTTTGCAGAGTTTTTTGCTCGGCAAATGGGTTATTTGTTCATAATATCCTTCAAATCATCATTAAGCCTGGTTAACATGTTCTTATTTTTCCCAAACAAATTTCTGAATCAAAAGTGTCATTTGCAGAGCTTCTAGCTCGGCAAATGCTTGTTTTTATCAAACCAGTAAATTTTTCCACCAAGTCATTAAAACAACATAATGCAGAGCATTTTGCTCGGCAAACAGTACAAAATGAAAAAAAATTCACAAAGTTTTAAATCCAACTGTTTGCAGAGCATTTTGCTCGGCAAACAGTACAATGTGAAAATTTTTCTCCAAGTTCTTAATTCAACTGTTTGCAGAGCTTTTTGCTCGGCAAACAGTACAAAATGAAAAAAAAAATTCACCAAGTTTTAAACAACTGTTTGCAGAGCATTTTGCTCGGCAAACAGTACAAATTTTTTAAAATTTTGTCAAGACTTGAACCATCCATTTGCAGAGCTTGTGCTCGGCAAACAGTACAAAATGAAAAAAAATTCACTTAGTTTTAATACAACTGTTTGCAGAGCATTTTGCTCGGCAAACAGTACAAAGTGAAAATTTTTAACCTAAGTTTTCAAATGAACTGTTTGCAGAGCTTTTTGCTCGGCAAACAGTACAATGTGAAAATTTTTCTCCAAGTTCTTAATTCAACTGTTTGCAGAGCTTTTTGCTCGGCAAACAGTACAAAATGAAAAAAAATTCACCAAGTTTTAATACAACTGTTTGCAGAGCTTTTTGCTCGGCAAACAGTACAAAATGAAAAAAAATTCACAAAGTTTTAAATCCAACTGTTTGCAGAGCATTTTGCTCGGCAAACAGTACAATTTGAAATTTTTCACATTGAAATTTTTCTTTATCAATTGACAACATTTTTGTTGTTCAATAAAAGAAAATTTCATACATTTCAAAGGAGTTGGACTGAACTGCTCATTTGCAGAGCTTTGAGCTCTGAATTTACATATTTCAACTCCAATACAAATCAAAATTTTGCCAAAACCATTTTTTTTTTGTCCTTGTCAAACACTGGGCAAATTTTCCAAAATGTGCTATTTGCAGAGGTTTTTGCTCTGCAAATAGTACAAATTAGAATTTCAAATTTTTTTTATGTTATTTTATTGTTTTCTTATCTTTTAATACTTATGTGATCCTATATATTGTCATGTTTTGTATATATATTTGAGTGAGATGCAAGGTATCGAACGCCTTTGTGTACTACCTTGTTTTCTTATCTTTTAATACTTATGTGATCCTATATATTGTCATGTTTTGTATATATATTTGAGTGAGATGCAAGGTATCGAACGCCTTTGTGTACTACCTTGTTTTCTTATCTTTTAATACTTATGTGATCCTATATATTGTCATGTTTTGTATATATATTTGAGTGAGATGCAAGGTATCGAACGCCTTTGTGTACTACCTTGTTTTCTTATCTTTTAATACTTATGTGATCCTATATATTGTCATGTTTTGTATATATATTTGAGTGAGATGCAAGGTATCGAACGCCTTTGTGTACTACCTTGTTTTCTTATCTTTTAATACTTATGTGATCCTATATATTGTCATGTTTTGTATATATATTTGAGTGAGATGCAAGGTATCGAACGCCTTTGTGTACTACCTTGTTTTCTTATCTTTTAATACTTATGTGATCCTATATATTGTCATGTTTTGTATATATATTTGAGTGAGATGCAAGGTATCGAACGCCTTTGTGTACTACCTTGTTTTCTTATCTTTTAATACTTATGTGATCCTATATATTGTCATGTTTTGTATATATATTTGAGTGAGATGCAAGGTATCGAACGCCTTTGTGTACTACCTTGTTTTCTTATCTTTTAATACTTATGTGATCCTATATATTGTCATGTTTTGTATATATATTTGAGTGAGATGCAAGGTATCGAACGCCTTTGTGTACTACCTTGTTTTCTTATCTTTTAATACTTATGTGATCCTATATATTGTCATGTTTTGTATATATATTTGAGTGAGATGCAAGGTATCGAACGCCTTTGTGTACTACCTTGTTTTCTTATCTTTTAATACTTATGTGATCCTATATATTGTCATGTTTTGTATATATATTTGAGTGAGATGCAAGGTATCGAACGCCTTTGTGTACTACCTTGTTTTCTTATCTTTTAATACTTATGTGATCCTATATATTGTCATGTTTTGTATATATATTTGAGTGAGATGCAAGGTATCGAACGCCTTTGTGTACTACCTTGTTTTCTTATCTTTTAATACTTATGTGATCCTATATATTGTCATGTTTTGTATATATATTTGAGTGAGATGCAAGGTATCGAACGCCTTTGTGTACTACCTTGTTTTCTTATCTTTTAATACTTATGTGATCCTATATATTGTCATGTTTTGTATATATATTTGAGTGAGATGCAAGGTATCGAACGCCTTTGTGTACTACCTTGTTTTCTTATCTTTTAATACTTATGTGATCCTATATATTGTCATGTTTTGTATATATATTTGAGTGAGATGCAAGGTATCGAACGCCTTTGTGTACTACCTTGTTTTCTTATCTTTTAATACTTATGTGATCCTATATATTGTCATGTTTTGTATATATATTTGAGTGAGATGCAAGGTATCGAACGCCTTTGTGTACTACTTTGTTCTCTCATTTTTAATATATATGCAAAACATTGTCTGTGTAATAAATGTGTTTCTTAAAAGTTGGTATATTTTGTTATTTTTCTGTGTTTGAAATGTATTTTCTGGTCAATACCTTTGGTCAGTTTGTCTTAAACAGAAAAATAATAAAGTACCAAGATGGCAATGTTCAGAGAAGGAGATTCAATGAAAATGCAAGCCAATCAAGCACTACATATCCCATTTGCTTGCAAATTCCCGATCATTCCAGAGATTCTTAGCTATCATCCACTGAATAATGCTCTGACTGGAGGGGCAATTGTACCTGAAAAGTATGTCTTTGAGCTGTGGCAATCAATTGAATATGTACGAGGAAGTAAAAGGCATAACACAGCAGACTACTTTAAATTTTCTCTAGAGTCAGAAGATGAACTGTTTAATTGTCGATTCACTTTGGATGAGTTTAGAACAACAATTGGATTTCCTGTACTTGAAGAATACGAAGAACTCCCATCAGTTGAAGAAATGTTGGCTGGGGTTCATTCGTTGGGTTATGCAGGAGAGTTGACAACGATGAGAGATTTTAGAAGAAGTAATGTAGTAACTCTCTGGCATACGATGTACAATATTCTTACAACTTGCTTGATGCCATCACAGAAAGGAATTGATCTTCTAACAAAGGATTCTTTGGCAATATACTATGCAGTCACTCACAATGTGCAGTGTGACTTTGCGGCGATTATATGGAAAAAGATGATTCAAGTTGTCAAGGGAAAGGATAAACAAGACAGAAAATATATTCCCTTTATTAGATTCTTCACACTAATTATCGAAGATGTTCTTGATAATGCAGAGGAAATTCCAAAATTGGAGAACAGCTTCAAGTGTGTGATTGCGATGTATAAATCCAACTTGAGAGGCACAAGTTGTGAAACTGTAAGACCTTTTCCGATTCCACCATTCCTGATAAATCTGGTTCCTGCTCAGAGTCCTCACCTTAGGGCTTATCTCGAGTGGTTAGTCTCAGCAATGGGGTCTGAAAGCCGACAGACTCCTTCCCAAGCTGAGCATAGGTCGCCAAGTGAGGGTCCTAGTTCATCAAAAAGAAAAAGAGGGGTTAGTGATGAAGGGGCCTCTTAAACTCACCAAGCAATATAATCCCAAGCTCCTTGAAGAACAAAGAAATCACAAGATCTTGGTGCTGGTCAGAGTTATTTTGGTTAAAAGGAATACTATCTCAATCCCAAGTTTCCATGTCAAAAGAGATAATGGCAAGAGCTACAGATTTACTGAAACATAATTCAAGTTGCTGCCCGTTGATGACATTCAGTACGCTTCATTGGAAGATTTTCAAATAGGATTTGAAGTTGTGAAGAGGAAGATTAATGTGCCGTATCCAGATCAAAGTCTATACACTGCAGATATTGAACAGCTAAGTATTGGTCATATCATAGAAGAACATCCTTCGGTGTTGTCTTTTTGAATAGCAGAAAGAAGAAGATTTTCATTCGCATGGATGAACTTGCTTCTTATTCTGATGGAACTTTGGAGTTTTGTAAGAATGTGTTGTTGTGCCTGCAAGAAGACGAGCAAGATGAAAAGAAAAAGGAAGTGTTTGATAAAGCAATCTCCAAGATTAATCAAAGACTCAAGTACAGAGACAGCATTAGAATGATGAGAGAAGCAAAGAATGTTCAGAAGTCTAAGTACGTCGTACTCGAAGAGGAGGTTGCTGGATCAAATACGAGCCTGGTCATCGTCCAGGTCCACAGAACATTCCTCCAAGAAACTTTGCAGACAACATGATTGTTCCTGATGATAGACCCGAAGGAGAAAAATTGGTTCTGGCATCCAAACAAAGATAGACCGAATACAAGAGCTTAAAGAAAGACAAAGACTGGATATTTTTCACAAATCACTACTAAGGGGGAGATTGTTAGAAATATAAATGTAGTAGTTGATTTGTGTACCTTATTTTAATTTGTACTTATATTGTAAACTTGTTACAATGGAAGGGGGCATAGTGTAAATAGCTCATATGTATATAAACCCCCTCCATTATGTTAATTGTAACCTTGAAGAAAAACCCAATAATACAATCCAATCTTTCCCTGACTTCTCTCTACTCTCTCTCTACTTTCTCTCACTAGAAACCTCCATTAACACACACATTTACACACACAAAAGCTCGAATTCTATTCTTAACACAGACTCATGGAGATTCTTCTTCACGCATATCGTTGAATGTTTGGGAGGCAGTTCTGGAGGGTTGGACCAGATAAATCAAACTCATCTCCAGATTGCCTACTGCCTCTGGTTTGGACTCAGAGTGAATTTCGCTCAGATCCTATTTGATGATCTGGTAGAGCGTCTTAAGGTGAAAGGTAGAAAAGCTTTTGTTCCATATATACGCTTTCTTTCACTGATGTTTAAAAGAGCTCTTGGAGACCAGTACGATTTTGAAACTACTCACTTTTCTGTGAGTGAGTATATGAGGGATCTGACCAACCTAAGATCTCCACTAAATGAGGTAGATATTCCTCAGTCCATGCTCTCTTTTCAAAGGGAAGAAGTAGAAGTGGCTCCAGGTAGAGGTCAAGTTGGTGAAGGACCCTCTGGTGACCAAGATGTTCAGATTATAGAAGTTGTACAACCCATCAGACAAGTGGCTCCTGAAGGTCAACAACCAAATGTTGAGCCTTCTAGACGACCAAGATCAAATAGGCGTCTGATGAGAGGTGGAGTTCAGGTGAATCCAGAAAGACATCCTGGTGATGTAATGAACATTGATGGGTCTTCTATTTTTGAAGAGGAGAATGTTGAAAATATACAAGTTATTGAGCAGACAGAAGATAATGTACAGGCTGTTATACAAGAAGAGATTGAGCAGGTTGTTGAGCAGGTAGAACAAATTGTTCAGGCTGATGAACAAGTATCTGGTGAGCAAGAGGCTCTTGAGCAGGTTGTTGAGCAGGTTGTTGAGCAGGTTGTTGAGCAGGTTGTTGAGCAGGTTGTTGAGCAGGTTGTTGAGCAGGTTGTTGAGCAGGTTGTTGAGCAGGTTGTTGAGCAGGTTGTTGAGCAGGTTGTTGAGCAGGTTGTTGAGCAGGTTGTTGAGCAGGTTGTTGAGCAGGTTGTTGAGCAGGTTGTTGAGCAGGTTGTTGAGCAGGTTGTTGAGCAGGTTGTTGAGCAGGTTGTTGAGCAGGTTGTTGAGCAGGTTGTTGAGCAGGTTGTTGAGCAGGTTGTTGAGCAGGTTGTTGAGCAGGTTGTTGAGCAGGTTGTTGAGCAGGTTGTTGAGCAGGTTGTTGAGCAGGTTGTTGAGCAGGTTGTTGAGCAGGTTGTTGAGCAGGTTGTTGAGCAGGTTGTTGAGCAGGTTGTTGAGCAGGTTGTTGAGCAGGTTGTTGAGCAGGTTGTTGAGCAGGTTGTTGAGCAGGTTGTTGAGCAGGTTGTTGAGCAGGTTGTTGAGCAGGTTGTTGAGCAGGTTGTTGAGCAGGTTGTTGAGCAGGTTGTTGAGCAGGTTGTTGAGCAGGTTGTTGAGCAGGTTGTTGAGCAGGTTGTTGAGCAGGTTGTTGAGCAGGTTGTTGAGCAGGTTGTTGAGCAGGTTGTTGAGCAGGTTGTTGAGCAGGTTGTTGAGCAGGTTGTTGAGCAGGTTGTTGAGCAGGTTGTTGAGCAGGTTGTTGAGCAGGTTGTTGAGCAGGTTGTTGAGCAGGTTGTTGAGCAGGTTGTTGAGCAGGTTGTTGAGCAGGTTGTTGAGCAGGTTGTTGAGCAGGTTGTTGAGCAGGTTGTTGAGCAGGTTGTTGAGAGGAGAATGTTGAACAGGTTGTTGACAAAATGTACAAGTTGTTGAGCAGACAGAGGATATTGTACAGGCTGTTGTACAAGAAGAAAATGTGGCTCAGATTGTTGAGCAGGTTGTTGAGCAGGTAGAACAAATTGTTCAGGCTGATGAACAAGTATCTGGTGAGCAAAAGGCTCGAATCGATTTGAATGTTGAAGCAAGTGAACAGGCTGGTGATACAACTGTTGGTGAAATGTTTTGGGATGAGGCTGATTCTCCCATGTCAGAAGATCAGAATTTTGATGTCAATATGAACTTTCTGGGTGAGGATGTTGTACAAGTTGAAAGCCTACCAGAAATGCCACCACCTCCACCAGAAACAAATATGCCGCCACCAGAATCAGAAATGCCACCACCCCCACCAGACTCAAACATACCACCACCACCACCACCTTCAATTCCAGAAAATACTCAATACTTCACTCCTCCAACCATTCAAACTTCACAATCTCAACCTCCACCACTTGAAACTCCAGTTAACTTATCTGAACCTCGTGCACTGGACTCAACAATTGTAACATTTGAAGTTGTAACTGAAGAGGTCTGGGCACAAGTACCTCTCATGACCAGATTGACTTCCAATCTTGAACCTCCCAGTGGTCTCTCCACTTCGTCTTCAGCCGAGGTCCAAGGCCTTTTAAGTAAGGTGGCGGACCTGGAGAGATCACTCCAGTCATCATCCCAGGTTGTTTCTGATTTTAAATCTTTATTATCGAACAATCTAGCATCTGAAATGAATATATTTGCTAGAAATGAAAAGCTTGTTTTTGAGAAGCTGGATGAGCTGGTACTGGCCACTAATAACAACACTGAAAACATCAAAGTGGCAGTCCAGGGATTGGAGACGGGCTGGTGAATGCTGTTCAGACTGCAGTGAAAGGTGAACTTGTTCAACCACTGACAGGTCTGAAGGATGAGGTTCAGAAGTTGGTTACAAGGGTTAGTTCATTGGAAAGCAGGCCCACACTTGATCAGGCTGCTGTTGTTAGCACGATTAGTGATGAATGTGCAAAGAAGTTCAGACTTAGTATGTTGAAAGAAATATCTGAAGAAATTTCTGAGTCTGTTCTTCGAACTATTCAAGATGGGCTGTTACCCCAAGTGGAGAAGTTGATAGAAAAAGAATTGCCAAAGCACTTGCCTCAAGAAGTTGAAAATGTTAAAAAGGAAGTGCAGGCACTCAGAAAGAATGTGAATGATACAACTCCAGTAACTGGAAGAACTTTTGGTGCACTGGACAGACACATGCTAGAACAATTATGGAATGATCTCAAGTCCAGAACTGGTGATCATTCCAAGGGGGAAAAGTCGTCTGGTGTCCAAGAAGGGTTGATTAGAAAGAAGAAGGAAGTTGTTGCCAGTGCTGTTGAAAGGGCCTTTGCTACTGAAAGCATTGTGCAACAAAAACAAGTGACTGGTACTGATGCCAGTGCACGATTAGCACAGAGAGCATTTGGCACTGAAGCCACTATGCTGACTGAAGAAGCTGCTGGTACTGAAGCCAGTGAGCCCCAGTTTGAATCTTTCCCAGATATACCAACTACTCTGAAGTCTGTTAAAGGAAAAGAACAAATGGTATCTGGTGAAGAAGAGAAAACTGTTGAAGAATCATCAGAGTTTCCTACTGCTGATGATGAAACCTCTAAGAAACTTGAACAAGAATGCATAATGATAGAGATCTTTAAGAGAAATCAAAAAGATGAACTGCTGGCCCATCAAAGGGAGATGGCAACTATGGGGACTCTGGATTCTTATAATGCTGGCAGGTTGGGCATAAACATTGATGTGTACAAAAAGATGAAGGAAGACCCCAGAGTTCATCAATGTCTGAATGCATTGAATGATGTTCATGTACGCTCCTTTTACGCTGAAGAAGAACAAATTTATGATTCAATAATTTATAGTGTTAGTGTACCAGAACTTATCAGGCAGAGAAAGGAGGAACTGGTGAACCTCCAGAAGAAGATAAGGAAAAATGCTGGTGCTCTGGAGTTAGAGTACAGGAAGAAATTGACTGGCTTACCTAAGCTTACTGCCAAACAGCTCAAAGCAATTAAAGATGCAGATGTGAGCACATTCATTCCCCTGGACACTTCTCTGAAAATCAATCGTCAACAACTCCAGTCTGCTGTAGAACAACAGAGAGTGTCAAAGGAAACTGAAGCAATGATCCAGACAGCCAAATGGAAAGACAAGTATAATGAAATGTTGAATTTCAGGGCTGATGCTAGAAGGATCACTGGTGCAGAGATTAAGCTTGCTGATAATCATGAAGGTATGTCAAAGTTTGAAATAAAGTTGACCAGGGAAGGTAACTTTACTGATGAAAGAAAGAGTACTTCAGTCCAGGCGTTTGGATGGACTGAACTGAAGGAGATTGCCTTAACGTTCAGGGGGAAGACAGATTTGTCGACTGAAGTTAAAGCATTTCTGAAGAGGGTTGAGAAGGTATGGAGAAGAAAGCAACAGATGGAAGTTGCAATAGGCATGAAATCACCAGAATCAGTACCATCTTCTCCATCACCAAAGAGAAAGGCTTCTGAAGATGCTCCAGGACAGACATCGAAGAGAAGGGCCTGACTCTTATATCATTTACTTATTGTAATTTATCGTTTGATAAAAATTGTAACTATTTATCAGTTGATGTATGTAATATTAGTTGCAGTTTTTAATTCATAAAAGTAAATGATAAGATTTAGTCTAAGTTAGTGTTAGAAATATAAATGTAGTAGTTGATTTGTATCTTTTGTACTTACATTGTAAATGTTTAAGTATGGAAGGGGGCATATTGTAATATGTGTATAGGTATATAAACCCCCCTCCATAATGCAAAATGTAACCTTTCACCTCATAATGCAAACTAATCTTTCCCTGCAACTCACACTTTCTTTCTCTAACTTCTCTCACTAAAACCACCATTGTTAAACACATAAACACACACATAAGCTCGATTTCTATTCATAACATTTGGTATGGCTGAACGAAGAAGACAAACAGTAACCGACTATTTTGTCACGTAGTGATTACTCGTGTTTGCAGAGGTCGTTGGCTTGGTTTGATCTTACTTGTTTTTTTTTTTTTTTTTTTTTTTTTTTTTTTTTTTTTTTTTTTTTTTTTTTTTTTTTTTTTTTTTTTTTTTTTTTTTTTTTTTTTTTTTTTTTTTTTTTTTTTTTTTTTTTTTTTTTTTTTTTTTTTTTTTTTTTTTTTTTTTTTTTTTTTTTTTTTTTTTTTTTTTTTTTTTTTTTTTTTTTTTTTTTTTTTTTTTTTTTTTTTTTTTTTTTTTTTTTTTTTTTTTTTTTTTTTTTTTTTTTTTTTTTTTTTTTTTTTTTTTTTTTTTTTTTTTTTTTTTTTTTTTTTTTTTTTTTTTTTTTTTTTTTTTTTTTTTTTTTTTTTTTTTTTTTTTTTTTTTTTTTTTTTTTTTTTTTTTTTTTTTTTTTTTTTTTTTTTTTTTTTTTTTTTTTTTTTTTTTTTTTTTTTTTTTTTTTTTTTTTTTTTTTTTTTTTTTTTTTTTTTTTTTTTTTTTTTTTTTTTTTTTTTTTTTTTTTTTTTTTTTTTTTTTTTTTTTTTTTTTTTTTTTTTTTTTTTTTTTTTTTTTTTTTTTTTTTTTTTTTTTTTTTTTTTTTTTTTTTTTTTTTTTTTTTTTTTTTTTTTTTTTTTTTTTTTTTTTTTTTTTTTTTTTTTTTTTTTTTTTTTTTTTTTTTTTTTTTTTTTTTTTTTTTTTTTTTTTTTTTTTTTTTTTTTTTTTTTTTTTTTTTTTTTTTTTTTTTTTTTTTTTTTTTTTTTTTTTTTTTTTTTTTTTTTTTTTTTTTTTTTTTTTTTTTTTTTTTTTTTTTTTTTTTTTTTTTTTTTTTTTTTTTTTTTTTTTTTTTTTTTTTTTTTTTTTTTTTTTTTTTTTTTTTTTTTTTTTTTTTTTTTTTTTTTTTTTTTTTTTTTTTTTTTTTTTTTTTTTTTTTTTTTTTTTTTTTTTTTTTTTTTTTTTTTTTTTTTTTTTTTTTTTTTTTTTTTTTTTTTTTTTTTTTTTTTTTTTTTTTTTTTTTTTTTTTTTTTTTTTTTTTTTTTTTTTTTTTTTTTTTTTTTTTTTTTTTTTTTTTTTTTTTTTTTTTTTTTTTTTTTTTTTTTTTTTTTTTTTTTTTTTTTTTTTTTTTTTTTTTTTTTTTTTTTTTTTTTTTTTTTTTTTTTTTTTTTTTTTTTTTTTTTTTTTTTTTTTTTTTTTTTTTTTTTTTTTTTTTTTTTTTTTTTTTTTTTTTTTTTTTTTTTTTTTTTTTTTTTTTTTTTTTTTTTTTTTTTTTTTTTTTTTTTTTTTTTTTTTTTTTTTTTTTTTTTTTTTTTTTTTTTTTTTTTTTTTTTTTTTTTTTTTTTTTTTTTTTTTTTTTTTTTTTTTTTTTTTTTTTTTTTTTTTTTTTTTTTTTTTTTTTTTTTTTTTTTTTTTTTTTTTTTTTTTTTTTTTTTTTTTTTTTTTTTTTTTTTTTTTTTTTTTTTTTTTTTTTTTTTTTTTTTTTTTTTTTTTTTTTTTTTTTTTTTTTTTTTTTTTTTTTTTTTTTTTTTTTTTTTTTTTTTTTTTTTTTTTTTTTTTTTTTTTTTTTTTTTTTTTTTTTTTTTTTTTTTTTTTTTTTTTTTTTTTTTTTTTTTTTTTTTTTTTTTTTTTTTTTTTTTTTTTTTTTTTTTTTTTTTTTTTTTTTTTTTTTTTTTTTTTTTTTTTTTTTTTTTTTTTTTTTTTTTTTTTTTTTTTTTTTTTTTTTTTTTTTTTTTTTTTTTTTTTTTTTTTTTTTTTTTTTTTTTTTTTTTTTTTTTTTTTTTTTTTTTTTTTTTTTTTTTTTTTTTTTTTTTTTTTTTTTTTTTTTTTTTTTTTTTTTTTTTTTTTTTTTTTTTTTTTTTTTTTTTTTTTTTTTTTTTTTTTTTTTTTTTTTTTTTTTTTTTTTTTTTTTTTTTTTTTTTTTTTTTTTTTTTTTTTTTTTTTTTTTTTTTTTTTTTTTTTTTTTTTTTTTTTTTTTTTTTTTTTTTTTTTTTTTTTTTTTTTTTTTTTTTTTTTTTTTTTTTTTTTTTTTTTTTTTTTTTTTTTTTTTTTTTTTTTTTTTTTTTTTTTTTTTTTTTTTTTTTTTTTTTTTTTTTTTTTTTTTTTTTTTTTTTTTTTTTTTTTTTTTTTTTTTTTTTTTTTTTTTTTTTTTTTTTGGAATTTATTTGAAATGGCTTTAAGGGAAGCTTTAGCACTTGGTTCTGAAGGAAGACCTCCTGTCTTGTTTAGAGGTTCTTATCCTCAATGGAAGAAAAGGTTTCTGAACTGGATAGACAGACAGAAGAATGGAAAACTTTTGAGGAAATCATACAAAGATGGTCCTGAAATTCCAAAGAACCCTGTTAATGGAGAAGCTTTACCTGAAGAGAGTTGGAATGCAGAACAGAAAAATAGAGTTGAGGCTGATCAAAGTGCAATTGCCTATCTTTACCAAGCACTTCCTGATGACATTTATTGCAATGTGGACTCCTATGAAACAGGAAAAGACATATGGGATGAAGTGGAGAAGCAGATGGAAGGATCTGATGTATCAAACACCATCAGGTTGTCGACTGTTCTGAACATGTATGAAACATTCAAACAACAAAAAGGTGAACCATTGAATGAGGTATACATCAGATTCTGCAATGTCATCAATGAGCTTAGAAAGAATGATGTGAAGAGAACCAATATGGAACTGAACATCAAATTCATCAAAAATCTGGAAGAGGAATGGCAAGTGTATGGAACCCAACTCAACCAATAATCAGACTTTGGGAAACTCACCATTCACACCTTGTATGAAAAATTGAAGCTGAATGTTGAGGATGTTCAGAGGATCCAAAAGAAGAAAGAAGAAAGTTCTCATTCTGATCCATTAGCCTTAGTAGCTGAGAAGAAGACTTCAAAAGTGTCAAGACAAAGCTTTGTTGAGTATGACACTGATTCTGATTCAAGTGAAATGGGTGATTGTGATCTTGATGAGAAACAAAAAGAGATGTACAAAGAACTCGCTTATTTCACAAAGGCTTTCAAGAAGAAATTCTTCGAGAAGAAACCACCAAATAATCAGCTTAGGACTTCATCAGTCTCTTCGTATGCTAAAAATGCGAATGCTCCTAAGTTTGATCAGAAGAAAGATTTTGTTGGTGGTGAGAAGAAGTATGACAATTAGAAGAAGTTTGAGAAGAAGGTCATGGAGAAAAGGAATGAAGACAAGAAATGCTACAACTGTGGTCTTACTGGACATTTTGCCATCAATTGCACTAAACCTCGACAGAAGAACTCCGAGTACTATAAGTACAAACTTTTGCTAGCAAGACAAGAGGAAAGTGGAATTGCTCTGCTCGCTGAAGATGACAAGTGGTTACATCTTTCTGATGAGGAAACAGACGAACTTGCAGCAAATGTGTGCTTCATGACGAAGATCAAGAAATCAAAGGAGTTGGATGATGTTGAGGAAAGTTCTTCAGAGGATGATCAGGTGCTAACTCTTCCCAAATCAGTGTTAAAACACTATATGGATATGAGTGAAACAGCAAGAAAAGATTGCAGGGAGTTGAGTAAAAGGAATTTAAAATTAAAGAAAGATTTGGAAGACAAAGAAAAGATTTTCAAAGTAAATTTGATTTGCTTCAAAAGGAATTTGAGAATTTGAAATCTGAAAAAGCAGCAGTCACTTTTACTCCCAACTCTAAACTGCATCTTTAACAACAAGAACTAGAGACCAAAGTTCTTGAACTGAGCAAGACCGTCAGACAACTTCAAATCGAAAAGACCAATGAGATGTTTCGAGCAAATGCATTGGCTGAGGACATTGAGTCTTTAAATGTGAAATTGAAAGAATCTATCCCTGATTTGACGGAATTTGAAAACAAAATTTCTGACCTGAAATATGAGTATTGTATAAAAGATTCTCTTAAACAAAAACTTGATAAAGAAAATGATGAGCTTAAAGCTAAAATCAAGTCTTATCAAGACAAGTTGTATAAGATTAATCGATCATATCAACAAATATTTTTGAATAGGCCAAGAAATTCGAAAACTTTATTCACTTCAGGGTTAGGTTATGTCAATCCAAATCATTTGCTCGAAGCACAAGAAGAAGTCCCATCATTATATAAGGAATCTTATTTGAGATGTGGGATGACTGACCAGTGAATGATAGTGATTTTGAGGCTGATGATTTTCTAAAGAAGGGTGCAAAAGTCTATTTTAACTATGAGTTAATGGATGAGTCATATGATTTTTTCAGTCACCCTGCACATAAAATTGAAAAAGAAAATCATGAGGCTGTAATTCCTGAAATTCTTGAGTGTTTTAAAGAAAAACCTTTAGAAGAAACTATTCCAATTCCAAAAGCTGAAAACTTGAGACCTTATGTTCCACAAAAAGTTTTGGAAAAGGTAATAGAGGATCTGCAAAAGTCTCTTGATGAAAAGCAATCTTTGATAGACAATCTGAAGACTCAAAATCACTTTATCATTGACCAACCCAAGGTAGATTCCAAAGTTTGTGATCCATCTGGATGTTCTGTGATTTCTATGTGTGAAATTGTAAATGCTTCTGTGCAAACTGAAAAAGAATCACAGATCTTTGATATGTGCAAACTTGATTTTGACCGAAAGTTTTCTGAATCATTTGAAAAAATCAATAAGAAGATTTTATCTATGAAAAAGAAAACCAATGTGTTTAAAGAGAATCATCCAATCCATGTTCAAAATGTGAATGTAGACATCAAGAAAGTTGTTCATGTGTCTGTTCAAACTGATGGTGATTTAGATGATGTTCATGATGTTGATGATTATTTCTTCCCGATTGCTTCTGAAATTGAGACTTTTACCAAGTTTTCTGAGGGAACTCAATCATACTTGAATGAAATTGATGCTTTCAAACAAAAGTTTGAAAAAGAAAGAGAACAGAGGCTAAATGTGCTAAAGGAACTTAATGATCTAAAAGTTGAATTCCAATTTCAGAAAATAGCACTTCAATTTTTTAAAGAAAAAGAAAAAGCATCAATTCCATTCAAGAGAAGTCCTTGTCCAACTAAGATAAGTGAAGCAAGTGTGAAATTGGAAACGGATGATCTCTCAACATATTTGGAAGGAAATTATGATTTTTCTCCTGACTTTGAAAAACATTTTGTTCAAAAAGAGGAAAAACATGGATTTTTTCTAAAGAAGATTCCAAAGTCACACTCTTCACAAACTTCACCAATCAATAAGTTCCAAAGACCAAAGACCACCCAACAATCAAAGACCAACCCATCTCTCAAGACTGATTCAAAACCAAAGATCAAACCATCACCAAAGAATGTTTCAAAACCAAAGTTCAATCATCACCTAAGACTGATTCAAAACCAAAGATCAAACCATCACCAAAGAATGTTTCAAAACCAAAGTTCAATCAATCACCTAAGACAGATTCAAAGACTTCTAGGCAACCAAAGATGTACAAGGTCAAATCTGAACCTCAGTCACAAAAAGAAGTCAAAACAAGCAGTGATCCGAAGATTATTAAGAATGAAACTTTCTCATTAGGTAACAAACAACCTCAGCAGGTTAGGTATTCTAGTTTCCCTAGGTATTCTCAGAAGAATCCTAAGTGCACTTTACAGAGGGTTAGAGATACTTTTACAGGCATGACTAAATACAAAGACCAGTATGGTTGGTTGTCACCTAATAACATAAAGAAAGTAAATAAGACCACAGAACCCATCAAGAAAAAACCTGTTAAGAATGGAAATAAAAAATTGTTTGCTGACTCAAAGACTATTCGTGTTTCAGGTGACTTGTGCTTAACTAGTTGCAGTAGATGGATTCCTAAGGATAGATTTTTGCATGCTTCTAGTAAAGTCAAGCTTGATGGGAATTCAACAAATGTCAAACAAGTGTGGATTGTCCGTAGATCAAACACATTAGATAATTCTAATACATCTAGGATTAGTCCCGCTTGTATCAAAACTTGTGTATAAACAATTACATTTCTGTGCTTGTAATTTGTATTTGTGTTTTGAACAATTATGTGTGTTTGTTTGTTATTTGAATAAAAAGTTTCTTTGTGTGTCATTTTGCTTGATGTTTATTTTTAATGTGTACTTGCATGTTATTCCTCTAACCTGCAAGGACCCAATCCAAAAGGGTACCTAAAACCATATTCTTTGTTCTTGCAGGAATACCTCATTTGTGTATGGTATGTGGACTCGGGATGTTCACGTCATATGACTGGAAACAAGTCCATTCTTTCGAACTTTGTTGAAAAGTTTATGGGAACCGTCAGATTCGGAAATGATCATATTGCTCCTATTCTCGGTTATGGAGACATTGTTAAAAATGGTGTCACTATAAAGAGAGTTTCCTATGTTGAAGGATTAGGACACAATCTTTTCAGTGTTGGACAATTTTGTGACAATGATCTTCAAGTATTATTCAGGAGATATGAATGCAAAGTGCAGACTGAAGATGGTGTGGATATTCTTACTGGAACAAGAGACAATAATTTGTTCACTATATCTCAACAACATTCCATCTAATTCTTCAGAGATTTGTCTTCTTTCAAAAGCAACTGCACAAAACTCTTGGTTATGGCATCGCTGTCAGGGTATTACTCATCAATTTTCCGCTGTCAGGACACCTCAACAGAATGGAGTTGTTGAATGTCGAAATCGAACTCTTGTTGAAGCAGCTAGAACAATGCTTGCTTATTCTAAGTTGCCTCCGAATCTATGGGCTGAAGCTGTTGCTACTGCCTGCTTCACTCAAAATAGATCAATCATGAACAAGAGGTTTGAAAAAACTCCTTATGAGGTGATAAACAAACGGAAGCCCAATGTGAACTTCTTGTACATTTTTGGATGTGTATGTTATGTTCTCAATGATCGAGATAATCTGGGAAAGTTTGAACCAAAAGGCGATGAGGCATATTTCATCGGTTATTCGAGAGAATCGATAGCATATCGAATATATAACCGAAGAACCAAGATAATTGAAGAGAGTATGAATGTTAGATTTGATGAACTCTCGGGAATGGTTCTTGAACAACACAGTTCAAGACCCGAACTTCAAAGTCCACAAGCTTCCGCAACAAAGACTGCTTCAAATGTCAAATCATCATTCTCTACTCCAACAATACAAGATTTGGATATCTTGTTTGAAGAATTTTTCCAAGTTCCAAAGAAAGTTCCTGAATCTGAAGTAAATGCCAATGAACCATCCAGTTCAAATTCAAAACAGATGGATCCCAATGAGTCTTCACCATCATAATCATCAGATGTTAATTCATCATCTGATTCTCCTCCACCTACCGATATTTCAGAGTTGCATACTCAACCTCATAATATCTCTCAAGTGACAAATCCATCAACCAATCCTGAAGATTATGATCACGATGACTTTGTTGAACCAATTGCAACTTCGTTTGAACAATTATCAGAACAACATTCTCCTGCTTTTATTGATTCTGAAGAATCTGGTGATCCAATTGATCCAATTCCTCATACAACCAGATGGACAAGAGCTCATCCAATTTCTCAAGTCATTGGTAATCCAACAACTGGAGTTCAGACAAGATCCGCATCCGCGAATGAAGGTCTGTTTGTGAATTTTCTGAGTATAGTTGAACCAAAGACAGTGAATGAAGCTCTAAGTTGTCCAGATTGGGTGACAGCAATGCAAGAAGAACTTAATCAGTTCGAACGTCTTGAGGTGTGGAAATTGGTTCCCAATCCTTACAAGAACAAGGAGCCAATTAAGACCAAATGGATCTTCAAGAACAAAAAGGATGAAACTGGAGTTGTTGTACGTAACAAAACACGATTGGTTGCGAAGGGATACTGCCAACAAGATGGCATTGACTACGATGAGACATTCGCACCAGTGGCACGAATTGAGGCTATTCGGATGTTTCTTGCTTATGCTGCCTACAAGAATTTCACAGTCTACCAAATGGATGTCAAAACTGCCTTCTTGAATGGAATTCTCAAAGAAGAAGTGTATGTTGAACAACCAGAAGGTTTTGTGAATTCCAAACATCTGGACTATGTTTACAGGTTAGATAAGGCTTTATATGGTCTGAAACAAGCGCCTCGTGCATGGTATGATGCTCTATCCTCTTATCTTGTGAAATCTGGTTTTAGCAAAGGTTCGATTGACACTACCTTGTTTATCAAACGACAAGGGAGTGACATCATTCTAATCCAGATTTATGTTGACGACATAATTTTCGGGTCAACTAACCCTAAATACTGCAAGAATTTTTCAGCCTTAATGATCAAGAAATTTGAAATGAGCATGATGGGTGAATTAAACTTTTTCCTTGGTCTTTAAGTAAAACAGTTGTCAAATGGTACTTTTATCTGTCAATCTAAGTACATTCTTGACATGTTGAAAAAGTTTGATATGATAGATTGTCAAACAATTGGGACACCCATGGAAGCTCGAACAAAGATTAATGCTGACATAAATGGAAAATCTTTTGATCAAAAGAAATATCGCAGTATGATAGGGTCACTCATGTATTTGACTGCAAGTCACCCGGATATTATGTTCGCCACATGCATGTGTGCCAGGTACCAGGCCAATCCCAAGGAAAGTCATTTCCAGGCCGTTAAACGGATCTTCCGATACCTGAAAGGCACAGTGAACCTTGGTCTCTAGTATCCAAGGGATACCGGGTTTCAGTTAATTGCATACTCGGATGCTGACCATGCAGGTTGCAAGCTTGATCGACAGAGCACTTCTGGGAGTGTACAATTTCTAGGAGATAGATTGGTCAGTTGGTCTTCAAAGAAACAGAATTGTGTATCCACATCTACTGCAGAAGCTGAATACGTTGCTGCAGCAAGCTGTTGTTCACAAGTTCTTTGGATGAAGACTCAGTTGACTGATTATGGATTCCAATTCAACAGAATTCCCATTTATTGTGACTCAAAGAGTGTTATTGCTATTTCTTGCAATCCTGTACAGCACACAAAGACCAAGCACATAGATGTTCGGTACCATTTTCTTAAAGATCATGTCGAGAAAGGTAACATCGAACTCTATTTTGTCCCAACAGACTACCAACTTGCTGACCTTTTCACCAAACCTCTGGATGAACAAAGGTTCAATTTTCTTAAAACCAAGTTGGGGATGCTAAATTTACAAACTTAAATGATTTCATGCCATGTATTCTATGTTCATTTTCTGTTTCAAACATTGATGTGTTTTACTTGTTACTACATGCAATGTTTGAGGGGGAGAAAAAGGGTAGAATGCATGATTTTAGGGGGAGTTTGTAAATTTATTGTCTTGGTACATGCTTTATTTGAGGGGGAGTGTGCAAATGCATGTAAATTTTTGTGTAATTTTCTAGTATGTATAATTTTTTTTAAGTTTTTTTATTTTTGATGTTGTTATGTGTGTTTGTTTTAAAATTGAAAAACCAAATACAAAATTAGAAAACTTTAAAAAGATAAAAAGATTTTTTTTAAGTTGTTATTTTTTTTTGTTGTTTTAGTAAGTGTTTTATTTTATTTTTTATTTTATTTTTTTTATTTTCTTTTAGTTTTATTTTGTTTTATTTCTGTTTGTTTGTTTTTGTGGAAAATCTGTTTAAGCCCAAAACCCATAACAAGCCCAAAATCATGTCAACCCAAACTGAAATGTTAAGCCCAAGACCAGTATGAGATCCGGGTTGACACGCGGGTCAAACCCAGACCCGCGACCCGAATTTGAAATTTAAAAGAAAAATGGGCGGTCCATTTTGTTCCTTCCAAATTTAAATCAAATTTTTTTTCTCTCAAACCGATCAAAATTTCTTTAAAACAATCAACATTTTTTTAAAAGGATTCGAAGTGAGTTGGTATTAGTGATTGTTTTGTGCTTAGAATCGTCTATTCTCTTCGATCATTTCATTAGTTTTGAGGTAAGATTTATTGTTTTCTTTGTGCACTTCAACTGTTTGATTAAATGTCTGAATGAAATGCCTTGATTGTTTTGATCGATTTGATATTTTGATCCGTATTTTGATGATGTTAGATGCATGATTAGGATTCATACTTGTTGTTTTTGTGAATTTTATGTCTTAATATGCATGGGTTTTGAACCTTTCTAGATTCAAATGATTATGGGCTGGGTAACAATGAGTATTTGAAGAAAAGTGCCATTTGCAGAGCATTTAGCTCGGCAAATGCGCAATTTGTTCATGTTAATCATCAAATCTTCATATATTATGGTAAAACAAGTTCATATTATTCTCAAACAAGTTTTTGGATCAAAAGGGTCATTTGCAGAGCATTTTGCTCTGCAAATACTTGTTTTTACCAAATCAAGAAAATTTTCACCAAGTCCATTAAAACAACTTGATGCAGAGCATTTTGCTCGGCATTCAAGGCTTTTGGTTTTCAAAATGAATCTAAGTTTAAAAATATCATGTTTGCAGAGCTTTGAGCTCGGCAAACAAGCCTTTGTGTACTACCTTGTTTTCTTATCTTTTAATACTTATGTGATCCTATATATTGTCATGTTTTGTATATATATTTGGGTGAGATGCAAGGTATCGAACGCCTTTGTGTACTACTTTGTTTTCTTATCTTTTAATACTTATGTGATCCTATATATTGTCATGTTTTGTATATATATTTGGGTGAGATGCAAGGTATCGAACGCCTTTGTGTACTACCTTGTTTTCTTATCTTTTAATACTTATGTGATCCTATATATTGTCATGTTTTGTATATATATTTGGGTGAGATGCAAGGTATCGAACGCCTTTGTGTACTACCTTGTTTTCTTATCTTTTAATACTTATGTGATCCAATATATTGTCATGTTTTGTATATATATTTGGGTGAGATGCAAGGTATCGAACGCCTTTGTGTACTACTTTGTTTTCTTATCTTTTAATACTTATGTGATCCTATATATTGTCATGTTTTGTATATATATTTGGGTGAGATGCAAGGTATCGAACGCCTTTGTGTACTACTTTGTTTTCTTATCTTTTAATACTTATGTGATCCTATATATTGTCATGTTTTGTATATATATTTGGGTGAGATGCAAGGTATCGAACGCCTTTGTGTACTACTTTGTTTTCTTATCTTTTAATACTTATGTGATCCTATATATTGTCATGTTTTGTATATATATTTGGGTGAGATGCAAGGTATCGAACGCCTTTGTGTACTGCCTTGTTTTCTTATCTTTTAATACTTATGTGATCCTATATATTGTCATGTTTTGTATATATATTTGGGTGAGATGCAAGGTATCGAACGCCTTTGTGTACTACCTTGTTTTCTTATCTTTTAATACTTATGTGATCCAATATATTGTCATGTTTTGTATATATATTTGGGTGAGATGCAAGGTATCGAACGCCTTTGTGTACTACTTTGTTTTCTTATCTTTTAATACTTATGTGATCCTATATATTGTCATGTTTTGTATATATATTTGGGTGAGATGCAAGGTATCGAACGCCTTTGTGTACTACCTTGTTTTCTTATCTTTTAATACTTATGTGATCCAATATATTGTCATGTTTTGTATATATATTTGGGTGAGATGCAAGGTATCGAACGCCTTTGTGTACTGCCTTGTTTTCTTATCTTTTAATACTTATGTGATCCTATATATTGTCATGTTTTGTATATATATTTGGGTGAGATGCAAGGTATCGAACGCCTTTGTGTACTGCCTTGTTTTCTTATCTTTTAATACTTATGTGATCCTATATATTGTCATGTTTTGTATATATATTTGGGTGAGATGCAAGGTATCGAACGCCTTTGTGTACTACCTTGTTTTCTTATCTTTTAATACTTATGTGATCCTATATATTGTCATGTTTTGTATATATATTTGGGTGAGATGCAAGGTATCGAACGCCTTTGTGTACTACCTTGTTTTCTTATCTTTTAATACTTATGTGATCCTATATATTGTCATGTTTTGTATATATATTTGGGTGAGATGCAAGGTATCGAACGCCTTTGTGTACTACTTTGTTTTCTCATTTCTAATATATATGCAAAACATTGTCTATGAGTAATAAATGTGTTTCTTAAATGTTGGTATGTGTTATTATTTTTCTGTGATTAATTTGTATTTTCTGGTCAAAACTTTAGTCAGTTTGTCTTAACAGAAAAATAATAAATTATCAAGATGGCTATGTTTAAAGAAGGAGATTCAATGAAGATGCAAGGTATCGAACGCCTTTGTGTACTACTTTGTTTTCTCATTTCTAATATATATGCAAAACATTGTCTATGAGTAATAAATGTGTTTCTTAAATGTTGGTATGTGTTATTATTTTTCTGTGATTAAATTGTATTTTCTGGTCAAAACTTTGGTCAGTTTGTCTTAACAGAAAAATAATAAATTATCAAGATGGCTATGTTTAAAGAAGGAGATTCAATGAAGATGCAAGCCAATCAAGCACTTCATATACCATTTGCTTGCAAATTCCCAATCATTACGAAGATTTTGAGCCATCATCCATTGAATAATGCTTTGACTGGAGGTGCAATTGTTCCCGAGAAGTATGTCTTTGAGTTATGGGAATCAATTGAATATGTAAAAGGAAGTAAGAGGCATGGGACAGCAGACTACTTCAAGTTTTCTCTTCAGTCAGAAGATGAAATCTTCAATTGTAAATTCAATCTGGCTGAGTTCAGAACTATCATTGGTTTTCCTGAACTTGAATAATACGAAGAACTTCCAACAGTTGAAGAAATGTTGGCTGGAGTTCATTCATTGGGTTATGAAGGAGAGTTGGCAACGATGAGAGATTTTAGAAGAATGAATGTAGCAACTCTCTGGCATACAATGTACAATGTCCTAACCACCTGTTTGATGCCGTCACAGAAAGGAATTGATCTCATGACAAAACATTCCTTATCCATGTACTATGCAGTCACTCACAATGTGCAGTGTGACTTTGCAAAGATAATATGGGACAAAATGATACAAGTTGTCAAGGGAAAGAATGCACAAGAAAGAAAATACATTCCCTTTATTAGATTCTTCACTCTGATTATCGAAGACGTTCTTGATAATGCAGAAGAAATTCCAAAATTGGAAGACAGCTTTAAGTGTGTAATTGCCATGTATAAATCCAACTTGAGAGGCACAGGAAGTGAAACTGCAAGACCTTTTCCGATTCCACCATTCCTAATTAATCTGGTTCCTGCTCAGAGTCCTCATCTTAGGGCTTATCTCGAGTGGTTAGTCTCAGCAATGGGGTCTGAAAGCCGACAGACTCCTACCCAAGCTGAGCATAGGTCGCCAAGTGAGGGTCCTAGGTTAACAAAAAGAAAAAGAGGGGATAGTGGTTAAGGGACTTCTGGGCAGAGGAAAAGAAAATCGAAAAGAGTTATGTTTGAACAAGATGTTGTAACACCTGAACCTGTTTCTTCACCAGTTTCTCAAACTACACCAAATATTACTTCACAAACCTCGCCATCAAATCAATCAACACAATCTACACCAACAGTTCACTTTTCGCAATCTTCACCTTCACAATCTACACTATACCATCCGTTGTTTCGCCAAATCCACCAACTTTAACACCACCTCGCTTATCACCTGTACTTAATCCAACACCGCTTGCTTCAGTAGTACCTAATGAACCAACTCCACCACCAGGTAGAAGACTTAAAATGGCTGCTCGAAGGTCACCAAAGAAATCAAAGAAGAAGAAATCCAAAGGAAAGCATAAGTCTGTTGGATCTGAACATATTGGTGCCTCGGCAGAGTTGGGTGTTGAGCAAGCAACACGAATTGTTGAGAATGTTGTATCTGAATTGCAATCTGAGAATGTTAGCACTGGAGATGATGTTGTGCTGGAGGAACAAGGCGAATTGAGGGAGGAGTTGAAAATGTAAGAGAGGATGTGCGGTCAGGGTTAGGAAAAGGGCATAAAGAAAACGTTGGCCCTCCGATAGTTCAAACCACAGAGTCTAGCCGGGTTATTTACCCTAGGGTAGAAGTCGGGAACTGCCCATTCTCGCTTGCACCAAACTCTCCTAGCCATTCTGACTCCTCACAACAAGAGTTAGTCTCACAAATGCACGGGGATCAGCCACGCTCACCACACTCTCCTCATTTGGAGGATGAGAGTGTTGAAATAAGAGAGGACCAGCCCCACCTCTCGCCTTCATTTCGTGCACAAGAGTCTAGATCTTCTAGGTACACGGATTCACTAGCTCAGTTGAGTACTGATGCTGGAACAAGGCGGAATTGAGGGAGGAGTTGAAAATGTAAGAGAGGATGTGCGGTCAGGGTTAGGACAAGGGCATAAAGAAAACGTTGGCCCTCCGATAGTTCAAACCACAGAGTCTAGCCGGGTTATTTACCCTAGGGTAGAAGTCGGGAACTGCCCATTCTCGCTTGCACCAAACTCTCCTAGCCATTCTGACTCCTCACAACAAGAGTTAGTCTCACAAATGCACGGGGATCAGCCACGCTCACCACACTCTCCTCATTTGGAGGATGAGAGTGTTGAAATAAGAGAGGACCAGCCCCACCTCTCGCCTTCATTTCGTGCACAAGAGTCTAGATCTTCTAGGTACACGGATTCACTAGCTCAGTTGAGTACTGATGCTGGAACAAGCGGAGGGGGACCCACTTTGTGTGACCCTCAAGGACAGCTTGGAAATCCTGCCTTAGCTAACATCACGCCAGCTTTAGCCGCAGGTAACAGTCCTCAGACCGAGACTGGGGGACAGTATGAACGCCGTAGTGACACTGCTGTTCCTCAGGATCAACCTGAGACTGTATTAACGGGCATTCTCAGTGACCCCAGTGTTGTGAGAGGTGTTGCCCAACAACAACAAGTCCCGGACAGTGATTTATCACAGTCTAGGACACAACTTGATTCGGGTTGCAAAGCCCATGAATCTGAAACTGCTGGTGAGGGTATAACCCGAGGATCCGCAGGAAATCCTGAATCAGCTTCACTGAATTTAGGTCACACCACAAATGTGCAAACAACCCCCGGGTTGGCTACTCCACCTCCTACCCAAACACAAAGAACACCAACACATAATCAAACATCATCAACCACAACAAATGTTCCAACAAAAGATCAAGCATGTGAAGTTTTACTTGGCATTCTACGTTCTGAAGGGGATTTGTTGACTTTAACTGAAAGGGGTGTGTTGAATTCTCTTGAGGTACGAGAAAGAGAACTTGCTAATGAAAGAAGAGTAAAAGCTTTACAAGATCAAGTTGAAAGACAAAAGGCTGAATATGATGCAAAGCTTGCTGCATTTGAGCTTAGATTGTTAGCATTAGAATCTTGCCGACCGGCCTCGGTTGCTTCTAGATGGGATGATCCTGATTCTGATGATCACCCCGAGGGGGAGAACCAAGGAGAGGGTCAAGTCAATATTGAAAATACTTCGGCAAGAATTGATGTGAATGTTGAGGATGTGGTAATGCAAGAAAGAGCAGAGGGTGGAAATCAAGCTGAGAACGATACTTTAGATGATGTGATTAGAAGAAGATTAGTTGAAGTTTTTGGTGCTGATTCAGATGTAGAAAGTGAAGAAGATTATGAAAATGTTGAGGTTAATGAAGAAGAAGGTTTTGTAATTGAAGATGATTTAGTTGAATATGCTGAAGGAGAAGCTGATCTTGAGGCCATAAAAGATAATGTTATATTGGATGAGCCAGAGATAGTTGAAACTCCTGTGAACGTAGAAGCTGTAGAGGAACCTATGTTTGAAGAATTTGCAGATCTTGATTACTTTGAAACAGGTTCTTCAAGCAGAGTTGAAGTTGGAGAATCATCGGTTCGTGCTAGCTCAGCTCCACAGCATTACAATTTTAATGAATTTAACAATTTTGATGATCTGAGAAAGACTCCAGAAGCTGCAGTTCAGAACTTTAAGAAATCAACTTACAAACAGGTTTTGAGAGAGGCAATCATATCCGAGGAAGTTCTTCCTGATTATTTTCCAACTGATTTAACTGAAGAACAACTAAGATTTATTAATCGGGGATACTTCTTGAGGGATAGAGAAAGAATGGTTGCTCTCGGCATCAAACCTAAAGAAGCAGCTAAGAAATCAAGATATCTGGAGGAAAGGGCATATCCTATATTTTGTGGAGCAACTAAAGTTACGAAAACCAAGAGACCAGAGTTAGATTCAATGTACAAGTTTAAGGAAGCAAGGCAAATTGAAGAATACACAGAGCTTCTTAAACTTACAAAACAATACAATCCAAAGTTGCTAGAAGAACAAAGAAATCAAGATATTGGTGCTGATAAGAGTGATATTGATTAAAAGAGTTACTATCTCTGTTCCATGTTTTCATGTCAAAAGAGATAATAACAAGATCTACCGATTTACAGAAGCCCAATTCAAACTTTTGCCAGTTGATGACATTATCTTCCTCTACAACCATTTTCTGAATGCAATGCAAAGATACCGTGAAGATGTAATTGCTTTTGATGCTGTAAAAAGATACATGTCAAGTTGTATTCAATATGCTTCACTGGAAGATTTTCAAATAGGGTTTGAAGTTGTGAAGAGGAAGATAAATGTTCCATATCCAGATCAGAGTCTTTACACTGAAGACATTGAAAAACTCAGTATTGGTCATGTCATCGAAGAACCATCTTTTGGGGTTGTCTTTCTAAATAGCCGAAAGAAGAAGATTTTCATTCGTATGGATGAACTTGCTTCTTATTCTGATGGAACATTGGAGTTTTGTAAAAATGTGTTGCTATGTTTGAAGGAAGATGAGCAAAATGAAAAGAAAAAGGAAGTGTTTGATAAAGTAATCTCCAAGATCAATCAAAGGCTTGAGTACCGAGACAACATTCGAATGATGAGAGAAGCAAAGAATGTTCAGAAGTCAAAGTATGTTGTTCGTCGGAAAGGAGGTTGCTGGATCAAGTACGAGCCTAGTCATCTACCAGGGCCACATAACATTCCTCCAATAAATTTTGAAGCTAATATGATTGTTCCAGATGACAGACCCGAAGGAGAAAATTGGTTCTGGCATCCAAATAAAGACAGACCGAATACTAGAGTTTGAAGATGGACAAAGACTGGATCTTTTTCACAAATCACTACTAAGGGGGAGATTGTTAGAAATATAAATGTAGTAGTTGATTTGTATCTTTTGTACTTACATTGTAAATGTTTAAGTATGGAAGGGGGCATATTGTAATATGTGTATAGGTATATAAACCCCCTCCATAATGCAAAATGTAACCTTTCACCTCATAATGCAAACTAATCTTTCCCTGCAACTCACACTTTCTCTCTCTAACTTCTCTCACTAAAACCGCCATTGTTAAACACATAAACACACACATAAGCTCGAATTCTATTCATAACAGTTAGTATTAAAAGATGAAACTGGAACACTGATGATCTATAAAGTGTTTTCCAGTAACTTAGATTTTTTAGACTAAGTCAAAACTTGTGTTTTTCAAGCATACAAAGTTGTATAGATTTAAGCTTGAAAACACTTGCATTATTTCTAAACAAATATGGGGAATTTGTTAGGTCCAGATTTACTGGACTCGCTCCAGACTCGACTACTGGAGCCTTACTGAAGATCTGTCCAGAAATGATATTACTGGACCTACTCCAGACTTGGAATCTGGAGTCCCTCTGAAGATTTGTTCAGAAATAATGGAAGACCAGTGAGCAAATACTTGTATAGGAAATCTGGAGTATTCTCCAGATTAGCTCACTGGACTTCACCCCAGTCCAGATCTACTCTACTGAAGACGTTCTCACTAAAGTAAAAGACTGAAGTCAGAATAAAGAAGACTGACAAATGGCGGAGTCCACTGGAAGTCTTACCAGATCTGTATACTGGAGGATTGTCAGTGTTCTAGACCTTACAAGTCTGAACACTAATATCGAGTAATTGACTTTTGCCTTTACACACTTTCCAAAGAACATTCCACTTGTTCTTTACCAAGTTTATACGTGTGTAAAGGTGGTTGGTTAAAAGAATAAAGTCATATTGATGTGACTTTATCCTTGTACCTTAACCAATGCATTTAATGTTCTTGTCGGTTCATTAAATGCATGCAACCATATTTGTACGGCACAAAATTCACCAGTGAATTTTGTTGCCTATAAATACAAAGTCATTTCTTTGTAAAAATTACTTTTAGCATACTTTAGCTTTAAAGTGAATTTGTTTAAATACTCTCGATCTTAAACAGGGATACTTCACAACTTTAAGTATCTCGATCCAAAAGAGTTATTTAACAAATATAGATCATTTGTAATTCATAGGTTGTTAGGATACATACTTATTTGTATTATCTTGATTCCGCACAACCTTGTATTTTATTTAACATCATAAATAAAATACACCTTGAAAAATACATTATGTTCCACTTTACTTGCTTATTGCTTTAAGTCGTGTATTACTTTATTTATATACTTGCATTTATATTTAAGTAATACTAGTTCATTCTAGTGATTATTAGACTTGTTGTATTTTACACTTCTGGGTTTAACCATCGTATTTGGGACCTCACACAAGAAAGTTTACCCAAATTTATTATACCAGACATTTAACAACTGCTACTGGATATGTTCTATAGATGATTAACATGTTGCTATTGGATATGTTTTATATTGACCTATGCTTTTTGCAGGATTAGGTATTGCAGTTTGCAGCACATGTAGTGGTGACTTAACAAGATATGCAGCACACGACATGTTTTCTTTTTGTAATGTTGATACTTTTGAAACTTTGTTTTGCATGTATTTTCCATAGATCAACCCTAATCATGATGCACTGTTAGTGTTGGTGTCTTTTTGGCACGAAGTCATGTAGGAGACAAGTTTTTGAATATTGCACTTTCACCGTTAATATTTTGGCGATAATGTAGTTGATGTTAACTACCTTAATGTAGGAGCTGCAGAGCCCAAGTATCAGCTATTCATTTGTTAAATCTTGAACCTTTGCAGGTTAGTTATATACATTTTTGAGGTTGAAAAATTGGTGGGTCCAACATGTTGCGTAATGATTATACCTGATAGTACCAATTGATCATAGATCAATCATCGGGTTCAATCCTCGCTACCACGTGTACTGTGGGCTTACCATATATGGCCCCGGGTTCAATTTCTGGCCCTAGCATGTTGGGGTATCGTTGTTTGGTGATTTGCAGGTGTCCGTCTCCTGCGGGTGGGATTGGCGGGTACCAAAATGATACCGGGATCAAGGGGTTCCTCCAATATCCCCTTTTTTTTACCCTAAAACATGATAGTTATTGGTAGGATTGGGTTGCCACTCTGTACATATACTTTAGGTGACTTTTCATCTGTTAACCTTTGACAGTTTCAACCTTTACCTATAATAAGAAAAGCTTGAATCACCTGGTCTAATATGGAATTGCTACCTTTAATTCTACATTTAAATAGAAATGTTTAATGATCAATCAACTTTGAACTAGTCATCTATAGACATGATAGAAGGAATCTTAGGATCAAAGTCACTGTAATTAACAATATGTGATATTGTGATGATAACCAATTGGCCAACAGGTAACTTTAGATTGAAGTTTTGCAAATAAAGCAATTAATACAAGGCAAAGTGGTGGCGATTCTGACCAATTTACATATAAATGGTTGATTTGGGTTATATCTTATTATCTTATACTGAATATCACTTATGAGTCAAGTGGGTGAAAATTTGTAGCTTAAAAGGAAAAGGGATAAATGTTTAGACAGTAACTGAAATATTGAAATATATAAATGTAAAGTATAACTCCTTTTCTTACAAAACAGTGCATTTCACTGAAGTTATATATGTTTGACACAATAGTAATACAAAACTGTGATGTTTTGAAAAAAAAAAAGTGTTTCTAGTATACCTGAGCCTTAAGAAAAGTAACCCACTTTGACTTGAGCTTGGTGTGTCCAGAACCCATCCCTCACATTTTGCCACCTCTATAAAAACAAGCAAACATTCTCTTCAATAATGAGATGTATCATGTCATCTTGTTACTTCCCGGATGTTATTATTTATTCTTGCTTCTTTATAGGTGCATTTCGATATGGCTACTCAAGGATTCAAGAATATGGTGTTAAAAACGTAATCAATTATACTAAAGCAATTACATCACATATCTTTTAATTTAGGGATTCACTAGATTTAGTCTCATATTAAATACACTGGCTATTTACAACATAAGCAAACTAAGATTTACAGACATTTAAACTCAAAAAACATTATAAATTCATACGTAAAAATATTAAAAAAACCATAAATTCAAATTTAAAAATTTAGTTATAATCAACTGGAATTTTGACAAAAGCGTTTAACATGTTCGACTATTATTATCATGTCAAGATTCAATAATTCTCCGGCGACGGCGACCACCGCCACCGCGACTTACACATGTGTAAGTTAACTTACACATGTGTAAGTCGTGGTGGCGGTGGTCGCCGTCGCCGGAGGATCATGGTGGTGGTCGGAGATGATCATGGTGGTGGTGGTGGTGGTGGTGGTGGTCGGAGATGGTGAAAAATGAATGATTAAGATTTGGTCCTAATGGTCCTAAAATAAGGAGTGGTCCTAAAATAACTTCCCTACTATATATATATATATATATATAAATTGTATTAATTATAATATTTTGAGACTTTTTTGTATATATCTTTATAATATTTATTAACAACTTGAACATTTGCTTTTCTATAGAGAACTTATTCCACCATTTGAATTTATATTGTCTATAGAGTAAGGGTGGAGAGAGTTCTGAGTTTTCTTCTTCAAAAATATAAGTCCATGAAGAAATCCATGGAATTCTAAATGTACTTATAAATTGTAAAGTGTATTCAAAAATAGGGGTTCCATCTTGTTGAAAATAATCGGTAAACTTTGAGAATGCTTCTGATATGTCTTTGGGAAAAGCTTCAGGTCTAATTCCAATATATTTAAACCATTTGATAAACCATGTAGGATAAATATTTGAGAAATTGTCATCAAATTGAAAAAACCAAGAATGATCATAATTTCTTAATAAAAAGGTTTTTTCCCAAGCTTCTTGATAATCATAATAATTATACTGAGGATAGGAAGGAAAATTTGAGAGAGTTTTTGAAATATAAGGTTTTGAATTCCAATCTTCTAGAGTAAGGACTCTTAAAATCTTAACTTGACTATAAGCTATTTTAGAGGGATCTTCTTTATTAAAATTATGTCGAATTATTGCAGATTCTGAATCAACGAGAATAGCTTGATAATATTCTCTGGTTTTATATTCTCCATTATAGAAATGACAACCTTTGGGGTATAGAAAATCTATTAAGGTGAAAAAACTTTTTTGCACCTTTTCAACTTCAATTGATTCTAATATTTTTATAATCTTTGTATTGGGGTTTGTAAGATAAGGAATGGTAGCTGGAGAATGGATGATGAAGTAGATGGGGTTGATTTTTGAACAATAGGTTTTGATTCTAAGGATTGTATAATGGATGAAAATGGAGGTCTAGGTCTTGGACCTGGGGTTAATGGAGCAAATCTATTTTGTATTATTGGAAGTGGTGGAAAATGCGGTGTATTTGAAGAAGATCTTTAGAATTTGTTTTTTGCTAAAACAATCTTTTTTGAAGAATCTGAGCTCATATTCCCTGTAAAAATTCTCTTGATAAATGTTAGGACCAGTTCACCTGGAACTGGCCAGTCACCAGTTCACACTGACCAGTCACCAGTTGCATCTGGTGACCCAGTAAAACTGGTGACCAAGAAGATTTGTCAAGAAATATATTGAAGTCCAGTTGCACCGTACAGTCAACGCAACTGAAGACTTCCTCCAGTTGAGAACTGGCCAGTTGAAGAATCATTCCAGTTGAAGTCGAAGACAACAAATGGAAGATAGAGAATGGCAATGGCAGCGAAGCCCAGTTGGCATTCTAGTCAGTTACAAACTGGAGACCATCAATGGAAAGCCCTTACAAAGCTTTACACTGATTACGAGGAATTGACTTGTATACTTTATGTACCTTTACCCGGATAATAAGCCTGTCTTATTATTTAAGTAATAAAAGGTACATAAAGGTGGTTGTGTAAAGTTGCTTTATCATGCGACTTTACACTGCTTTTTAAGGAATTAAATGTTATTCCTTAAATGCTCTCAACCACATTTGTACGGCTAAAGTTAACATCCCAATGTTAACTTTGCCTATAAATACAAGTCATTGCACAACCAAGAATTTAAGTATGGTAAGAAAGGTCATTTTATGAAGGAATGCAGATCTAGTCAGTTGAACAACCAAACTGGCCCCTCTGTCCCTAATTTCAATCGGCCTAATGATAGCTACAAAGCTAAATACAAGAAGCTTAAGGCCCAGATTGCCCTCATATCCATGGAAAAGAAAAAGGATCAGTGCTTAATGGCACAAACTGAGGGAAAATGGGAGTACTCTGATGACTCATCTGATGATGAAGAAGAGGAAAGGGACATGTGCTTCATGGTCTTGGAAGATCAACAGCAGCAACACGTGGTGAAAGAAGATGTCATCTCTGGAAGATGGGTGGACATCATACTGAAGAAGGTATATGACTATGATAACCAGGTTGACCCTGAACTAAAACTGGACCTGGCTGAATCATTAAGTGGTGATTTGGCATTTGTGGAAACTGTAAGAGCTGATAGTGAAAGATATCTTGACACTATCCTAATTGAACTGAACAATGTTAAACCACAACTAAATGATTTGCAAAGTGTCCAGTTGGCTCTCAAGGAGTCAGTTTTAAAGATTGAGGCTTTAGAACTTGATAATCAAAAACTATTTTCTGATCTTGAAAAAGAACAAAAGATTATCAAGTCATAGGTAAAAGCATCTGTAAAGTCCCTCACACGATGGTTTAACCCACGAGTGTAAAATACAAGACAAGTATGAACTAGAATCGGACTAGTATTACTTCAATATAAATATGCAAGAATATAAACGAAGTAATAAATGACTTAAGCAATATTTAAACAAGTAAATAAATGGTGGAACACAAATGTAGTTTTCAAGTGTATTTTCTTTATTGATGTATAAACAAAATACAAGATCGTTGCGGAACCAAGATATTACACGTATGTAAGTATCTAAACAATCTTTGAATTACAAGTGATCTATACTTTGCTAAATAAACTCCTTTGATCGATATACTTAGAGTTGTGAAGTATAACTGTTTAGATCGAGAGTATTTAAACAAGTTCACCAATTTGCTAAAAAGTGATTTTCTCAAAGAAATGACTTTGTATTTATAGGCAACAAAATTCACCAGTGAATTTTGTGCCGTACAAATATGGTTGCATACATTTAATGATCCGACAAGAACATTAAATGTATTGGATAAGGAATAAGGATAAGTCACATCAAGTGCAAGTGTATCCTTTTATCCAACCACCTTAACACACGTATACTTTGGTAAAGAACAAGTGGGTTGTTCTTTGGAAAGTGTGTAAAGGCTTAAAGTCAAATCCTTGATATCAGTGTTCAGACTTGTAAGGTCTAGAACACTGACAATCCTCCAGTGTTCAGATCTGGTAAGACTTCCAGTGGACTCCGCCATTTGTCAGTCTTCTTTATTCTTACTTCAGTCTTTGACTTCAGTGAGAACGTCTTCAGTAGAGTAGATCTGGACTGGGGTGAAGTCCAGTGAACTCATCTGGAGAATACTCCAGATTTCCTATACAAGTATTTGCTCACTGGTCTTCAATTATTTCTGGACAAATCTTCAGAGGGACTCCAGATTCCATGTCTGGAGTAGGTCCAGTAGAACACGTTTTTGGACAGATCTTCAGTAAGGCTCCAGTAGTCGAGTCTGGAGCGAGTCCAGTAAATCTGGACTAAATCTGGACCTAACAAATTCCCCCTATTTGTTTAGAAATAATGCAAGTGTTTTCAGGCTTATAGATATACAAATTTGTATGCCTGGAAAACACTTGGTCGATTTAAGTCTAAAAAATCTAAGTTACTGGAAAACACTTTGTAGATCATGAGTGTTTTCAGTTTCATCTTTTAAGTTCTAACTTAGACTAAATCTGATCATTTACTTATATGAAATTAAAAATTGCAACTAATATTACTATCATCAACTGGAAAATAGTTACAACTTTCATCAAACGATTAATTACAATAAGTACATGATAAAAGATTCAGGCCCTTCTTTTTGATGACTGCCCTGGTGCATCTTCAGTAGCCTTCCTCTTTGGTGATGGAGATGATGGAACAGACACTGGTGGTCTCAAACCCAACACAGCTTCCATTTGTAGTATTCTTCTCCAGACCTTCTCAATTCTCTTCATAAAGGCCTTAACATCTGAAGGTAAATCAGTTTTACCTTTAAAAGTCAGTCCTATCTCCTTCAGTTCAGTCCATCCAAAAGCTTGGACTGATGTATCTTTCCTTTCATCTGTAAAGTTACCCTCCCTGGTCAACTTTACATTGAATCTGTCATTCCTTGATGATTTTCAGCCAACTTAATTTCAGCATCAACAATCCTTCTGGCATTAGCCCTGAAATTCATCATTTGATCATAAGATGCTTTCTGCTTCGCCATCTGGACCATATATTCAGTTTCCTTGGATACACCACTCTGTTGTCCTTCAGTGGACTGGAGTTGTTGGCGATTAATTCTTAGAGAAGTATCCAGGGGAATAAAAGTGCTCACATCAGCATCCTTTATTACCTTGATTTGTTTGGCAGTAAGCTTCGGCAGACCAGTCAATCTTTTTCTATACTCTAACTCCAGAGCACCAGCATTTTTCCTTATCTTTCTCTGGAGACTCACCAGTTCCTCCCTTCTCTGCCTTATCAATTCTGGAATGGTGACACCATAAATTAATGAATCGTATACCTGTTCTTCTTCAGCGTAGAACGAGCGTATATGAACATCATCTAATGCATCTAGACATTGATGAACTCTGGGATCATCCTTTATCTTCTTGAAAACTTCAATGTTAATGCCTAACCTTCCAGCATTGTATGAATCCAGAGTCCCATGATTAGCCATATCCCTATGATGGGCCAGCAGTTCATCTCTTTGATTTGTCTTGAAAATTTCAATCATGATGCATTGTTGTTGTAACTTCTTGGAGGTGTCATCATCAACATCTTCAGTTCTTTCTTCCTCTTCACCAGATACTTGTTCTTTTCCTTTTCTCTTAACAGATTTCAAAGTTGTTGGTATATCTGGGAAGGTCTCAAACTGGGGTTCACTGGCTTCAGTACCAGTAGCCTCTTTAGTAAGCCCGGCTTCAGTGCCATATGCTCTTTGTGATTGGTCACCAGACAACTCTTCCCCCTTGGAACGATCTCCAGTTCTTGACTTGAGATCATTCCACATTTGTTCAAGCATAAGTCTGTCCAGTGGACCAAAAGATGTACCTTCTACTGGAGTTGCTTCAGACACAACTTTCTTAAGTTCCTGCACTTCCTTCTGAACATTTGCAACAGCTTTGGGCAAGTGCTTTGGCAACTTTTCATCCAGTAGCTTCTCTACTTGGGGTAACACCCCATCATAAATACTACGAAGGACAGTCCCAGAAACTTCTTCACATAATTCTTTTAACATGTTGTTTCTGAACTTCCTTGTACAGTCATCACTTAGAGTACTAACAACTACACTCTGGTCCAGTGTGGGCCTACTCTCCAGAGAGCTTACCCTGAAAACCAAATTCTGAACCTCTTCTTTCAAACCTGCCAGTCCACCAGTGACTGTACTCTGAACAGAAGTAACCAACCTATTCTCTAATCCCTGGACTGCCACCTTGATCTTTTCAGTGTTGGTGTTTGTGGCCAGTACCAGTTCATCCAGCTTCTCATACACCAGTTTCTCATTTCCAGCAAAGACATTCATCTTAGATGCCAGGTTATTTGATAATAAAGACTTGAAGTCTGAAATAACCTGAGATGAACTCTGGAGTGATCTCTCCAGGTCCGCCACCTTATTTAAAAGGCCTTGGACCTCGGTTGAAGAAGAAGTGGAGAGACCAGTGGGAGGTTCAAGTGTTGAGGGTAATCTGGTCATTAGAGGAACTTGTGCCCAGTCCTCTTCAGTTGCATCTTCAGATGGTGCAACTGGTGACTCCGGCGCACGAGGAGTAGGTTGAGATTCTGAAGGTTGATTGGTTGTAGGAGTGAAGTATTGGGTGTTTTCTGGAATTGAAGGTGGTGGTGGTGGTGGCATGTTTGGTTCTGGTGGTGGCATTTCTGGTGTAGGTGTTGGCATTTCTGGTAGATTATCTTCTTCTTGTATATCTTCACCCAGAAAGTTCAAGTTCATATCAAAGCCTTCAGACATTGGAGATTCAACAACATCCCATTCTTGAGCAATCCCAACTGTCTGTTCACCAGACTGTTCACCAGTCTCTATATCTACCTGTTCACCAACCTCAACATTCAAGTCCAGTGGAGCCTCTTGCTCACCAGAAGCATGTTCATCAGTTTGAACATCTTCAACAACTTCTTCAACAACCTGGGCAACATGTTCAACTTGTTCATCAGTGTCTTGCCCACCAACCTCTTCAGATTCAAATATTGGAGACCCATCCAGATTCATAACATCACCTGGATGTCTTTCTGGAATAACCTGGATTCTAGCTCTCATCAGACGCCTATTAGTTCTAGGTCGTCTGGAAGGTTCAACAACTTCTTGACCTTGACCTTCTGGAGCAACTTGTCTTATGGGCTGTACAACCTCTATTATCTGTACATCATCACCAGATGGTCCTTCAACATCTTGAACTCTAACTGGACCCATTTCAACTTCTTCCCTTTGGAAGGAAAGCATGGACTGAGGAATATCTACCTCATCCACTGGAGACCTAAGATTGACTAGGTCCCTCATATACTCACTCACAGAAAAGTGAGTGGTATCCATATCATACTGGTCGCCAAGTGCATTCTTAAACATCAGTGAAAGGAATCGAATATAAGGAACAAATGGCTTTCTTCCTTTCACTCTTAGGCGCTCAACCAGGTCATCAAAGAGAATTTGGGCAAAGTCCACCCTAAGCCCAAACCACAAGCAATAGGCAATCTGGAGGTGTGTTTGATTAATCTGGTCTAATCCTCCAGAGCTGCCTCCTAGACACTCAACAATATGAGTGAAGAAATATCTCCATGAGTCTGACAGCTTGCTCATGTAGATAGTCCCTTTCTGGATAGCTGGCCATGCTCATCCAATATATCTGTATGCCCCATCAACCTGCATACTTCCCTTGTGTTGATACAGTGGGAAGTTCGATAGGCAACTCATTCTGTTCATGATAGCTTAACTGGAGAACAGACCTGAGAAGACTAGCTGTGAAACCAAGGGATCTGGTACCTCCCTTGAGAGTATAGTTGATCGATGAAGTTTCATCGTCATATGTAGCCGTGTACCAGAATTCACACAAATATTCATGGTACATCCTTCCTGGATTCAATGTTAATGCACCATATAATGGGCAAGAAAGGAAGAATGAGTTTAATCTCCCAATGATCGATTGGGCATCATGAACACTGGACAGAGAGAGTCTTGCCATCCAGTTATTCATATTTATTCTTATGGCACTTGCCTCAAGATTGATATGAGGCGCCCTATCAACATTTTCCGAAGGAGCAAATTCGTTGGCAAGCAAATTTCTAAGAGATCTTGACTGTCTAGGTGCCATTTATGAGAATAGATGAAAATGAAATTGAATATTTAAGGTTATGATGAAGATTTGATGAAAGAATTGAATGGAATGGAGTAAATATGAGAGATAAATATGATTGGAAAATGAATGAAGAGAGAAATAAATGAAGGAATTTGAAAGATTTGGGAGTTATGTTCGAAGTAAATGTCATTGAAATTGAAGGTGGGTATATATAGGAGTGACAATGTGGAACTCAAACGTCTTATTTGAAATTATCAAACAAAGTTTTTGATCGGGTTTTGAGATCCGCATTAATTACATCACATCACACATAAATGCATGACGGTTTACAGCCCACAAAACAGTAACAACTTGTACTTTTTGTTTTCCCAAGGTAAAAAGACCATCATTGCGTTGAAAAATTTACATGCCACGTAGGATTAAGATATTTTCAAAAAGATTTGCTTACGTGGCACACACAAAGACCAAGTATTTAAAAAATATTGTGACTTAATTCAGTGCATCTGGAGGTTGACTAGATACTCCAGTATCACTGGTGGATTAGTCCAGTGAAGCATGTACTGATGGTACACTGGAGGGACACTCCAGTAAAGTACCAGTGAAAACCATTTGAAAGAGACTGGTAACCTCAAACATGCACGTCAACTAATACAAACAAATGAGAGGGACACATTTACAAGGAGATATAAGTCAACTCAAACACGCACTTCAACCTATCCAGTTACCAGTGAGAGGGACACATTTACAAAGTACCAGTAATATTTTCTGGACAATTCGTCCAGTAAGAAAATTTTGTCCAGTGAGAAAATAAATTAATAAATTCCCTTTGAACTTTAAACATTTTTAAGAAAAATATATCTTTCAAAGTCTTCCCCTTGGAATGTTGATCCAGAAATAAATTTATGAATCTTTAAATCAAAGATCCTTAGTAGTACACAATGGCGTTCAATACTAAGGTTCCAGATTTAAGGGTTTAACATTCCCAACTCACCAACAAGATATTCAAATGTTTTGACATCCAGTGGTTTCGTAAAAATGTCAGCGAGTTGTTTGTCAGTGGGGATAAAATGGAGTTCAATGTTTCCTTTCACAATATTATCACGAATGAAGTGATACCTGAGATCAATGTGCTTGGTTTTGGAGTGCATGACTGGATTGTTTGAGATAGCAATGGCACTGGTATTATCACAAAAGATTGGAGTCTTTAAATACTTAATACCATAATCAAGCAACTGGTTCTTCATCCAGAGTATCTGAGCACAACAACTAGCTGCAGACACGTATTCAGCTTCAGCAGTGGACAATGAAACTGAAGTTTGCTTTTTACTGGTCCAGCTGACCAGTTTGCCACCAAAGAAATGACATCCACCAGTAGTGGATTTCCTGTCTATCTTACAACCTGCATGATCTGAATCTGAATAACCCATTAGATGCATGCCTGAGCCTTTGGGATACCAAAGACCTAGACTGGGGACACCTTTAAGGTACTTCAGTATGCGCTTTACAGCAAGCATATGAGATTCCTTTGGATTAGACTGATATCTGGCACATAAACATGTTGAAAACATTATATCTGGTCTACTGGAAGTTAAATACATCAGTGAACCAACCATGCCTCTAAAGACAGTGGTGTTCACTGGTTTACCATCTGGATCAGAGTCCAGTGTCAGTGGTGCAGAAATTGGAGTTGGTTTAGATGGTGAAGAGTTCATATCATATTTCTTTAAAAGATCTCTAACATATTTTTCCTGATTAATAAAGATGCCATCTTTGTTTTGTTTAATCTGGAGTCCAAGAAAATATGTTAATTCACCCATCAAACTCATTTCATATTCAGTGGACATTATTTTCGAAAATTTCTTGCACATGTTTTCATCAGTAGACCCAAAAATAATATCATCAACATAAATTTGTACCATTAACAGATTACCTCGTTCATGAAGAATAAATAAGGTATTGTCAATTGCACCTCCTTTAAAACCATTTTTCAATAAATGTTTAGTTAGAGTGTCATACCAGGCACGTGGGGCTTGTCTGAGGCCATATAGCGCTTTGTCCAGACGATATACCCAATGTGGATGCTTTTCATCAACGAAACCTGGGGGTTGTCTGACATAAACTTCTTCTTCAAGCTTTCCATTCAAGAAAGCACTCTTTACATCCATCTGGTAGACCTTGAACTGATGATAAGCAGCGAATGCTAAGAATATTCTGATCGCTTCAAGTCTAGCCACTGGAGCAAATGATTCATCAAAGTCGACATCTAACTGGCAGTAGCCTTGTGCTACCAGTCTGGCCTTGTTTCTGATTACGTGGCCATCTTCATCTACTTTGTTTCTGAAGACCCATCTTGTTCCAATTGGTTCTTTCTTTCCAACTGGGAAAGGAACCAGATACCAGACCTTGTTCCTTTCAAACTGGTGAAGCTCTTCTTGCAAAGCAGTCACCCAGCTTGGATCTTCCATAGCCTCGTCAATCTTCTTTTGTTCCATCAAAGATAGAAAACTTACGTATAAGCATTGATTACTGGAGGCTCTTCTAGTCTGAACTCCACGACTGGAGTCACCTATGATCTGATCAATAGGGTGAGCTTTTGTCCATCTGGAGTACTGACCAGGATTGTTACTGACAACAATATCAGTGCAAGAATTCAGTTGAGTCTTCTCTGGAGTTGCTTCTGGAGGAGGATCTTGCCAGATTACTTCAGTATCTTCATCTGAGTCATTTAAATCATGATTTGCATCATGAAATTCTTCATTTGAAGGTATTTCCTGGAGTATTGGTTCAGTTTGAAATTCTTCATTTGAACACAATTCTGGTATGCTCTCAACTGACACTGATACTGGGGGAGTAGCACGAACATCTGAACCAATATTAATTTCAGAGGGTAGTTTGAAATTAATAGAAGGATAGAATGGAGTACTACTGGAAAGTTTTTTTTCTGAACAGGTTCCAGATCAGGATGACTGGAAACTGTGTCTGGTGAATCTTTAATTTTCTCGTTTATTTGATCAGATTCACAAAAGACAATTGGAGTTACTGGGGGAGTGTCAAGGGCTGGTTTGTTGATTGCAGCATTTGATTCATCGAA